>CAWUFW010005936.1:682500-1239548 GCA_963921515.1 Calotriton arnoldi
AATCACAATCTCAGAATGAAAGCAAAGCAAAACTGAACAATTTCATTACTCTCAGAACCCATTGTTAGCTGCACCTTCAAGGCAGCAGCTTAAGAAACAGAAATCTGTGACATCTACAGATAATGTTTAGTACCAAACCTGAGAGGGAGAGAGAGAGAGAGAGAGAGAGAGATAGAGAGAGAGAGAGAGAAAAATATTTTATTAAAAGGACATAAGGGAATAAGAAAAAGATTTTCTTTTATATTCCTGACCTTGCCAATATTGAATCTAATATATATATATATATATATATATATATATATATATATATATATTATGTACATAAAGGCATGCCTTTATATCTAACAAAATTAAATTTAAAGGAGTACTGCCAGAGGGGCAAAGAAATCTTTGAGTCCTGACTAATATTCCATTTCATTACAGGACAATGACCCTTAGCACGTCTCCGCTACCTCCTCAAGGGAATACATACTGCATGACAGCGGAGCAGAACATGGCTGCTGTCGCCCAGAGGAATGGGGGAGGAGGGGAGAGTGGTGTGGAAAGGAGAGGGTGGTTGGCATGATGAAAGGAACTCAATAACTTGTTAAATGTTACATCTGGCTTCTGTGGGAGAGCCTGCTAATGTGAGCTCTGGGTGGTCATTTCACTGTTTGTGGAGAATTGGGAAAGAAGAGAGTCCCACAATATTGACAATTATGATACCGCAATGTGAGCAGGAGAGAGGACATTTCACCTTTTACATTGAACACATTCACACTGATTGACAGCACAATATTGGCCATGGTAAACTTAAATCAAAGATGTCTTACTCTGGTCCACTAGAGTAAGCTCCAGATTTTAAGGATCTGACTATGTAAATGATTCCCAATTAGATTGTTTGTAGGTAAATTTATCTCGTCTGGATATCCTTAAAATGTGTCTGAACCTTATGGACTAATGTTAACTGTCCCGGACGTAAACTGATCAGATGTTTTTTCTTACATAATTCCATCCATGTGCGTATGAACATGTCTGCTTTCAGGAGGGAAAATATAGGGGTGGTACACCCTATCCTCACATAGCTATCGCAATACCCTTTGCAATTCAGAGATTCAGCCCTCTGCTTCAAAACGGTTGATGGAGAAGATTTCAGGCCTCTGAAAAGGCACGGTCTCCAAGTTATAACCTCCTAATTTCACAAAAGTGTTTCGTTATTTTAGTTAGATTCGGATTGCACAATAAGCAGCAATAAATAGTTATTTAGAATGGCTTCAACAATGGGGAGCAATACACGTAGGGAAATTTAACACAATAGTGGAAAACAGTTACAAAGAGTTTGCAAGTGGTGATACAAGAATTCTATAACTTCTCTAAATATAGCTTGGACAGGTTGCTCTGAGACAATAAGCAGCAGCTGTTGGCAAGAGGAAGGCCTGGTGATCACAGATTGTAAAGATTGAATAGGGCCTTATTTTGGAACTCGTGATGGAAGATGCAGCTTAGCACAGTTCACTTAGACTGCTGTCATCCAACCCAACTGGAGTGGGTATCTTTTTCCACATTATATTTTCAAGGGTAAAAATGGCATTGTGATGAATTCTACATACAAGGAAAAGGAATATGGATTTTACCCAACTGTCCAAGACAGTCTGAATGCTGAAGGTTGGAAAATTACAAGGTGCCATCTTGACTTACAGAGTCAAGAGTTCACTATTGGATTACTAGACAGAAATGGCCTTTCTAGAAATTCAAGGTGACAGTTTTGAATTAGGTTTTCAGAGTTGCAAAGGTATGAGCTATAGTCATGGCAATGGAAGGATCTTCAACCAAAACAGCTTATTGTGGGTCTGGGACAGACACGGAGTTAGTCACAGTGTCAAAGAAAAGGGGAGGTGGATATATCAAATTGTTTGGTGAACCGCTAGTCGAATCTGAGTGAGTGCGAGTGGCCATTGAAATCCTACACACTGAACTTGGACTCTGTTTGAACACTGCCAATGAGGGTCTTACTACGGCTTCAACAATCTGAAGAACCTCAAGGTGAACCTTTGTGAGCATGAGCAGCGATTAAGATCCGCTATACTGGTTTTTGGATCTTATTTGAGTACTGCCGATGAGGCTGAGGCGTGGCTTGAAGGGCCGTCCACAGACCTCTGGTGATGATATATATCCACAAAAGAGGAGATTTATCATTTGATTGATGTGTTTTGGCAAATGTGATTTTTTGTCCTCATAAGACTCATTTAATGTATAAAAGGGTTGAAACGTCAACATAGTGTCAGAGGTCGTCATTAAGGGAAGCCATCTCTAATACCAAAAAACAACTATATTGTACTTCAAACCATAAGAATGCAATGGACCCTCCTTATACATATGTGTGTATTATATTGTGAAGTCCACATCACTTTCACGTATGAGCACCTGTGCCCTATGGACCAATGTTAAATTGTTTAAACATGCTAAAGGAATAACAAAAAAAGTTATTTTTGACACTTCAAGTAGCATCTATTGTAAAATGTATGTAAAAAAGATGTGTTGGATACAGGTTTTCACGTGCAGATTAACGCTGTTCAGGAGAGAGACCCACGGAACCACTGCTCTCATCCTAATATTGTATCCTGGGTCCGTTATTGGGAATAAAGGGGTTGTCCTGTGTTATACAACTTATTGTGAGCTGACCAGTAACTTGCACAATATATAATCGCACCAGATAAAATCAGACTCCACTTGTTCGGAAATTATCTGGTGCAATAAATATCACACAATTTTGAGTTTTCCACCTATATTGGAGAATGACACGCATATTTTTGGCTGGTCTCACCAGACTCTGCATGTCATGGTATTTACCCGCCAATTCTTTCCCAATAAATATCTGCAGGTTTGACTTGACATTATTCTGATATGTCCAGTAACTTGAGTTACTGGCCATGTGGAAATTTAACAGTCAACTCTTAATGAGGGTCTAATAGGATCCATTTGCCACAGAAAGAAGGGAATTGGACATTGTACAATGCATGTTGTCCACCATTTTTGCACTTTGTTATTTTCCTGTAACTTCCTGGAGTAACAAGCTTTCTTTCACATCAGCGTTGGCACCTGTCCTCGGGGTCTGGTGAAGGTATTGTATGAATACACATGTGGACATATCTGAAATGAATATGCAAGCAGGGAGAGAGCAGCCGGCTTTGCCTTGTGTTTCTGAAAGGTGTCACAGATGGCTTTAGCTGTTTGCAGGTCAGTTAACACTATGAAGCCGTCTGTGCCTATTTTCAATGGATTGAACCATCACGAGACACCCCAAGATTGTGTTTTCCACCGATAATTATTTCTGGATGATTCTACTTTTTTACTTTATACTTATTTTTACTGCAATCACGCGCATGTATATAAAAAAAAAATCCCTATTAATGCAATAGTGGAATATCTTTTCGGAGTTTAAAGTCTCTGACTTTGTTTTACACTTAGTGGCCTTCGGAGGAATAGTGAACATTTCTAAAGTACCATGCCACTCGTGCAGACAAGGAGACACATTTCAGTGAAGCTCATTTTTGCTTGCTAGAATCTCTTTCGTCTCTCATTTCCTGTCTATATCTTGGGACCGGACATGACGCTGGTGACCAACCTCTAAAAACGGAAATCATCAATACAGAGGAAGCGGTGTTGGTGTCCCAGTTACACACATGGTAGTCACCAATACCGCTCGGTCCTAGAGAGCGTGAGGCAGGGCCCCAGGCAAGTGATGGCCTGCTTCAGACTGCCAACTTGTTTCATATAGTTTTCCACAACACATCTCATATTTCTAAGTGCTGTAAATAACAGGCCGTTCTGCTGCCCGATGTGATTGTACTCGGTTCGGTGACCTCAGAAGAATGGGAGGCTGTGGTATCTTTGTTCGTACTCAAACTCGGGACCTACAGATCACCACATATGTCAGCAGTGAGCGCTTATCTCAGGGAGACACTTTGTTTGCTACACACTGCTAGCCTTCCACCTACACGGGGAATCTGCATTTCTCCTTACGGACAATGTTTGAGCCTCTGTTCAGCAGCAAAATATGCGATCCCTCTCCATCACTATCTCTCCCCCTTCTAAATCTGCATCTTTATCTCAAAACACCTATGTCTGTCAGTCTGTCTGTCTGTTCTCAGTGCCATCAATTCGCTCGTCATGCGATGATACTAATATTCGCTTGTTTTTTTGTATATCGCCTTTACCATTTCAAACACTGAAAATAGCATACGATATTGCTGGAATTCAAAATGGTGGCATCCAGGACACCACATTTGTCAGCGGCGAGCGTTCATTTCTTTCACACCATTTCATTCCCTCTTGGCTCTCCGTCTGCTTCATCCTGCCCACTTTCTCCCCATCCCTTCCTCCCTCATTCCATTTTTCTTAATGTTTCTGGTGCATTTGACGTGAGCCTGTCAGACTTTATAAATGTTATTGATTTGCAATAGAGTGCTGCTTCTCCGGAGCCTTCTTGGCATGGATGGCACCTGGCACTCTTCCAGAGACAGAGAATAAAAGCGAGGCTTCCTACCTAGACAGAGAAGTCATCTCTTTATGGAAAAGGAGACGTCTCTTTATGGAATGATGGTGCGCACTGATCTTTTAAAGGGTACACAGCGCAGAGAAAAACACCAGTTCTCTTCACCAGTCCTGCATCACTACCAATCACCAACAATAGGAGATCTAGAACTGAAGGCATCCGCTGGGGCTTTGAGGACTATTTTGACATCCTTCCATGGATGGACAGTAAATAAGGATCTCTTCTGTGGGGACTTGTGCAGTGAAAATGACTTCTAACGAGAGAGTGAGGTTATCTCTCAGGGTCAGTATATAAATTAGTGAGCTACTCATAGAAGGAAGGGCACCATTGGCCAGTGCTTAATTTGAGCCACTTAATCATCAACACCGGCGCTTTTGATGAGCACCAGTTAAGGACACATTCATGTATGGTGGGCATGGGGAGATTAAGTGATTTTCCGAGAATTGCATGATGTTGAGCCAGCGCCGAGACTCGAACCTGGTTCCCCAGCTCTGAGGTCGGCAGCTCTGGCCATTACGCCGTATCCTCACCCCACTTTCATGGATAGTAGTTGGTTCTGTTTTAGGCGGCGCTAACAGGAGAAATGTGCTGGTGCACCTGCCTCCTGACGAGAGCCCCGGCATTTATTTTTTTACAAATTAACTATTGCCATTGGCCACAAAACTTCTTAGCCAGAGGCAGGCCGGCTTAGGTTCAACACACTGCCCGTCGAATACCATCCAAACTGAACTGTGCAAAGGAGGTTGACAGTGTGGCCTTATTTGTATCACAGGACTCCGTAAACAAAGGTCATGTGCTGCATATATACATATATATGTATATATATGTGTGTGTGTGTGTATATATATATATATATATATATATATATATATATATATATTCCTCCTTGTACCAGAGGCCTTAACCAAGACGAGGAACTTTATGTACACCTCTGAATTAATAAACAAAGAATGAAATTTTAAACTTGAACCTAGAGACAGAAAGAGAATGAACATTATGATAAACTAATCCCACTAAAAAGAAGAGCTCACCCACCGGAGGGAAATAAAAAAGTTAGACATCCAGAAAATTAAAATTAAAATACGATGTACATATTGAACATTGAAAAAGTTCAAAACAACAAAATGAAGAAGTAAAGAGTAAATCAAAGAACAAATAAGAGTTTTTTTCCCACCAGCGGGAATTGAATAGAATGATGCAAAAAATAAATGAATTCGCAGAAGAGACTCTTCTAAGAACATTAAGTGTGAAATATTAACCAAAATGTTTATCGTAAATGCTTTACTTTAGCCTCTCTACCAAATAGTTTTTTAAATTCACATCACTATGGGCACCCCCCCCCTTTTTTTACACAATTTGGTTGAAATAATCACAGGCACTGAGTAATTCACTAATTGCACTAACTACGTTCACCAGAATGCATTGCAAAAGCCAAAACAGGAAGTAACTGTTTTTGGAAAAAAAGTTAAGAAATAAAAGATGTCCCAAATAGATGTTGAATCATCCCGTGATCAAGGTCCGAGTGTTAGGACCGAAACGCGTAGGGCTTGGCAAAAAACCTTTCATTAAAAGCGCAATGAAAACTGACCCAGAGTGAGTGCGATCCTTATTGCTTTGGCGAAATTGGAGAAATTGGAGAAATATATATATATATATATATATGAAAAATATGTGATAAAGGCCCACAATGTAACAACGCTTTGTAGTACATGCCTGATAAAGGCATGCCTGATACCAACTGATATTCACACTCATTTCTCATGGGTTTCTCAGCGCTGAGTAACATATGCAATACTAACGTATAGGGTCCACTGCCTCGATCTGCCCTTTGATGCACCTTTAACTTTGTGCACCGGATGCAGACCAGGACAGTTCACTCTATTACAATGAATTCGTTGTTCCCAGTGCAGATGTGATTTTGCACCAGGACTTGGGCAAAAGACACCCTTAAGAAAGAAATGATGAAGTACAAAAGACAGGGACTTATATCTAATCAGGAATTTGAATTTCTGCACAATGAGTTTCCGGTTACCCCTACATTGTACCTAATACCCAAAATACACAAAAAGACAACGCCAATACCGGGAAGACCTATTATCTCGGCCATTGGAGGCATTGGCGAAAACATCAGCAGATACATTGATTCGTTTCTTCAGGATCATGTCCGGAACTTATCAACTTATGTAAAAGATACTGGTGACTTTCTAAATAAGATTAGTCATTATGAATTGAATGATGAATATCTGCTAATTACCTTGGATATTGAATCCCTTTATACCAGTATTGATCATCCTACTGGTATATCGGCAGTCAAACACTGCTTAGATACACGGCCTCTTTGTTTTCATACTCATAATATAATGTTGGTGGAATTGATTAGGTGGTGCTTGTATAACAATTTTTTTATGTTTGGTAAGGAGTTGTATCTCCAAAAAGAGGAGTTGCCATGGGAGCCTGCTTTTCCCCCAGCTATGCATGTTTACATGTAGGCAGGTGGGAGGAGCAGGCTCTGAGGGGAACCCATGCAGAAATGTACAATACCCATGTGATATGTTGGCTCCGATATATTGATGACTTTTTCATCATATGGAATGGAGATCAATACAGTGCTGAATTGTTTGTAAGAACTATTAATAACAACAATGTGAATTTAAAGTTTACATCATGCATTAGTGGCAGTAAGGTTGATTTCTTAGATACAACAGTTTTTGTGAAGGTGGGCAAATTAGAAACCACGTTACACAGGAAGTCGACCTCGGGAAATTCTACACTACATGCTCACAGTTCTCATCCTAAGCACTTAATCAAAAGTATCCCATATGGTGAATTACTCAGAATCAAAAGGATCTGTAGTACTGAGGAGGAATTCACCATATGTTCACAAGCATCATTGGAGAGATTCAGACAGAGGGGATACTGTAACAGAATATTGGGGGAGGCTATTAAAAAAGTACAATTGAAGACTAGAGAATCGCTTCTGCCCACACAAGATTCCACATCCACTACTGGAGTGCCCCCTGATGGGTACACTGCATGCAAACCAACTGAAGAGACAGCACCTAGACTTATCACCACTTATAGCAAACATCATAAACAGATTAGGGGGATAATCAATAAGAACTGGCCGATCCTTCTCACAGATGGTGTATTAGCTTCTAGACTTCCCACTATTCCTACTCTCACGTTTAGACGGGCGAAATCCATGAGAATGGATTTAGTGAAATGCAATCCTGAAATTACACTCGCCACTACTTGGCTTACACCGAAACTGGGTTTCTTTAAATGCTCGACTTGTCGGGCATGTAAATTTGGGGACAATAAAACCCATTACACAGTTCCCTTCAGTCCTAAGGAAAGGCCTATTAAGGGACACTACACCTGTCGTACAGAATTTGCTGTGTATGTGCTCACCTGCACATGTGGCCTCAACTACATAGGCAGCACCAAACTACAGGTGCATGTACGTATTCTTCAGCACCTTCGTGCATAACTAATAATGATTCCAACTATCCAGTGGCACGTCACTTTAAAGCCACCCATGCTAACAATCTTAATTGTCTCAAATACTATGTGGTGGATGCTGTCCCAACACTGCGTAGAGGTGGAAATAGAGAACGCAAATTGAGGCAGTTAGAGACTAGACTGATCATGGAATTCGACAGTAAGGCACCTTTAGGTTTAAACACGTCAGAAGATCTCCATTACTTCTTATAAAGTATTTCCCAGACACTTAAGGTGATTTTTAGTCCATACAACAAAATAGGCTTTTATTGATATAAGAATTGTGATTACTCCAGTCATTAGTAAGGACTTTGCATTTAGGATCTATTACCTCAGGATCCGAAATAATAATCTTTTTTTATCACTTAATTTATATATATTGTCTCTCTTTTTTTATTTTATAAAAAACAGAAAAATATGTCCCTGCAAAAAGAGTTTATTAGATGTGATTTTAGTATTTATTATTGCAGTTTTTGCTGTAATTGCATTATTTAATCTTGCAATTTGCATTTCATTATTGCACAATTTGCACATGGCGATGTTTGCACATTTTTCAGTAGTACTGTATGTTTTAATTAACTTTTTAATTAACTTTTTAAACCTTGCACTAGTATAGTTGATATGTCGGGTATGTTTATTATAGTTTTTAGATGCGTATTTTAATTCATTCTCAATATTTATGATCTTATTATATAACGAGCAGGAGGAAATATGGTTTCTAATAGCATTATTCATATGGAAGCAAGTTGGTGACATTAGGATATTTATTTCCTGTGTATAACAGCGGCATTTGTCCTATTGGTGGAGCCACATTTGGCATGTGTGCCATTAAGTAGGTTGTTAGTTATGACCTGATTGATATGATGACTCCACGCAGCGCATGACAATATTTTGCCGAGAAGTAGACACTAACCTTGTAACCACTGCTACCATTACGCATTTGTGCCATGATTTTTAACATCATTTCTCTTAAATAGATTTAATGTTGGATATATGTATTTTAACGGTCTATTTATTTTCCCAGCTGTGTATTATATGTTGAGGGTAAAAAGTAAGATCTATAAGAAAGAAACAAATGTTTTGGAACGCATCTAAAAATACAGCCCTGCAGTCTTTTCTTTATGTTTGTTTAGGGTCACGTGACACAATATGGTGGTATTTAACTGGTCATTTGTAACGCTGTATGCTACATGTGAGCAAGGCTGGTTTTGCCGGCCGAAACGCGTAATGACATGATGAGCTGAAATAAATATACTTACGCCCAATTTAAGAGGAGTTCGTGCCTTCTTCATCGCCGTGGGGGTGTTGGAGTTGGATCCTGTGGATATATATATATATATATGTGAAAAATATGTGATAAAGGCCCACAATGTAACAACGCTTTGTAGTACATGCCTGATAAAGGCATGCGTGATACCAACTGATATTCACACTCATTTCTCATGGGTTTCTCAGCGCTGAGTAACATATGCAATATTAACGTATAGGGTCCACTGCCTCGATCTGCCCTTTGATGCACCTTTAACTTTGTGCACCGGATGCAGACCAGGACAGTTCACTCTATTACAATGAATGCGTTGTTCCCAGTGCAGATGTGATTTTGCACCAGCACTTGGGGCCTCACATTACTGAAAGATGGCCTGGCTGCTTGAAGCCTCAGATCTGCCTTTCACTATGCAGGGGGCAACCTGACCTGAGTTTCAAACAGAGGCATAGATCCCCCTGCAGAACGATACTTTTATTGACTGCATCCACCTGTGGGGGCTCCTTAGCCACCCTAGGGGGGTCACACTGAATGGTCCCCATCTCTATGTAATGCACAGTAAGTGCGTCTCCTGATGGTCTCTTTGTGTCAACACCTGCAACTGTAATACAGCTCGAGCACAAAGCCACTTGATTCCCTCATTTGCATGGGTGCACACCCATATGCAAATGAGGGCGTGCCCTTTTGAGATTGTGCTGGGATAAATTTACCTGTTTTACAGGAAGGTCTGCACAATGATCTGCTGCCCCTTCTGTAATACCAGTGTCCTCAGCAGTGCTTAATATGTAAAAACATAAGTGCCAGGGCCCTCATCAGAATTCAACTGCAACTTGCACAACCCATTGCCCTTAGCAGTGCTGCCAATGACAGTACCAACACAATTACTAACCATCACATCTCACAAGTGTTGCAATTCAGACTATTCCAGGCCCAAAGCAATAGGAATGTTTGGGGTGCAGGTATTAGTCACATTTAAAGTATATTGAATAAATACACAACTATTGTTGTGCTCATCTCTGAATTAGACAAACAGCACCACCATGTGGCAGACTGTCATAAGTGCTGGTGTTGATAATTAGGTGCTGGTTCTGAGCCCCGGAAACCACCAGCTCCAATTAAGTCCTGGTCCTGAGGTCACAAAATGCACAACCACATACCTGTGTTCCCTCAGAGGTCTTCCTATAATAAGGTCCCAGATGTTTTTTGTTACTCTGATCAACGGTACTCATTTTATTGATCTTAGGAGGGCATAAGGCTGCATTGAACCACTAGGATTTAAACCTGTGACATTGGAGTCAATAACTGATCCCCACAGTGGGTGAATTGCCCCTTAAACCCGGCTTCCTGCTCTTATGAAAGCCACTGGACCTTCAATAGTCACTCAATGACTACAGCAGTTTAAAGAGCTGACAGCATCAGCGACCCAAAAGACGGTGCGCGCTCAGTCGGGTCCCCAAGCTGAGTGAGGGCAAGAGAAGACCGGGGCTAATTTTGGTTGGTTTGTGAGAGAACAATTGGGGGGTTTGTGCTTGGACAGTGAACATGGGGCAGTCAGACGTGACTCTCTGGCCCAGTCCTAGGAGGACTGTCAGCAGTGACAGTGTGGCGAGGCTGCCAGAACTGACATAAGTGTTTGAGTGAATACATTGCCAAAAGTAGCACAAACATAGCCTCATTTGAACGTGCGGGCAGGTTTTCCCTAAGAAGTAAGAATGTATTTTATAGTCAGTGTAAGGGGGCAGGCAGGCAGCAGTGACTGCACTCTGAGACTGTCCCAGGTCATTCAGTGGTGTCTCTAGCAGTCTATGGGAGGAGACTCAGGGGTGACCCTTTGATCTGCCTTTTTGGAGACAGTCTGAAGCGATGGCCAGCCCTCCATGAAGCAGCCCTTATTTGCTTTTGGAACAGCCTGTCAGACCGCAGGGAGGGTTCATATTAAGGCGTGACTAGACTACAGAATGCATTATGCCTTGCTAATATGTATACTTTTTTGTGCTTTGAACTGTGATGAGCAAAGATTTTTTTTGCCTTTATCTGCATGCAGTGTCTCTCTGCATAGCTGGAAAATAAATGCAGATTTTTTTTTTCTGCAAATGTATCTTTTCCACAGTATTCTATGCACAATGGCAAATGTATGCTAAGTGTTTTCCTACAGGTTTGCCTTTTATAGACGTTTTGATCCACAATGCCACGTGTGTAGATTTTTTCTCTGCATGTTTCCCTTTTTTCTGAGCTTTTATATGCAAAATTACGTTGTGCAGGATAAGTACTCCAACCTCTACAGTGAAGAATACATGCAGAACCATCGCGTTAATATTAAATACGGTGAAAAGCAACACGGATTCCTACAAAAGTCAAAATTCACGCAAATACGATCAAACAAAAAAAAAAATGCAATGTTAACAAGGGTGCAATGATTTCATGAACCTTTGGGAAGTTTGCAAAGAAAATCTCACCCCTGTTTTATTTCCCACTCCTTTACCATGTTTTTGTTTGCGGCAAACTGTGGCAAAACTAAAGATCTCAGTAGAGTTTTTCCCGACATGTATGATGTGCAGACGAATAAGACCCCTCTCTTATGTACCTTAGTAAGGGAGGGGGGCTGGACATGAGTGAGATAACTTGATAATCATTGTATAACACACACGCACACTAACAGATGCAACAAACTGGGTGAATCATTTGTGATAGTAAGAGGGGTGAATGGCATTCTGGAAAGTTAACATTTTTGTTATCACTGCTGTACAGAAATGTATGCCACTACATAAATACATGCATGTGTGATTCAGTCAGGTTCTAGCATTGGTGACTGCAGAGTTACCTGATACCAAAGGCAAAAGCACCAGTTATTAACTGCATATGTGGTCAGTCATGCTATTAGCACAGCAATATACCAGCCTGTCTCTCACACCGTTCTCCTCTCATTCTAACTCAACTGCCAGTTGTGAGAGTTGAGGGCCTGTAACAGAGTGCAATTTAGTGAATCTGATTGGATACCCCACTATCAGCATAGCTATAAATGTGCTGATAGCTTTTATAGCCTTATAGCCACCGGCCATTAAAGGCCCACTCCAGCGTTAAAGGCCCGAGCCGAAGGCGAGGGTCTTTAACAAAGGAGCAGTACTTTAATGCTGGTATAGTTCAGCTACGGAGGGCTATAAGGCTATTAGAACATTCCGCCACTAGAGGACAGAATGTTCTAACGAGTAAAACAAAGGCCTCACGGAGCCCGTGGGTATTGAAATCCCCTCGGGATCGTGTTTTCAGCAGGAGCTGTGAACGCCAACATTGGAATGTTGATGCTCCGGGCTTCTACCGGCCATTAGAAACCTGGGGCACTCCATTGTTTTCAATGGAGGTCCCAACATTCCAATATTCTAATATGTATTCACAAAGTTTTGTATACCTCTCATAGGGCTTAATTACAAGAGGATTGTAAAATTGCGATACCTCGCAAACGAATGTTTGCACAGGGATCGCAATTGTAAGTTGTGCGATGTTTATCATCCAATGTAAGTGCCAGGTGTGATGCAGATTGCACCTTTTTTAAACTGTGAGAAACCTGACAGAATTGATGAAGGGGGAAAAGCCTGGTATTTACTAGAACTGTGCAGATATTAGTACGGTAAGGATCAAATTCAGCATGTTATTCCCCTAACAGTCAGATTAGACGATAATTACAGCATCTAATAAATTCCTAAGACCTCAGTGTCGAATTTTAACCCACACAATAACTATTACATCCAACACGCGACACTCATAATCATTCCTTAATAGTTTTATTTTTATGGTGTGCTTTACAATAGAACACCACTGGATTAGCATAGGTTACAAAACATCCAAAGATGGACTATGCAATAGATATCATTTGGCTACTAAATCAATTTACAGTGGCCCTCTATTTTACTTGGCCTTTTCATGCACCTTTAGGTAGTAGATCAATTAAATAATTAGGTGCAAATGTCTCTCCTCAAAGCAGAAAAGGTGAGAAGCATAGATTTGAGGTGTAAAATCTTAGCTGCTGTAGCTTGTCCTTGTGTTCCTCTGTTCTGCTCTGGTTGTTGGTAAGGGAGGAGGAGCTGGCTAGAATGAACACTCCAAGGATTCAGGGGGACTTGGGCCAACTCTTGGGTTTAAGAGCTGCAGATTCCTGGGGAACCCTGAACACCGGCTTGCATCCTTAAGACTACACATCTGAGGGAACAGTGCTGCCACTCCACAGCCACACAACTGAAGACAACCCCTCAAACCCTTGTAGGTTTAAGAGCACACCATCAGAGAGAGCAACCACAGATAGGAGGATGGATGGACACCTAACACACTCTAGAACATGGAACAGAAAATAGCCACACACACAGAACTGAGCCCCACAAAGAGTATTTGTAGTTTCCTGAAGTAATGCTGGAGCCTGGAGTACTGGACTGCATCCCAGTACCTCCCCTGTGGAGCAGCGTGATTGGACATGTAGCCAATTCAAAACCTATCCCTTCTGTGAAGAATCCGAAGACTGTACTAGTAGAAAACAAATGTAAAACACAGGTACTCGATTGCCACAGTTCACAGCTCTTCCATAGTCTTTACCTTTTAAGCACGTTTCCAGAAGTGGGCATGAAAGTGGTCTGCCTATTTTATTAAACACTTAATTTGCTTTTCAAGTTTTAGAAATTTGACTGAGATACAGGGCCCAAAACACAACTGATATGTACCTTTGGTACACTGTACTGCCTACCTTAAGCATACAAGTCGCCTTTCTTTGGTTTATCTGGTCAGCATTTGACCTGTTACTATGAAAAACGTTAACATTTCAGGCAAGGAGGTACCATAACCTGAACATACCCTTTTTACACCCTCCCATGAGCAATAAAGTAAAAACAAGTACACTGTGACACTGTTGCACCTTGGTATATAGGAGAGCAGCTCCCTAGTGACAGCCTCTTTCTATAACTACAGGCAAGTTCCATATTAATACTGCAAACAGCAACAAAGGAAGGCCACTGGCAGCCGAGTCTGAAGACACAACTAGATGCCAGGAGGAGGAACCTGCAACACTAATCCAGTACAGAGTCCATAACACATCACTTGGAAGGTATCCAATCGAAAATATTATGTGTGCTGGGTAACCAATCCAGAGTATTTTGTGTGAAAAGGTGAAACATCTGCCAATCAGGTAACATCAGCCAAACTCCACCTGTCTGGTTTAGAATCAGGAGATCATGAGAAATCTTCGAGAAAAAAACCTTCAGGAGAAGAAGGTGTGAGAGGAGTGAAGGAGGGGAGAAACACCAGCAGGCAAATCACAAATGGCCACTGGATTAGGAATATATACAATTGAAAGCCATTGTCTTCTGGTACTTTACCCCATTGAGTCGAGGGAAACTGGTGAAAAGTACAACTCCAATAATGGATTATGTTGTTAAATGAAGCAAAAGACAAAGCACAATGTCTGCCATGGGTCAACTAATCGCCACGTCTTAGGCTCAAACAGATTGGCAAATGTACAACTTTGAGATATTTGCACATTTTTAAAAGTTATTTTAAAAATATTTGTTTTACAGTTGATGCATAAGAGCAGTAGTATACACTCTGTTGCAAAGTTACAACACCATCTATTTTTGTGGTATTGCCACTGGAAGCAAGTGGCCAATTTCATTAGCCTGTGAAGGCATCAAGATCTATTATTATTCATACTTGGCCTCTCCTTTAACAGAGTTGCTCTTAGATCATTAGATCATGCCTACGACAACTTTTAGCTGTGTTGTTGAAATGACATGTGATACCACTTCTGCTACCCCAGCATTTTGGTGAATTGATGTTCATGATTATAAGTGTGGATGGTGGCTCAATTGGGTCCCCCCCGCCCTTTCAGTAATTTGCCCATAATGTATTAGAGACAATTTATTGCAATAGTTGGTTTTTGCCACCGAGGATACTTTTATTGGCCCGATGACCTACTTTTGTGGCGCCTTTGGTACACTGCCATTATTTGCCTTTCTGTCTTCTCAGAAACATGTTCCCTTGATATTTCACAGCGATTCATCGAGATACAGCCATTTATGACTCAACATCCACTTTGAATTCATCATTCCCGATCTAAAGAAGGCGCAGCATCTCACATCTTTTCATGCTCAGTTATCCTTACCATGTCCTGATGATGATCCTATAAGTCAATAAGAGTCAAAACGCCTTGACATATTACTTGGCTTGAAAGACATTGAGAGACTTTAAATATTCAGGCACTTCTGAAATACTCATCATCTTTGTGTAATTTAAGAAATTGATTTTGGTCTTTTCACCTGTGTCTTTATAAGTGATCACTTTGGCATCACCTTTTCAGTTTTGAGCACTGTGTGTTCACTCTTCACACTGGGCACTCATTTGTACATGTTTTAATCGTTTTGTAAGCTGCAGAAAATCACTACTAAGATTAAGTATTCCTAGACAAATCAGTTCGGTCATATCCTTTTGTTACACATTGATTGTATATAACAATACATTAGTGGGTATTGTATTAGGTTTATTATTTTTGTTTCTTAATGATACCTACTTCGTTAAACAATACTTAGGGCATTTAAAATGCAAGTATGAGTTGCACTAATAAAGTAAATATTCTCGTCACATCTGATTAAAATGGCCAACATAAGGCTGCAAATCATTGATGGTTGTATTTCTTCACTGGCACCACCATTTTACCAGTGTGCTTCTTAGAGATGAATGTGATAACGTCAATATTATCTCTGATGAAGGGCGGAATTTCATGATTTGCTCACTGCAGACAGATAAGAGGTCTCTTGCCATTGTAGTCAAACATGAAGAGGTTACTTTGCCCAGGAACAGAGCAACTCAGCTGCAAAGCGAGCATCTGTGGACCCACTCTGGAGGCAAAAAAGTCTGTATTGTCATCAGCATAATGCTCTAGGAAGAAAAGGGGACGGCAAAATGTGTAATAAAATGGAGTCACTGCCGCTCGTTTCCCTAGCTTTTTAATCAAATCCTTCCGTTGACTTAACGGACGGGTCACTGGGTCGGACAGTACAGTCCACATGGTACACTGAAGGCCTTTGAGACATTTTTCTTACACCAACGTTATTTTCAGCATTTCGTCTTATGCCTGTTTTTGGAAATTTCCGAAATTACACCACATCAGGTAACTTCAAGTCTGTTCAGATAATAATAATGCAAGAGGACAAAAATAGCACAATTAAACAGAACACGGGTGGCTGTTGTTCGCTGTGATTCTGTTTTTAGGTCTCGCCTACGCAGCGCGCATGCGCTGCATAGGAGGGGACCTCTTGTAATTGATTCGCTTTTTTGGCGAAAAACGTGCACGCGTTGCTTGCTTTCAATGGCAACTCATGCACGTTTGGCGATTCCCTTGCGGGAGCGAGCTTTGGCAACATCTGTTTGTAATTAACTTGCAAACAGATGGTGCCCTAGGCTCTCTCCCGCAAGGGAAACACTCTGCAAGTCTCGCTCGTTTAACTTTGAAACTGAGCGTGGTGCCGCTTCACGGACACCGCGCTCGGTTTATTTATATATTTCTTAACTTTAGCACTGAGCGCAGCGCCCGCTTCAAGGACACCGCGCTCAGTGTTCAAGTTAAGAAATATATAAAGAAACCGAGCGCGGTGTCCGTGAAGCGGCGCCGCGCTCAGCTTTAAACTTAAGCATTTGCAATGCAATCGGACCGATTACATTGCAAATGCTTGTTTTTACACTGCCATGTGTGTAAACCATTGCTATGTCCCTTCCATTATATCAAGCACTATAGAGCTTGTTATTCTGACATTAAAGCCCTCGTTAGGAGCGATCCAGAAAATAGCCGAAATAATGGCTTCCAGCCACCAATCACGCGTTGCAAGCCCTGGAATGGGGTGTAACCCGTCCTAGTCCAGAAGCACGGGGGTTTCCCGATTCCGTGCCCTTTGCCACTGACTTTTCCTCCTGCTCAGAGCGGGTAGAACTGTGTGCGGGAAGCAGGCCAGGTGTTTACACACCTGGCAATCCCAAGTGCAGGAACGCCAGGTACCTCTGAATTGCATAGAGGATCCCTCTCATGACCCCCTCACCCCCATCGGACTACCTCTCCTTGGGACTCCCTCTTTCTGGATAATATAATGAAATGAGACAGCTGGGGACAACATCCTACCGTCCGATAAAACTATGAATATGGAATTTTCATCACGTTGCCGCATATTCTAAAAATGTTCCTTCAAAGCGTAGGGTGACAGCTCCGTCCTTGTTCCGTGGCACTGACGCCTGTGCAGCTGCACTTCGAGCAGTAGGCGTACTGTGTGAAAGAAGCTTGCACCGCTACTACTGCGCTGCATACGTTCTGTGTGATGGAAGCTTGAACTAATCTGCGTGGGTTGTACAAGCACTGTCTGGGGAAGGAACGCTTCACCTGCTAGTGCACCCTGTGCTTTTAAAGTGTGAAGAAACATTGCACTCGGGAGTCCTGCAGCCTCGGCTGTCTGTATCCGTTTTTAGTGCGAGGGAAACGTGCCATGCTGCACTCTAGACTGTTAGAATATTGTTTGTGAATTCCGGTTCACGTTTGTGAGAGAAGAAGGCACTCCTGGTACATTGGAATTATTCTGTGTGAGGGGAGCGTGTGCTGCTAACAATGTACATGTCGTGGGTGTTGCAGTGAACGTTGCAGTGCAGCCGCACCTCGCACTGTGTGATGTAAGCTTTATTTGCCTAGTATCAACACAATATGGGAATGTGGTGAAGCCAGGCTCTGTCCTGGAGGTTTCCTACTTACACGTTGTACAATCCAGCCAGTAAATCATTATTATTTTCTTTTCTGTTTAGAACTACAAGACAGTGCTTTGTAATTATATGGGACAATACAGAAATCTTCAGCAGCTTCACCTTAAATATCTGTATGCTAAATACCCATGGATTGAATTGGAGTCGGGACAGGGTAGACATTTATCACTGTTGATTCACAGTCTCATCCATGGACGACTTTTGCAAGTAAAAAGAGGAGACCAGTATCTTATGAAGTAACTTCATTTGTATGTTTATATCACTGGATTTCCCTGACTGTCAGTACTCCCATGTTTGCCAGTTTTTGGAATTCAAAACTGCATTAGGGAGTTGAAGGTTAGTGGCATTGTATGTTCAGTTCTTTTTTGGCTCGCTAGTCCTCATCGAATAAGGATTGAGCCAGGCTCACTGTAGCAGGAACGCCAATGATAAGTGCCTACAATCCCTCATCTATCAGGAAAAATAATTCCTGATTTAATTGGCAGTATTTTCCTCATGGTTGTTGAAATCTTCCACTCCCTAGTTTGTGCGAGTAGATTTTTCATAAGCATTGGCATAGCCAATAGGTCTCGCCTTTGGGACCTTATAAGTGTTTAGTTATCCAGCACAATATCCTTGGTGCAACAACATCAACTGTTGCATGGCTAAACACTTATAAGGTCCCAAAGGCGAGACCTATTGGCTATGCCAATGCTTGTTGCATTTTTTTAGTGCCAAATGTGGTTGAACACGAGTACATATTTCATATTGAAATATGAATTAGCATGTTTTACGCATATAATTTCAAACTGAAAAATGTGTGGGGTAATTATTGATCAATTATTGCAGAATAACCTTTCAATTCAGGTAAAAAACAAATAAAGAATTATTATTTTTCTAATTCATATAACACATGTAAATTAAACAATCTGATTAAATGGCACAATAATCTAATTTAATTCAAAAAATCATCAACAGAGTTTATGCATGACTTAATCTGAGATACTATCCAATGGAAAAGAAGGGTTGGTAGGAGTCATTATCCCTCCTAGAAAAAGAAAAAGGTAAGGGTTCCTAACAAGAAACTTCATCAACTCTCTAAGCTAAAAAAAAAACCTGGCTGACTCCATGTCTCCAAGATAATTTTCTGCTCAGCAATGTTCCGGCTCTTTATCTTTTTTTAATAAACCTTCTACAGGACGCAATCAGTATAAAGCAAGATGTTATGTTATGTTAAGTGTTTTTGGTAGCATAACATTACCAAAAAGGAGTCCTGCCACTCAATACTAATACAGCGAGGTTTAAGTTCGTCAGCAAAATGGAATGTTTTGAGCAGTTTCCTGAATTCTAGGTGGCCAGTACTGAGATGGATATGCGGTAGAAGGGTGTTCCAAAAATCTGTGTAAATATACCGTGGTAATGTTTTGGTTAAGTTGTATCATGAGATTCCAACTTCAAATGAAGCACCAAGAATAATTTGGTGAAGGATAATTGAAAGAAACTGTAGGCTATCCCTTACATTTTAGAAGCCAAGCAAAAAGAAGCATTCTTAGTGCTCCCACAAGAATATTCATTGTAGACATTATTCCCCTTTGAGGGACATAAGAGGTGAAAGCTGTTTTGTATTTTCTTAGCATGAATTGCTTCCAAAACATTTGAGATCAGAGATCATTAATGGAGTAATGGCCTGTTTTTATACAGAGACCCACAATGACAGAGTGCAGTTAATCTAGCATTGCAGAACCTCTCATTCCCCTGACTTGACCTTTAACAGGCTATCACTTTACAACTAGAAAAAAAGATGTTCAGAGGCTGGAGAACATACACAGGCCTTACATCACCTTAGCTAAGTTCACTGCCAAAAGTTATGGTGGCAAAATAAATAAACCCAAACTGACTAACCAAGAGAGGCCTGAGTGTTGGGTTTAGAGCCATTACTGAACAACTGGGCATCAATCTGTTTGTAGAAGTCCCTGAAACTACCTCCTTGCACGAATACCTGGAAGGTTGTGCTAAGGAGGCTGTGGCCGCCCACAAGGACAGTTTTGATCAGGTTAAGGTTGGATCAGAGAATTATGAAGGATCTATGATTCGGTAGGGTGTGCTCGGCTTTAGGGAGGTTCTCCCTGGGTTGCAGAAAGTTACTTTGAGGTTTCGAGGTCAGCGCACTGATGAAACTTTCCTACCAATGCATATCCAATTTGGCAGGTATGAAGCTTATCCTCTGAGAACCTACAGTGCACCATCGGTAAACAGATGTCATGTATGGCAGAGAGAGATATGGTTGTCATGTGTACCTTCCACATTCTACTATAGATGGAAGCCAGAAAAAAATCTGACGTCCTCTGCCTAATGGTAGAGCAGAGTTGGTAACAAGCTCCACTGGTAAAATGCTCACACACGTGTGGGAATTTCTCAGATTTCAATACAGATCGGGTGAATTTGGGTTAACGGTTTGTCCTATGAGTTTTCCATTAAATGAAGTTATAAATTAATAACTCTGAAAACTTCAGCCGCATGGGCAGGTAAGGATTCAAGGGGCATCTGAACAGGAATAAAAGAATGAGAATACATATATGTTTTAGTAGCTTCTTAACTAAAACTAAAAGGAACAGAAAAGTAGATGGCTAGACCGAGCATGATGATCATGGAAATTGCACTCAGAACTCCATAAGGTGACTGAGAGAAAGCAGGCCAATCAGCTGACATTCAAAATGTAATTCATAGAAAATGTAAGTGGGATATAGCAGGTACTATGCCTATGAGCAGACTTAGCAGAGGGACATGAAAGTAGGGTCAGCGTTTGAATTTAGATTTTGCATCTAGCTTGTGTTGGCTGTTGGCAGGAAATTGGAGAAGGTGCAGGTGTAGCACAAATTCACCAGCCCTATATGCTGTCAAAGTCATGAAAAAGGAAACTTGAAGAAATCAAAGCCAAGGGTAGGGCAGCAAAGATCAGGATGCTTAAGGTGCTCCAAGGCAGTGGTATGATATTTCAAAGTGTGTCTCGTGATCGTATAAACCATGGGGTACAGGAACAACAAGGGTTGGGACCAAGAAGACAATGTAGAAGCCTTAAAAGCAGTTAGTTGAAAGTTAGCACTGGCTAGCTAGACTGTTCCCATGGGAAGCAGGGTCTAGACTGATTTGCATATGGCTGGTTCAAAACTGGTTTGGCGCGGTGAGCAAAAAAATGATGGCGTTAGGTCCAGGTCTCTGACTGGGGGTGAATGTTTGACATTGTTCAGTATTCCGTCCATCAATTGTGCTTTTTACACTTTTATAAAGTTGGAATTTTCCTGCCCTATTTGGAGTCTGCAGCCTGTTGCTGGGTCACATGACTGTGCCAGTTGACAGTTCAACTTGTTTATTCCTCCCAGACAGCAACACAATATATGGATTAGGTGTGGCTCAGTGGGCCATAAACAAACAGGATGGAAGGGTGGAGCTGGGCATAGCCCCACTTGCAACTGAATAGTCTGTCCCCTGCCTTCACACAAAGGACTTGTTACCACTGCATTGTTCATGCAGCCAGCTTGGACCCAGGGCAAGGGAGGCAGGAAACTTCAAGGACTTCAAAGCGAATTCTCTAGAAGCTTCTACTTCAAAATGGGCACTAGATATACATACAGGACTCTCAGACCCAACTCTTCAATACACCCTTAGAACTGAGTATACTCAGAAGAAGGACTGCTGTGCTGCTTTGGTGTCAGGATTGTCACTCTGCTGCCCTGCTACTCTGCTGCTTTGCTGCCTGCTGCCCTGCTTGCTGAGAAGGAAGACTGGACCAGCCCCCTTCATCCCATGCTGAAGTGACTCAAAGGGACAGCTAGCTGACCTGCTACAGGAACCTATGTTCCAGAGGTCTCTCTGCAACTGGCCAGCTGACCTGCAAATGGACCTGTCTGAACCCCGGTGGCATGTTCTGGAGTGCGTTCCTGACCTCCAAGTGGTGACCCTCAGGTCCTGAACCCTTGATGTGACCTCAGTTGAGCTCTCCAGAAGTTTTGGGCTCTTCATAAATGGGCCAGTTCACATGAAGATCTTGCCACCCACACCACCCGCTAACGCGTAGCTCCAGTGAACCTGACTCTTCGCGCCACAGAGACTACCAATGATGCCCAGCAGCACGAGATCTGCATTTTGCACTACAGCATGGACAGCTGGTGGTTACAGCAAAGGCGAAGCTGTAGCAACGACAGTCTGCGATGCCCGACAGGTTCTTCGTGCTACAGCAACGACTGTCCTCAATGCCCAGCCTGTTCTCTGCGCTACACAGACGACCATCCACGACCCTCTTCCTACTCCACGCGGCTCCTTCCACCGTGAACAGAACTGTTTGCGCTGGACTTTGATGGTAACGCTTTCAGCAGAACTAACGTGGTCCCTGCATATAGCCGGCACTCCATTGCAGTCTGCTTGAACTTGTGACTTTCACCGTATCTTGCACGAACATATAGCAGCGAGTGGAGCTTTGTGCTTTTAGGTGTTTTAGCTACTTGAAATCTTTAAAATTGCATATCTCCACTTCTACTCATTGGATTTGTGTGGTTTTGGTGTCAAATAATTTATTACATTTTACTCTATGTTTCTAAATCTGGGGTGGGATTTTTCTTGTGTTGTGTTTTCACTTCATTACTGTTTGAAGTACTACATAAATACTTTACACATTGCCTCTAAGCTAAGCTTGACTGCTTTCGTGCCAATCTAACAGAAGGTTAAGCACAGGTGACTTTGGGGTTGCTTGTAACTTCACCCTGACAAAAACTGTGGTTACTACTTGAGTACGGTTTCAACCCCCCCCCAAAAAACAGTCACCCAATTTTCAACTATTACTATGTGAGTGGATAAGTTCCTTGTGAAAGATCAAGATGCAGTCACTCACATTAAATTAGTCAATGGCAGAAGTGGCAGCCACATTGCCCCATGCGGTATGCTGTAGCTGGTGGAAGAAATACGTGAATGACAACACTAGACTGATGAATGAAGAGGGCTGGCTGAAAGCCATTGTACGAATTTTATAGATATTATTTTAGTAAAATCAAAAGGTCTGGGCTAATGTCAGACCTAAAAAAAGAGTGCACTGTTTGATATCAGAAAAAACAGTCATGCTGTACTGCTGTTTGAACAAAACAGAAGATGCTCTCATGAGGTGCTCAAACAGCCAGCGTGAATGTTTGTGCTGGTGTAGAAATCAACAAAGGGTAAGCCCCTCATTCACAAGCAAGAGAGTGAAGGACTCGGCAATACCGCTTTAAAAGCCGACTGAATGCAGCTTTGCATAAAAAGAGTCTTTCAGCAAAGTGAAGAGTTTTTGTATTATGTGTCAGAGAGGCTTCCGGTGAGAAAATTCCATTAGGAAGCGCCTTGAACCCTTGATCTCGTCTCCTCATGCTCTATAATGTGGGGACTAGGAGCAAGATGAGGTGTACAAAGGGAAGACATAGAGAGGATGAGGTGATATTCAGGGAGGATGGAAGATGCAGACAGAAATGCAGGGTTAATTCGTATACAGACAAATGCAGGGGTCCTGGGAGCTCTAAATAAACCACAAAGCAGAGGAAAAAGCGCCGGCAAGTAGGGGAGAAGGGAAGATTTGGCGATAGGCACCAGGATAAAGGGTCAGTGCAACACATTGGACAGAATAGAAATTGAAAGTGTGTAGAAAAAGCCCAGAGCAGAGGCAGTCCAAAAGCTGTGACACATTAGAAAATCTGCAGAAATAGTTTCAAATTTCTCTAGGAAAAGGAGGAGAAAATCCGAGGAAACGATGGCGAAAAATTATATGAATATTTCCTAGACCAATGTCAAAATTAATGAGACAACTGCATCAACCTGCAGTCACTGTATTCATGCTTAAAATGACTGAATGTTTACAAAAGATGGTCACTGAAATATGGAAGGTCTTTGGAGCCTATTCACAGAGGAAGTATGGAACACGTAAAGTAGTCCTTCTAGAGTACTCTTATGTACTCATACACGCCATTGTGATTGGACACCAAAAAATCTGAAATGGGATAAAAATGGGAATATTTGAGGTATATTCATGTACATTTAGTACAAATAGCAGTACTGTGCCTTCTTTGCACTTTGAGTAAGAGTGAGGTGGACATTTTCAGGTCTGATACACAAAGGCTTGTAAGAGAATGTAAAAGAGTCCTCCTAGAGAACTACTTCCCATACTCCTAGGTGCTTTTGTGAATCGCCCCCTTTATCTTGTCTGGATGTCATATTTTCTGTCTCCCCCACACATCTCCCATGCACACATCCCTCAGCAGCTCTACTATGTCCTGATGCAAGGGTATCTGCGCTCTCACACATCTTTCATGAGGGTCCTCCTTTTTGTGTATGTATAGCTAGCACTGCACATGTCGATGTGTTGACTTGGAAGGCTTCCTTGCAAAGACTAGCTATGCAGACACCCACTGCTCCAGCCCAGCCAACAACTCAGGTGAGCTGCGAACGAAATAGAAGGGCACCTCTTTCAGTGCTTTCAGTAATGTTAATTGTTAGAAATGGGGTCTCTAGTTGGCAGAGGTATGCGTCCTGTCTAAGTAGGGACCACCACTCTAGTCAGGGTAAATCAGATACACAATCTAAATTAACCTGTGCTCACCCTCTGGTTGCTTGGCACAGAGCAGTCAGGCTCAACTTAAGAGGCAATGTGCAAAGTATTTGTGCACACTTTAATTACAGTAGCTCAATGGAAACACCACAAAAAGACTCCACACCACACACACACACACACATGCAAATAGAGAATATTTATCTGATTAAAACAAGACCAAAATGACAAAAATCCAATAAGTAGAACTCGAGATATGAATTTGTAAAGATTAAATGTGAAAACAGTGCTTAGAATTCACTAGCGGTCTTCTTGAGGACGCGAGGGACTGGTGCAAATCCAAAGTTCAGGCTGACAGCGATGGAGGGAAGGTCGTCTACAGAATGCATGAAGGGTCCACTGAAAAAGTACTGTGTATGGAGCAGAACGTCGAAGACTCAATGGGTCGGTTCTGATCCATGCAGGTGGGCCACTGCGTTGTCATCGAGCCCCGCAGACGGTGTCAAAAAATCGTCACTGCGCCATCTTCGAGCCGTGCAGAGATGCCCTCAGATCAGCACTGCGTTGTCGTTGAGGTTCACAGCCGGGACCTTGTGTCATCGTCAATTAGGTCTCTGAAGAGCGATGCATCGGTTTTTCTCACGTAGTCAGTTTGATGCACCGTTTTTTGCAGAAAACAGCTTCAGAACCCACTTTTGAGGCCCAGGACTGGAGGGGCACCTCAGGCAAGGGTAGGACTCACAAATTGCAAAGTCTAGTAGCACCAGCAGAGTTGCAAGAAGTATTTTGTGTCCCTGAGACTTCTTAAAACAGGAGGCAAGTCAGCAAGCCCTTGAAGAATCTTGGGTTCGAGGATGTAGAGAGCAGGTCCAGTCCCTCTCACTCCCAGGCAAGAAGCCGCAGGTAGCAGGCCAACACAGCAGTGCAAGCTGCAAAGTGGCAGTCCCACCTGTAGCACAGCACTCAGCAGGCAGGAGGCCAACACAGCAAAGCAAGTAGCAAAGAGGCAGTCCCTGCTAGAGCACAGCAGCTGTTCTTCCATTCAGAATGTCCTCGGTTCCAGTAAAGTTCTGATTTGGAGGTCCCAGGGGAGTACATGGAGGTTGCCAGCTTTCTCTATATTTGAAACTTCAGACTGAGATAGAAATTATGTAGATAACCTTCAAAAATTAAAAATTGCACCCTGTCCAAAATGTGTATGTTGCTTAGAAGAAATCTATGTTTTACTAAGAATAATCCTCTCTGAAGATTTGGATCTTCTATAGTCCAGAATCAGGGAGATGGCAGCAGGAGGGATATGGTCTCAATACTTCTACAGAGAATGCTCTGTATTCAGTTGTGGTTGTTTTGATTAAGTTGTGGCTAGCATTTGGGAATATCTCAGTTGTCTGGACCAAAGACTAAAGCAGATTTTGCATCACACATAACAGAGGTGCGGTCTAAGATGGCTCGGTTAGTCAGGACTATCAGTGGGTTAAAGACAGAAAACCTGCCCCTACCCCTGGTCGAGCAGTAGAACGAGGTCCCTATCCTTTCTGATATCTGCCCATAGATGCACGCTGGATAGAGAGTTCTGCCCTTTCCCAACTAAAGTCCCTGCATCAAGTGCTCCAGTGTTTTGGTTAACTCAAGTGTTTGGCATTGGAGCCAATCAGGTTGGACTATATCTGGTTGGACTATACCATCCATGACAAAAAAATGTATCATACCTTATTGTCATACTGAATTCGGTGCTTGTTATATTGGTACAGGTCCTGATGAGAAACTCTACTTATTTAAGTTTTTAAGTAATATGATAAAAAACATATAATTTTTGCACAAATTGTGGTGTTTAGTGTTTCTTAATCGGTGTGTATTAACTCGCAAGAAAATATCAATTCTATATATATTCTTCTTCTTGTAGTAACGGTCCATCTACCTTCAAACAATAGTAGACGTTTTTGCTTCCAATTGGGCATGAATTGTGGCACACTTAATGGGGTGTATTTAATGTTGTTCCTGAGCATCTTTAGAGACAATGATCCTCTATCACAAGTTTTTTCTTGGTTTGATTCAAAATGGCAACACCTTCTAGTTGTTTCTTTTTCATATTGAGTCCTTGAGGCAGATAAATGGATGCATTTATAAAATAAAGCTTGTACAGTATTTTTTGACCACAGCCATCAAGGTACGCAGTTGAATAAGTGATAAATGCCAAAGCGAGTTTTGCAAGACTTTTTCTTTCAAAAAGTGTTTTTGGAAAAGGTTACAAAAAGGCACGCCATGCAAGAACTGACCACAAATGTTTTATGTTAAAAATTCCTCCTCAAAGTTTTCTTTTTAAAGGTTTGGTCACCAGTGGGATTTGAAGAACAAAACCTTTGGTACTCGGAATACAGAGTTTCTAAACTTTACAAAACTTTGCTATTGAAATTAAAATTCCTTAATCAAATTACCTTCATTAGACTATATAGTAACCCCAAATACAATTCATGAAAAACACGCAAATAAAAAACATTCACCCCGTGCTTTGCTTCGATGTGGCGCTCAAAATATTTGCTAAATGAATTACACCCTCAGGGGTCGCTATTTTAGAAAGTGAACTCAAAGCATCTGCAACATCACAAAGAGATTTGCTCTCAGGGTGGTAGCGAGTGTAAAGATAAATAAACACATATTGCCTGAAAAATAATAAGTAAACCCTCTACGTTTGCATAACTCTTCAAGCCTACTAAGACTGACTCTATCTTGAGCAGACTCCAAAGCGCAAGAGTAACTTTCCCAAATAAGTGCATCATATCCTGTGTGGCTTTTAATTCTGTCCAGATATTAAAAGTTATTCCGACAGAAATAAAAGCAGAAGGTCTAGGTCTAGTTTTAATCCCCACACTCCTTTCACTGCACTCTGCAACTCTCACCCACACCAAGAGCTTACGTAGTTCTTTCAATCCTAGGTAAAACGCTAAGTGCTCCTCCCCTGCCCGGGACACAACGAATCTCAGTGAGTAGTGTGAGGAGGAACCTTATGATGAAGTATGCCATGTGAATTTGCAATAATCAGAGAGACAACATGATCTGAAGCCCCCAATGTAATTGGTTTGCTAGACCTTGTCCGTCCTTGTATTTTGGTTTGTAAATTTGGGAGGAATGCACAACAGATCTTTGAATGCTCCTTTTGACCCTTCTGTGTGTCACATTCCTGCAGAAATACATTTTATGATTGCAATGTTACTGTGCTACATACATAAATAAATATGTGCAGAGACTCATGCATTTATCACCACAGGATATCCTCATCTTCTAGATCAGAACTCCTGCCTTTCCACTTGACACACCGTCTAATTTGCAGATCAGCTTCAATAGAAGCAAGGCGACTAAGCCTATCATTGATGTGACATAGCATTTTAACTAAACACATCAGACCTTTTTATGTAGCACCTGTTATGTTGCCGCGGCAGCGCGGTGCCCGCTGAGAGCTCTTGCCGCACAAATCCGCCCCTTGCTTTGAAAGGTACTACAATGGACCAACATGCAGAGGCAGAAAGAGTCTCTGGAAGCAGAATGCCAAGTGCCTCTGTAAAGCTGCCTCCCCGGGGCAGTGGAACTGTAGCTATCGAACCACAGAAGGCGATTTAATAAACCTCAGCGCCCCGGAGCCCACGGACTGCGGCGCGGTGTGTTTTGTGCACGGACTGCAGAATACATCTTAATTAATGGTGAAATCAAGAGATCAATGTAAGCAACAGCAGAGTGGGGAGCGGGAAGCAGAAAGGCTTCAGAGCCGGCTGTGTCCAATGTAACCAGAGGGAGACTAACATCCCCAAGAAAAGCAGCAGGTCAAAGCCGCTGTCCTAGACTCATCCTCCTGCCCAGGGCTGACTTGAAAGGCAATGGTCCTATGGGAAAGAAAGAGACCTGCTACTAGGCAAGAAACTCCGCCTGATTATTCACTTCTAAATTCATACAGTTATGCCTAGTTATTTATTTATGTTACTTGTGTAGAGCATATCTGGCCACAGGGCAATAGAGGTCTTCACCTAAAATGTAGAACAATACAGAAAGAGTAACCAGTGAAAGGAGAGGGAAGTAAAAGAGGGTAAAGGCACCTGGGAGCATTCCAAACAAATGTGGTTTAAAATCTGGGCAGAGGTTGTCAAGGGACAGCACAGGTCTAGGTTGCAGCAAGGGTGCCTGGAACAGGAACTGGGGACTGCCACCTATTGGTGGCAGTCGCACCGACCGACCGCCAGGTGCAGTCATACACTGCAGAAAAATGGGTTAACGCTGTAGTGAAGTGCTGCAACCGCTGGCCTTTGCAACTTTGCAGACCCCTAAGAAGCATATCAGAAGGATTTCAATGAGGTATACACTGTCAGAAAGATAACCATATGATCTATAATCTGAAGAAATAACATGTCAAAGGGATACAAAGAATACACCAGAGGTATTCAGAAACAATATTTGAGAAGGATCCTGGCACTGCATCTGAAGAACTCAAACCAGAAAAAATATCACACACTAAAAAGAGAGTTATTTTGCTACAATACACCAGGGACATTTGGGCATTGAATATCAGGGTAACATAAGTCCATCATGCAAGGGGTGTAGAAGCAGGTTATCGGGGCTTCATTCTTTTTTTTGGCAGTCAAGCTGAGGAAACTACACAAAAGAGAAGTATGGGTACAAAAGCTTTACAAAATCATCCGCCACAGTAACAAGAAGCGTATTTGCTGACTTCACTACTAGGTTACGCTTAGAGTACATGATCTGTAGGTAGATAACTTCCATATGAACAGGATTAAAGAGCTGTCTGGAATATTGGGCAGTAGATCATTCCCTACCTAGGGAGTGATACTCCCTACTATGACTCTGCATCACAGCAAAGCAGCAGATGGGCCAGACTATGGGCGGGCGCAGTGTACTGGCAGCTGCTGAGCACAGTAGTAGCCCATGAGCCTGCAGTCCTGGGACCATCGCCGCACTAATACCGCTATTACCTTGCATGGAAACCTTCAAACTCAGACGGCAGGGGCCACCTATAAAAGGGGACTGGAATGGGAAAGACAAAAGGGTCAGAAGCAGTTTTACTCTTTTCCTTCAAACATGTAACCACTCCTTTATTGGACTGACCTTAGCCATGATCTTTTGATTTTACCAACATTATAGTTATAATATAGAGGCTTTCAGCCAGCCTTCTTCATCTATTTGTCTAGTATTGTGCCATTCACATTTTTCTTCCACTTTCTATAGCAGACAGAATCAAGCAAGCAACACATTCACACACAGATTAGTTCCCTTCAGTGCCTGGAACTACTGTGGCAATAGAAGCTTTTGGAGACTAAACATATTTGTGTTATTAGCTACTGTTTTCTTAGATTGCAAAGTTGCTGAGTGTAATCAAACAATAAAGCTATGCCCAAACAAGTATCAACAAAGTCAAAGGTTTGGGAGCCAAAGTTAGGCCTATTGGTTTGGCCAATGCTTGCTCTATATTTCCCGGCAAGATGTTTTATCCTTCTATACTTGCTTACTTCAGAGGAAAGTGATGCCTTGTATCTCAAAGTAAGATGAACCCTAATTTCCTGATACCCAACATCTCAACTAAAATATAGGTCATGTGACTCCCTTTTCAACAGCCCCCCAAACCACCACTTTCTCTTTCTATTGGCTTCCATCCTGTCCAACTGATGCCCAAAACGTTATTACAAGTCTCGAAACTGAAATCAGACTCAGCTTTTATCACGTCAACTGGGACCTCACCTATTGCTATCATGCAAATATCCACAATATTCACCCTCGTCTCACCTATAACACCTACAAAACCAGCAAAAAAACTCAAATCTGAATTCAAATGTCACTTCAACAACTCCTTATTTAACTGTATCCAACTCTACTTTTTACCCCTTGACAGACTAGTTATCTTTGCTAAATGCACACCAGTTCATGCTCCCACACTGCTCTCTCTACCTTTCCGCTGAGATACTGTGCATGCTGGTTTTGTATTTTGCCAACGCAAATGACAAGTTCCTCAACCTGGACTTTAAATCAGTTTACATGCGTGCCTGGCCTTCACACAACTAGTATAAATGGACTGCAGCTGCACTGTAAATTGCACTCTTCCAATCACAAATCATTCATTAACTCAAGGTTCCTAAAATGCTTTATGTCAGTTTGGGAATTGGGTCTTTTAACTCCCGTCCAAAGGAACACTACCCAAGACCTGCTGACCTTCAGGAGACGACTCAAGACCTGGCTATTCGACCAGTAGCGGCAACACCCCCCCTCATCTCCCTCAGCGCCTTGAGACCCTCACGGGTAAGTAGTGCGCTTTACAAATCTTGTGATTGATTGATTGATTGATACCCCACTGGCTCTTTGAGGTTGTTCGAAATGACCATCTTTTGACTGGTATTCCTCCTAGATTGTTGCATGAACTGTTGTTTTTGTTGGCTTTAAAACTGTGTTAACCTTACTCCTGCTGACCAGAAGTAAAGTGCTGTGCTCTCCCTTAAAACCTACTGAAATTAGCACATACTGAATTGGCTTATTTAATTTACTTAGAAGACCCTATTATATGGTACCATAGCTAATGAGGGCTTGTAAGTTAAAAGGCAATAGTGGGCTGCAGCACTCATTTTGCTACGCAGTACAGCAGCACTGGGAAGCATGGCATGTCTCCAGGCTTGCCACTGCAGTCTGGCTGTGCAGTTTTTAAACTGCCAATTGGAGCTGTGAAAATCACTTTCTTGACAGGTCTAAATCTTCCTTTAACATATTTATGTCACCCTTTAAAGTAGGTCTTATTGTCCAATAAGGCAGAGTGCATGGAATGTAAAGGTAGCCCATGTAGAAATGACTATTAGAGATATCTTGACAGCAAAAAGGTCCCAAAAACCCTTTTCACTGTGGCAAGATTATCTGCCCCATAGGAAAACACTGGATTACATTATATCAGCTTAAAATGATAACACTGGATTGGCAGCAGCCACAAATACAATTCAATGACTCATTTGAATAGTTATTCAAAATCCATTTTAATGATGAAATTGAATTTTTACTATGTTGGAAATGGTACTTTTAGAAATGTTATCTCTCGCTGGCTAAACCTCTGAAGTTCTTTCTGCCAGTATTCAACTGTCACCTGATCGCAGATGTCTTCCATGTTGTGAGATGTGTTTTACTCCCAGACAGAGGACATGGGCTTGGGTGTGGAACGGTGTTGGCTTTCTATTGACAGGTTGGCCTGTGTCCAAGGAATAGATACATTTCAAAGAGGCCTACACTGTCACACACAGATTAACCTGGCACCAGCCTGCCCCCTTCCTTTGTCCCTCTAGTCAGCTTGGCTCCAAAACCAAAAACTGACCGAGAACTAATTGGAGAGGCCACAAGGGAGGGTTTGTCCCTTATTATAGCTACATCTCTGGGTGTGCCCAGGGAGCTCTGACCAAAGGAAGAGAGGTCCTGCCACCTTCGATTTTGGTAGAGATGAGCACTGTAAAATAGTTTACAATAAAACACACACGTGCTGCAATGGTGGGTAGGGTCACCTGACCCTCAAGTATTTTCCTCAAGGTCCTGGACTCTTGGCTGTGGTCAGAGTGTACTCCTCCCCGCCTAACAAAGCTTCACCGGAATTGACGCCGGCAACCTTCGCAGCACCGTGATCGACCACTTCATCGGACTTTACGCCAAGCAGCATCGAAGCAACACTGATAACCTTTGTCAACAGCTTCACCGGGCGGATGCTGAGAAGCCTTCAGTCAGGATCCACTCATCTTCCTGGCCATGCTAAAGACATTCTAGCATAAAAGTTTCTAAATGAGAAGGTAAAGTTGTGACTGGGATGAAACTGGTCCTTGTATCAGACCCCGTTGGTCTTAAATCTTACCCTTGTTCCGGTTCAGCACAACCAGTTGCCTGCAGTTGGTGCTTAGTGCTTTTTGGTGCTATTTTTTAAATATACAATTTTAAAATTCATAATTCCAGTTTCACTAATTGAATTTTTGTTGTTTTGGTGTCATTTTATTTATTGAAATATTGTCTATGTTTCTAAATTGGTATGGGATTTTACTTGTGTTGTGGTTTCACATTATTACTGTTTTGAGGACTGCATAAATACTTTACACATTGCCTCTAAGTTAAGCCTGGCTGCTCAGTGCCATAGCTCCCAGGGGGGTGAGCACAGGTTTGTCTAGTGACTTTTGTGATTCACCCTGGCAAGGATTGTGATTTTTATTTGAGGTCGGTCCCCCCCAACTAATACTCCAATTTCTCACAGAGTTGTTATCACATTGAAGTCCTAAATCCTTTCAAGGTATTCCTGCTCTAAAACTTAGCATACTAGGATCAAACACCGAGCCCAGATAAAACTTGGATCGCTTCCCTCCAACCAACGAGAGCTGAAGGTTCTATATATTTTCTACTATTATTATACTGTAGTGTTACACTACTAAACCCTCATGTTTTCTCATGCCTGATTAACAGTGCCAATCAGCATTTAGGTTTCTACGTGTGCCTTGATGTTTCTTTACAGAGAAAGCTTAGATCCTTAATACATAACTAATAAGTATTGTACATTTCCACTATCCAAAGGGATAATCATGATGGTCATTGAGAGTTCCCCAATAATGCTTATTGACAAGTAGTTTGTATGTCGTTGGCTGCAAGCGTATCATTTCATTGGGCGTCAATCAATGCCTTGTTGATATCTTGGGTGGAAGTACCCTGTCACTTCATAGAGTCTATAACTAACAGGTCCATAGATCTTCAGAAGAGCAGACTTCTTTGATAGCTAACAGATGCAGCTTGCACATAAAGTAAAAACACAGAAGAGTAAAGCAACCAGACAGCAGTTATTTGCCATGAAGATTCTGAAAAGTAGCAAGGTCTTTGGGCAGGTTGTAGATGAAGACATGACCAAAGCAACAAGAGCTGCATAACCATCAAAGAGGATAACAATTAGAAAGCAAATTTGCTAAACACTAGGACACTAGAAACAAACCTACATTTTTGGTCTCACTTATAGACTGGTGTAGCTCTCTGTTGTCTAAGACCTGTTGTTTGCAATATAATCCATATAGTGGGCGCTGGGTAAGTATTTTGCTATGAATGGATGGCTTTCTTGTCTACCTCAATCTTGGAACAATGAATTAATTATAAAGTACAACAAAAAATGTCAATGCTTTTTTTGTGCATGAGCACGCATGCTCACACATTGCAAGCCAATTTCAAATGATGATGCTTTGAAAAAAGGTATTTCAAGATGGTCACCAGTGTGTGCACGTGCATGGCCATCCTTCTTATGTCTCAGAAAATAGTAAATATGCCAAAACAAAAAAAACATTTGGGAAATACAGTAGCTCTGCTGCAGCATTTGAAAGGCAAGACATTTAGACCTTGCTAATGCTTGTTATCTAATGCTTGTTATATATATCTGTAATTATTTATCTGCAAAATGCTTCTTTCTTCTCAAAGAAAGGAAGGTTGCACTCTGTTCCTACCCTGAAAATTAAATAATTATTCAGGCATTATGTTTGTTTCTAGCATATTCGTGAAAGATGGCAATGGGAACTTTCAACTGCTTTGGCTTACCTGTCTTACCACAGTGTGAAGATTTTATTTTCACAAGCAAAGTTTTGCAGAGTTCCTGAAACACAACCTTCACAGAGGTTGTAAACATTCTCATTTTATCTTCACCTGAGCAAAGATTTTCTGCACTGACAAATTTCTCTGCATTGTCAAATACTTTGACATTTTACCAAACCCACAAAAACTGGCAAAATATTTCTCATGACGTTTATTTTCTGTAAAGCTTTATTAAGCACAATGGCAAATGAAAACCGATTTTTTCTCAACAAATTAAATGTGTGCAAACATTTTCTGTGCGCAACGGCTTGGCGCAGTAGAAGAAATCTCTGTAAACTGTAGGTCATACAGGAACATTTTGCTAGTTATAAATAAAGATATGGATGACCTAATTGTTCTCATAGTCACACTTTTCAAAGCAAAGTGTGTAAGAATAAATCTATGCAACCTTTGAGGAGGTGCAAAGTTTTCCTTAAAGCTTAGATACAGATTCACAAAAAAGCAAAGATAATTGTATTTTTAAAGGAAAACAGGAGGAAAACCTCACGATTAATACATGAAGAAAGATATTTTCGAAAGCTGGGGTCACTGAAAGAGAAGGCTTGAAGAAGCTATATTATTTTCTTAAGCAATTGACTATTCTGGCACAGGATATATTTACAGGGCAGGAAGCGAGCTGCATAGTTATTTTATTTGATTTGCCAAACATGCAAGCTGACTACATTAAATCACTTTTTACACGAGGCAATCAATATCCGGTCAATTTCCTCTCGTCAATGGCCAGTGCGCTGCTGATTGGAGAACACTACAGATGTAGGGGTTGTGTGAAGTTTCAGACTGTGTCTTGAAGCTAGGCTGCGTTGTCAAAGTTCATACAGTTAGAAAGGCTTGCTAAGTTTTCTAACTTCACTCAACCTTTTGAGGTGAAAGAGTATTTTGAGATGGGAGAATTTTCTCATTACAATGAAGATTTAGCAGCGATTTTCGGAGTTGAGCATAGTTTTAGCAGTCACAAAGTTGTGGGGAGAGGGGTTAACTTTGCAACTTCGTACAACTCGTATTAAAAGGCTATTGGCGCCAGTACTGTGTGGATCACAATCTCAAATTCAGATTTTCTGATACATAGGGCAGGTTCTAGGACAGAGTAAAGTTTGGAGAGTTACCTAGTTAGTCACCATGGATTATCAGAACGTTGTTCCTTTCATTAGTGACCAGGCTGGCTAAAGGGAATTTCCGTAATAATAATAGATTTTCTATTTATATAGCATTAAGTAGTAAACGTTTAGTATAGGAAAATGCCTCAGGGCACCTGTTAGAAATGGGATCTCTGGTTGGCTAAGGCTTGCGCCAAAGCCAGGCAGAGACCACCACTCTAGTCAGGGCGAGCGAGTTACACGCCAAAGATAACCCCTGCTCACCCCCTTGGTAGCTTGGCACGAGCAGTCAGGCTTATCCCGGAGGCAATATGTAAAGCGCTTGCGCAACACCCACTCAACACACTAGGCACACCACAAAAGGAGACTCCACACAAGGTTATATAAAAATAGCCTTTGTATTATAAAAACACATTAGAATATAATCACACAAGGTACACTGTGCCAACTGGCACTAGGCAGTATTTACAGGGGATTATTTACACATGACAGGGCCAATTGGGCCACTGTCCAAACAAGCACAAATCACAAATGGTAAATGTAGCACAAATAGTAAATGTAGCGCACGACCAGTAACTACTGGTAAAGTTAGGAACTTAGCATGAGATCCTGCAATGTAAAACAGAGGATGCATAAACTACCTTGCGCATGAACCACCTTAGGCATAAGCTACATTAGGCCCAACCCTCCTTAGCATCACACATTACGCAATAGGCATTACAGTAGGCATCACCAGCATAAACACCTTAGGAAATAATAATTGGCATAAAAACAGTGTGCCCCAATCGGGGGCACACACACTGAAACTGGCCCTGGGCCAACTGGCCTCTCCCAGCGGCTCAAATGCCCAACGTCCAGAATGTCAGGGCTGGCTGCAAAAAGCAGCGAAATAAGAGTGCGCAATTGCACAAGCCTAAACGTGGCAGCTGCCCACTACTTGCTGGGCAGCTGTGAAAATGAGCACGGGCACCAGCGGGCCCCCTGAGCCCCTCTCTGGGACCCTAAATGAAATGCCCCCAAGGAAAAGAATGGGGCTGGCACTACTGTGCCTACTGAACCCCCACTGGGGCTCTTAAGAGCTAACTATGGCCCCACGTTGCAGCTGCCCGCGCTCTCGCGGTGCAGCTGGGAAAGGTAAACAAGCACGGGCACTCAATGTGCCTCGGGAGCACCCCCACGGCTCCGCTCTCGGCGAGATCAGCACTCACTGGGCTCTGGGAGCCCCGTTCACTGGGCTCCGTCGGGTGCTCTCACTCGGCCCAAGGCTCCTCCATCAGCCCCGCTCACCGGGCTCTTTGGGGACTTCCTCGGGTCTCTTCTGGCCGGGGGAAAGGGTACCGCCAATGCGCCAGGACAGCCCCAACAATGTGCCATACCAGCCCTACTCACCGGGCTGTTCTGGACTCCTCTCGCGGCTTCTCCTCACACGGGGGCCGTCTTGTAGACCCCTCAGGACTCTGCAGCATGCGGGGCTCTCTTACACTCACGGGAGCCTCGTTGACCAGCCGCACTCTCTCTCCTTGCTTCTCTTCACCCGGTCCCCCTTCCTGGGACCAGGACTTCTCCAGTCTCAGGCTGGACGCGGGGACAGCTCGGCGGCGTCTTGCGCAGGCGGGGTAGGCTCCCGTCCTCCTTCCTGCTCGCGGCACGCGGCCCCGCCCACCGTCAGGCGGAAGTGCCTGTCTTCCTGGTCGCGCCGGCCGCGGCGGTGATTCCTTCGTGCGGGGGCAATACGGGGTAGGCTCCCGTTTTAAATAAATACCAAAGCGGGGTGGGCACCCGCTCGGAGTATATAAAACAAAAAGGCAGAGATGCGGGGTGGGCACCCGCTCGGTGCACACCAATGCGGGGTGGGCACCCGCTCCGTTGGGCAGTGATGTGGGGGAATCCCCACGTCAGGATTTCCCCTGAAGATGAAGAAGCTCCGCGCTGCGAAGCCCCAGCACTCTCCTCTTGGGCAAATTAAAATAAAACGGCCCACGAGGCGCTAGGAGCCACAGCTCCAGACAGCAGAGTGTCCTTGGTGCTGGGGAGACCACAGCACAGCCAGGCAGGCCAGCACGCAGGGACCCCCAGGAGACAGCAGCTGGGTCCCGCGGCGGTTCCTCCTGGCAGAGGGTCCCCTCCAAGCAAGCACAGAACAGAGCATTTTCATGGGGTCACAGCCCCTTCTTTTATACATATATCCCCCTTTGTCACACAGCACAGGGCTGGGGGAAAACCAGATGCAACTGGTTTGGGGGAGCTTTGGAGCACTTTGTTGTGCTCAGCTCCTCTCCTCTTTGTCAGGTGGGGGCTAGGTGCTTCAGACGCACCACAGGGGGCGGAGCCAGCATTGTGGAGGGAAGGCACAGCCCTATTCAGGTCCCAGGTGCAAGTCCTCCCTCCCATCTAGATGCAGATCTCTCTATTCAGCCCTGCGCTGACTCACCCTGCCCCTGTCACTCACAAGCCAGACATGCACTCCACATCAGGCAGGCAGACACACAGCACACAGAAATGCCAACTTCTAAAAGTGGCACTTCTCCACTAGTCACAATAGATCTGCGCACACCATTGCGCAGCATTTATTCTCACGAGTTCGCACATACTAAACTCGCCCCTGCACTCCTCTCACACCAGGAATTACCATGGACACACATATCCCCCATGCATTCCTTTGGGAGGGCAGGCCAATCTCACCACACGCACTCAGAGTGCGCACGCACTTTACACTGGGACACAGTGCTAAAGTGCGCAGAGGCCAAAAACTACTAATATCAGGTCACATCAACAGGCAAAAAGTTTAGGGGTGAACCTGCCAAACGGGCCAAGTCCAACAGCACCATACCAAAAGGTATGTTTGTGACCTCACCGCATAGCATCAACATTAGGAACAGCAGAATGGTTAAATATGTCACCACCTCACTGGGATTTTAACCTATGACCTCAGGAATAACTGCTTAGCCCATCAATGCATCTCTTCTCTTTCCCTGTTAATTGGCTCTATTCTTTTCAGTGTGGTATCTCTGAGAAAGACATAATTTAGTGATAAACGGGGGTGACATTTCGAAACCCCCTTTGCTCTCTTGCAAGCCCCATGGACTGGTTTGCTACTGATGTGATTTATTACATCCAGCTAATAATGTTTGAAAGGTTTTTGTGTTTTCCTGGGTCTTGCTTTTGCGGTTATTAATCAAAGTCTATTACAAAATGTCCTATTTGTAAGTTCAAAGAGTGTTTGAGATCATTTTCCCTAATGCAATTAAAATGTAGGGTGTATAGGACAGGTCCAAGAAAATAGTAAAGTCTATTAAATTACCTAGCCCCATTGCTCTCTTCACAGCCCTGTGGCCTGGTTTGCTACGAATTCTATTCTAAACAAATTTATATAGTGCATAGCTGCCCGTAGGCCTCCCAGCGCTGTCAGTGCGGCTAAAAAGAAGGGAATTACTGAAATGCATTCTGAAACAGCCAGGTCTTTAGTCCTTTACAGAAGGGAAGCTCCTTTTCAAGAGCTCGCAGAAAGAGAGGAAGGGTGTTCCACACCTTAGAAGCATTGAATGAAAAGGATCGTTCTCACGATTTTACTCTCTTAATCCGAGGGGTATTGTAGGATCTCAGTGATCTCCCCCGTCGGTAGAAGGAGAGCAATGACCTAGTGATCGCCGGACTTTTGTCACACAGTGACTCATGTGTGATGCAGAGGGATTTAAATTTAATCCTCTCTTCTATCATCAGCCAATGGATGTCTTGGAAGATGATACAGTAAACATGCTGCGGAATTCTGTTCCACCTGTAATTTTTTTATTGTGGCTTTAGGAGCTCCCAAATACAGAGAATTCCCGTAATCCAGGTGGGAAAGAATAAGCTACTAAAGAGAGTCACTGTTCCTGAGATAGGAATTAGAAGAAAGGGTCAGTCGTTTTTGAAAGCCGGAGAAGAGTCGGAGAGACTCTTACTTGATGCCCTCACACACCCCAAAGGATGTCATGCTTCATCATCGGGCGATGCTCCTCGTTGGGCCGGCGCTGCCATGCCCTACGGTTCCCCCGAAGAGTCACTTTATCGGAGATCTTTGCTAGAGCTAGCCGTAAGGTGTGTGCGGGTCTGTGTGCAGTGTTAAGTAAAGCGTAAAACTTAAAAATGTCTAGAGGGTATATGTGGTAGACTAATTTAATCAGGGTGATCCCTCTGTCCTTGTTAAAAGGTTATGTGCTGCACGAGAGTAGTTATGACCCTCAGTAGCTAGACAAGTGCAGTGTTTTATTAAAAAGGGGTTATGGTCGACATGTTTCGCGCTATAGAAAGGTCTCAGGAGGAGATCCTACGTGCTTCTTCAGGACCGTAGGGAAGTGATAAGTAAGAGGGATTTTGCGGTGGCCTTATTGAAAGGAAAGTGCAACTACAATGGAACCAAACAGTGGTCCTTATCTAAAACGACAAAAAAGGGGAAAGAAAGAAAAACAGATCATTCAAAATTCAATGAAGTAGTGCCATTTCAGTGCAAACTCGAGGTCCCTAATTGGTGGACCACAGTATCATAATATGAGAGAGAGCAACAAGTTAAGGTTGTCACATGTGGATTGGCTAGGCAACTAGTTAAATAAACATATTAATGAGTTTCGCTGAGCAAAATGAAATTAAAATAAAACATGAGCGATGAATCATCTAGTCACAAGCAATACTCATGATGTACAAGTTGACATAGACTGCCACATTAGATATCAGGATAGAGGGGGGGGCAGGCTGTGGTAGAGGATGATCATGTTGTGACCATCAAGACCATCACGGTAGTAGTGATCAATTAGCCAGTTCCAATTGATGGCAAACCTTTTAATACACACCGTGATAGTAGAGGTAGCAGGGATAAGAAGTGGAGGGAAAATGGCTGAGGGCAGCTTACCTATTCAAAGTTGGGCAGGATGCTCCATAAGTCATAGCGAGAGGGAGCTTGCCGTCACCATCTACATAACAGAAAGGTATTATTGCCGCATTTACCAGTGGACTCATAGCGTACGTATGCACGAGGAGGAAGTGTGTTGATACTCACAGTTTTGTCGGAGGGCACAGAATCTTGCACCTACCCGGCCTCTCGCCAGCTTGGGAATTGTTTGGCGTGACGGCTCCGGTAGTTCATGTTACTGCCGGGCACCGAGGGAGGTGGGTGTGGTTGTGGGCGCGCGAAGTGTGACAGATTAGTCACGTGTGAGAAAGCCGTAGGTGAGAACGGTGGTGACTATGGGCGCCTTCTTAGAGTGGTTGGGAGTGACATGGTACGCATGGGAGGAAATAGATATTCTTTGTGAGTCCATGTATACTATTAATTGTACCTGCCAAAGTCCATGGAGCAGTGAAACAATGTGCACACCTCGTGTGTGAGTGGTGTTCAGAGTGGTAAATGACCACAGAAGGGCCAGTTACATTATAGGAGGGTGAATTGCTACTCAGGTTGGCGTTGTTTAATATCAATTTATAGATTTATCAGTGTATTGCCCTGAAAGACTGTGTATAATCAAGTGTATTGGGGGGTAATGTCAATACACTAGGGACTATGATTAGTAGGTATTGTAGTATAACCCTCATGTATATATGCTGCGTGGGGAGTATCAACAATGGTACAGTATAGGATCTTCGAGAGTCCATGTATACTATTAATTATAGCTACCAAAGTCCATGGTCAAGTGAAACAATGTGCAGCCCTCGTGTGTGAGCAGTGGTCAGAGTAGTAATAGACCACAGACATTGTAGGAGGGTGAATAGCCACTCAGATCGGCCTATTTATCATTGTATAGATTGATCGGTGTATTGCCCTGAACGACCAGGTATGATCAAGTGTATAGAAGGGGAATGTCAATACACTAGGGACTATTAACAGTAGGTATTGTAGTATATCACTCATGTATAAATGCTGCGTGGGGAGTGTCACCAACAATGGTGTGGTAAAGGATACTGGCGAGTGTTAGTCATATCCCACCACAAAAACTGCTTTATCATTTTAAAACCATCAGTAAAATTATCAAAACGAATAAGGTCAATAAAAAAAAACATCTCAGAGGTGCTAGAGATGGGAAATAGTATCAATTAAAAGCACATCTCCAATGATCAGGCGCTTTGGAGGTTTATCATTAAAAATGTTCTCTGATGCTTTGTTAGCAGCTAATTTGGCACTCCAGAGGAGTGAAACAGGAGACTCTCATGTGGAGGGTGCACTAGAGTGTGGGTAGCAGCAAAACACCACTAATGTTCTCTTCTGTGTCTGTGTATGAACGTGTTGTTGTTCCTCCTCCTGGCTTCTTCTTGCGCGGCTTCATGTTCTGTGCCAGATCTGCTCTTCAGCAAGTGCCACTCGGAACTCCCTCTGCCAAGTAGATATATTCAGCCCACTGGGAGAACACATGCAGATGTTCACTGTGGGGCACACAAATGTTTAGTTCATTTTAGGATCTGGCAGTGAGTCTCCATCTAAAACGCACTCCGTCAAGGCAAACATACGAGAGTCCACAAGAGTGAGGTATGACAGCGCCGACCATAAGTTACTGTCTCAACAAATGTACAAAAGTCATCACTATTAATGCAGTCAATGGAACTGGCTGGGAGTGAGATTTGTCTCCAGGGTGTGAGACTCACCCCCAATGAGTGATGCTTGAGATGCTGCACCTCTGAGTCTGTAGCATTAGTTACATATAGTAGCACTCCTTCATGAGCAATGTTTGTAGCTAGGATTTCTTCACAGTGTTGGCTTGCACAAAAACGTATCTTCTTCGATATAGGTATAGAAGCCTGCTGCCACTCGTTACCTCATTGGGTTCCCAGGTACTGCCCTGTAAGCAAAGGAAGACTGATGCATTTTAATTTAATATGGCTACTTGCTGACCAGTGAAACCTCTACCAGAGTGGGGGCAGACTTTCCTCCATCCAGCTTGATCCATTGCAGCTCAGCTAAAACAACCATAGTTTTTACAACTTTGTGGGGGAAGGAGGCCTTCATAAGGCATTATGCTCTCCTGTTTAGTTACAATGTCAGGCCACTGCTGGGAATTAGCACTTAAAAAAAACTTTCTGCCATGGCTGGTGGCTTGCCTCTCTTGATCTCACATTACTTCTGCTGCTTTTCATTAGTCGGCTTTCTTTGCTCAGGGTTGTGTGGACATAGTGAGCAAACTAGCAGGCGTATAGTGTCATTTAAAATAAATGTGCTTGAATAAATGATTCCCTTACCAACCCTTGTCATGACATTACATACAGTTGCCCCCCCCTTGTCTGGTTTCTCAGTCTGTTTTCTATGGCTATGCAACCATTGACATAGTAAACAGACAAACCACCACATGAAAGTGCACACAGATGCTCGCTTCCAGCTGCGGTGATAAGTAGTTTTAAAAATGCTGAACTGCTATGTGGGGGGCTTCTTCCCCCACAGTGTACCCAAAGAAAAACAGGCCCACTGTCCAGTAGGAGATTGGCCTCTTCCACAGCTTGAGAACTCACAGCATCAGCCAAAAATAAAGGTCATTCAGGTTGTCTCCATAAAAGAGGTGAAGGAAAAATGACTGTTCCCTGATGTCTTATAAGTAGCATTTCAAGCTCCAAACTACCAGAAGAATGTGGCTTTTCCACATTGGATTACTGATGGAAAGTCCTAATTTTATTAAAGACAGAGGCAAGCATTATATTGCATAAAAAGTCCATTATCTATGTTCAACTGCACTGTAGCACCATAATCGTAAGGGGCCGTGGTGATGGTAGAAGCTGTCCACCCACCTCCTTAAGTTGGCCTACTTAGTGGTAAGCTAAAGCTGACCCTCAAGTCTAGACAACTAAAAGAGTATTCTTTGTTGGTCAATGAAACCAGTCCAGCAAAGGTCCTATGTATATGTGCCACAAAGTCCTCTTCTACCTTGAATAACACGTCTACAAATGTTTAGGGATTGGCCATTCATCTGTAAACCTCTAAGACCAGGGAATATAGTTTATGTTCTCATTACTCAGCATATTTTTAAATTATGATACGAATGGGGGATGTAGGAACGTGCTGAGGCTTAATAGGCCACAGCTGATGATTCACCATCACCAGGTAAAAACCCTGAAAAAGAAGAAAGGGAAAAATCCTGGCATTTAAAATCTGTACTCAGACATGTTGCCTCAGACCTGGAATAATTAATCTGTGAAAAGAGAAGAAAGAGGGAACTTTGAATACAGCAGCCCTGTAGTGATGTACAGAAATATAATCATTCCATGGCTCCTTTCTAGGTTTCCCACAGTAAACCAACTCATATCAAAAGAAAAAAAAACAGAATAAAGAGAAACACGAAGAGGGGCTCTTTCTACATGATTGCAGATGTTTGTCTTAAACATACATCCCCCATTGTCCCTTCACTTTGGATTGTACCAGAATATTGTGACCTAAATATATCTGATGCAAATATTATGTCATAAGTACTGTTTTAAAAAATATACCCTTCTTCGAGGTAATATTTGAAAATCTACACCCAAAAGAGGGATTGTTTCTTAAACAACATATAGGACACAATATTTATGTCAGATAATGGTTTTGTTATCTATAGTAATAAATACAACCCTTCACACACAGACCATCAGGTTTAAATCCCAGACATAAACTTTGCTGAAATGTTCTAAAGAGCTACATCACCACCACAAAAGGCTGCTAAGCGCCCATGGAGAACAATAACCCTGGTCCCTTCGCCTAAAGAGGATACTTTGTGAACTATGAGAAACGCATAGCTCAGAAAGAATCCAGAAAATAAAGAACAACACAGAGCGAGGACAGGTGCGGATGAACCAATCACAACATTGTTAATCAGGAATATTGAGAATGGAATATTAAGTGGCCACTATATCATGAGCAAAATATTGAGGACAAAAATATTTACAGATAAGTATGAATAGATTTTCTATGACTAGCTTCACATTTATGTATCTTGATGATAAATATAGATATCATCAAGGCAGACAGATATGGTGTTCAGAATAGTGAATCTATACTTATCTATAAACTCTTAAATCCTCAATATATTCATTTTCTATATTTTGGTCATTTTACTGTGGCTACTCAATATTCTGTCCTTGATATTGCGGACTACAGTCCTCACAATCAGACACAGAGGAAGAGTTTGGGTCGCAAATGCAGCTGCAAAGGATTTATCTGTTTATTTCTGACGTTTTATATAGAACAACATGCCGCCAAGCACTGTGGAGGCCCAGTAACTGCATACTGGGCCTCCACTGGTGGGTGTGCTCAGGTTGCTACATTAACAGGATTGGCTTAAAAATCTATGGCTTACATGGATTGCACAAGGTACAGAATAGGCCTTTGCTCTTTGTGTAAGTTAGTGTTGTGTTGTAATTAGGGGTGGGCGGAACTTGTGGAGTTACAGAAAAAGTCCATGACATTCCACGGAATTCCACCAATGGCAGAAAATATGCAGTTTGCGCTGCAATTTAGCACTGGTAGTGTGAGCAGTGCTGAAATTCAGCGTGAATGACACCACGCAATGCACAAGAGTGTGCGGCCATTTGAGATGATTTTGCTGCAGCTCGAGTAGAAAATCTACTCGAGCAGCAGCAAATCGACTCCAATGGCAACTCTCTGACCACTTGCGAACACCGGTGACCGCCCGCGTTTGAAAATAATGTTAGGGGGTGCCAAATCCCACTCGCACTCATCAGCTCATATTCTAGAGCCTCATGGGAGAAAAATCCTGCCATGCGACAATTGATGGAATTTGGCCAGAACTCCACGTTAAAGAGTAACGTGGAGTGGCCAAAATGTTGCCAATTCCGTGGGCGGAATAGAACATTCCGCCCAACCCTAGATGTAATCGAAGTTTAGGATCCACAGTTTCTATATTACTGCTCCTTTGTCCTACAGCAATCTCCATCTACTAAGTGGTTGCTAACAATCTGCAATGGAGGACTTCTTCAGCTTGGACATTGAGGTCTGACTGGTGCATAGAGTATTAAAATTCTATAATTATCAAACATCCTTTGAGCCAAAATATATTTTGCATTTTTAATAGGTACACAATGTAAGGCTTTCTGTGTGGAGTTCTTACTGTAAGTACTAAAAAACAGCACTAGAAATTGTTATTGTCTGATGCAATGTCAACTGCACATACCAGGCAAACCTCCTATATGGGGTACAGAGACTGCCCAGGAGCCCTTTCCAGAGTCCTCCTAATTCTGTGTTGTCCATTTACCAGATGTAGAGCCCACATATTCTACTCTATGCCCCCCCCCCCCCTTTGAAGGAGTGTCAGTTGGACAGGGGAAATACATTTGAGGCTCTAAAACAGATTCCAAATGAGGGAGAATGTATTTTCTTTGCTCAACAAAGTTTGGTGTTTCCTATTTGTCTGATATTGTAATGCTGATATAAATACATTGACTGGCTGTGCACAGGCAGGCCGTGCAGGCTTCAGAAGAGGCCTGGCCTTTGTGCTTCAGTGCTTTCCTGTTCCTTCAAAGTTTTAAACACATTTTAAGTATTTCTCTCAAAAACTACAAAATGTGAAATTTGTGAAGTACCATTCGAGTTGGACACTCTCCAGACTTTCTTGTGTAATTTATAAGCAATTGTAATCAGTGCTTTTAATGGAAACATATAAGCGCAAATACTCACTAGCTCAGATTACCTATTTGTTTCTGAGAAATGCTGGTACTCTCTCTTTCAACTTGAAGAAGTGCAAGTACTTACTACCTGACAGTGCCAGCCATTTAAATCACTGACTGACTTTTGTTGATTCAACCACGATGAAAAGCTAAGCAATGAATCCACTTGCCTTAAAATAAAATAATGGCAAATTACCTCTGCGATACAGTTTTAAACTACTCAATCATGCGAACAAATGAAGCATGGTATGCACTCCCATGGAAAGTAACTGGTGGCAACTAAAATGCACCAGAGAAAATTAAAAAAGTGTGTAGCCATAGCAGACATGCCAATCCACATGCTGCTGCCGTATATCACTCTCTTCACACGGTTAGGCAGCGAATCACACGGTGAGTACCGAGTGAGCTGGAAACACTTGCTCCTGCCAAGCCATAGCAAACTGCAATGTACCGGGGGTGCGCACCCTGGGACATTGGTGGAGCCGGCCCTGGGGGGTGGCGGTCCCCAGGGCCATTGAGTGCTCCAGGAAGGGGGACGCACCGCCCCCTCCCATTTGTAAGTCACCCCAGGGAGGTGGTGGTCCCTGGGGCTGTGTGGGGAGGCTTGAGCCCCCCCACACATTATTTTCAACATAACCCCGGGGAGGTGGTGGTCCCTGGGGCTGTGTGGGGGGGCAGGAGCCTCCCCATGCCTAAATATGTAAATAGCCCCAGGGAGGTGTCAGTCGCCGGGGCTGGGGGGGACCGTGTGGCCCCTGCATTTAAGATAATTAGCCCCGGGGAGGTGGCGGTCCCCGGGACTGTGTGAGGGGGGCACCTTTTTTCTTGTCACTTGATTCAACCGAGTCACAAGATGGCTGGCAACACTTCCTGGTTGGAAGTGTTGGCAGCCAATCAGATTGCAGGCTCTAGATCTGGAGGGTTCGCCTATCCTCCGCAGCCATATTTGGATATCTGACAAATATTTGAATTTCTCAGGAACTACTGAACGGATTTACACCATTTAACAAAAAGAGTGCTTTCTGAACCAAGAGCTACCTTTTTGCCAAATTTGGTGTAATTCCGTTCAGCAGTTCGGGCTGTAGCTGTGTCTAAAGTTTCCTATGGAAATTAACATGGAGAAAAAAGCATTTTGGGACCCCCTCCTTTTTCTCGGCCCCCGCTTGACCAATCACCCCGAAACTTTTAACACAGCAGCTTACCTGACCGCCCCATTAGTTTTGAAAATTTCTTGAAGAATCGTCAAACGACGCCAAAGATATTGGCAACCACCAGTAGGTAATATATATATCACTAGGTAATCGTACCTTTCCACAGAAGACAGCACTCACGGGGGAGAGTTCCAAATTTTATTCACAGGAGTTCATTTGGGAGACTAGTGGTCTGGTTCTTTTTGCTTTATGACTCTTCTATCTATGAATTCTTCTCCCCTTTTCATAAAAGAAGTTGGGATCCATGACATGCTATAAGTTACGCTATAATACGAAATGAAATGTCACATTTTAATATGAAATGAAATGTTACTATACTTAGGACTGCCTTTAAGTCGCTATGGTTAAAACTATGTTATATTGCGCTTCGCTTCTAGTATAATTCTAGTGTTGATTCATAGCCCATCCAGGGCTTTATGAGATACTGTGCATTAGTATTACGCATCTTTTATGAATTATGGGATGTTGCCCATTCAGGGCTTGATTGTAAATGTTAAACAAGCACGTATACTTCGATGACGATCTCGTCATGTATATCAAGTTATTCGGTATTTTATGTATATATACTGAATAAGCATTCCGTTATCGACATTTCAAGATGGCGGAATTTTGGTGCCTGTTTTATAAGGTTGTGCACAGTTGGTCCTTTCACTGTTTTGATGAACTGGTAAAGCGTAATAGTTGTATATAAAGAAAATGGCGACGCCGGCGTTTTGTGCAAACATCGACAAAGGCGGTTGCCGAAACGCGTCTGTGCTCCCCGAGTTCCTGTGAATAAAATTTGGAACTCTCCCCCGTGAGTGCTGTCTTCTGTGGAAAGGTATGATTACCTAGTGGCAGTGTGAGCTGTATACGAAGGCGGGAGCACCCCCGCCGTGACAGGCACCGTTCGAGAGTGCGCCAGGCTGGTGCACAGGGAGCAGCGATATATATATATATATATATCAAGGATTATATAAGGTCACATAAAACCCGGGACATTCTAGACATATAAGTAAAACTAAATGCTTTAGTTCTACTTGCATGTCTGACCTGTGCAGGTTTTTGCTTCTAATATCTGGTCACCTACTGAAGGAAAAGTGGACAGCTGCAGGCTATGGGTCAGTGAATCTGGAAATCTGTGAGATTATACTCAGATAATAAAGAACTCCACACAACGTTACTCTTGCGCATATTTCTGTTAAACCCTTACATGGATGCAGTTTCTGAGAGAGATTTCCATAAAATGGTCCCCAGCTCTAGAGATGTGGGCAAAGGCTGACCAGCACAATCCCTGTCACCATCGCCCACTTATGGACTTCGCCCTAACCTTCCTGTGCAGAGTTGGGATACAAGAAGGCACATCTTTCTCCTCGTCCAATTGAGAAATGAGTCTGACTTTGTCTAACTCTTTCTGATTTGTGCATAACAGCAAATGTACAGTGGAGCTGAGCCGCCTGGGTGAAGTGTTTAGACCCTGATCGCTGAACAGCAGCCATGTTAAACAGCGGCCCTTGCAGACACAGAACGCGCCCTGCACATGCGCACTTTTCTTCAGCGTAAGCGATTCCGGCTCCAAAGGGGGAGCCATTCATCAATTCCTTTCAATTACCATTACCTCTCCTCCTGATTTACACGACTCGGAGACAGTATTTATCAAGTGTTTGTTAATTAATCACACACTGAGCTGACTCGCATTAATGAGACTCCTGTGGTCCCCTCTGCGGCCCCTCCTTCCCCTCCACCTTCTGGTACCCTTCTCCTTGCCACCTTCACTGTATTTCAGGCCCCCTCCTTTTACTGCCTCTTCTGTACCCACAGCCTGCTTTTGAGGGTCTTTCTACCTGCATGCCAGAAAGGCCTGCCCCTGATTATGCCTTTGCCCCGCCACTGGGTGGTACTGATGCAGCACAGGCTATGAAGGGAAATACCGCGCTGACTGTCAGTGCGGGAAGCTGGTGTCAACCAGTGATTTCCCCATCTAGAATAGTGTTCACTAGGCACATGAGAGAAGAACAGGGCAAGCTGCCGTGTGCCACACCCCAAGGAGCTTTACACACAGTTCACTAGCTGTTAATATTGATTCAGCAGTCTTTCTCCCCAACAAACACCCCACACGTTTATAGTAATAATGATACATTCAGTTCTTAATTTGAGCCAGTGGTTTCCGGTGCTCGGCACCGCAACTTAATTGTCAATACCGGCACTTATGACAGTTAGCCACATGGTGGCACTGCTTGTCTAATTTAGAGCATCAAAAATAAAGAGGTTGCTCTTTGTCCTCTCAGAACCTGGGTATACAGTGTTATTGACTACCATGAGTTCTGTTAGGTATCGCCATTGCTTTGCGTGAGAAATGGTGTTTGAATGCCTCACCTACATACATATGATTAATAAATGGTCTGCGGAAATCTATAGGAGTGCGGGCCTATGTCGCTCTTCATTTAGCAATCCCAAAGCACATTGGTGCAATAAACAACACACAGCAACAATCGTAATTACTTAGTATATTCAAAGTCATATATCTAAATGTTGCACAGCAAACTTTTCATATGGGGCTGTCACACACAAACAATAAATAGCAGCGTGATTTGGTGATACAGTGACGAACAGTAAGAACCTAAATTTGACATTACACAATACAAACGAAAGCTGGCCTCAGCATGATATACAGAAAAAAGATAAAAGAGAGGTACGTTCTCTCACATATCAATAGTTCAATAGACACCCAATATCATTATTAACACTTTTTTTAGGATGATTGAGCACTGGATACTGAGCACTGGATAACGGACACCGTCAGCATCGTCTGCTAAGGGCCCTCAGCATCCCCTACTGGGGACCTTCAGTACCCCCTGCTAAGGGCCCTCAGCATCTCTACTGGGGACCCTCAGCCCCCTCTGCTAAGGGCCCTCAGCTCCTCTACTGGGGACCTTCAGCAGCCTCTGCTAAAGGCCCTCAGCATCTCCACTGGGGACCTTCAGCACCCTCTGCTAAGGGCGCTCAGATCCTCTACTGGGGACCTTCAGCATCCTGTGCTAAAGGCCCTCAGCATCTTCTACTGGGGACCTTCAGCATCCTCTGCTAAGGGCCCTCAGCTCCTCTACTGGGGACCTTCAGCATTCTCTGCTAATGGGCTTCAGCATCCGCTACTGGGGACCTTCAGCATCCTCTCCTAAGGGCCCTCAGCATCTCTACTGGGGACCTTCAGCATTCTCTGCTAAGGGCCCTCAGCATCTGCTACTGGGGACCTTCAGCAACCTCTGCTAAGGGCCCTCAGCATCTTCTACTAGGGACCGCCAGCATCCTCTGCTAAGGGTCTACAACATCTTCTACTGGGGACCTTCAGCATTCTCTTCTAAGGGCCCTCAGCATCCGCTACTGAGGACCTTCAGCATCCTCTGCTAGAGGGCCCTCATCATCCCCTACTGGGGACCTTCAGCATTCTGTGCTAAGGGCCCTCAGCATCCGCTACTGGGGACCTTCAGTATCCTCTGCTAAGGGCCCTCAGCTCCTCTACTAGGGACCTTCAGCATCCTGTGCTAAGGGCCCTCAGCATCTTCTACTGGGGACCTTCAGCATCCTCTGCTAAGGGCCCTCAGCTCCTCTACTGGGGACCTTCAGCATCCTTTGCTAAGGGCCCTCAGCATCTTCTATTGGGGACCTTCAGCATTCTTTGCTAGGGGCCTTCAGGATCCTCTGCTAAGGGCCCTCAGCTTCTCTACTAGGGGCCCATCAGCACCCTCTGCTAAGGGCCCCTGCCTCCTCTACAGGTGACCTTCAGCATCCTCTGCTAAGGTCCTTCAGCATTCTTTGCTGGTGACCATCATAATCCTTTTCTGAGGGCCTGCTGCATCCTCTGCTGGCCACAGTCAGCATCCAATGCTAAATGTCTTCAGCATCCTCTCCATGGGGGTGCTTTGTGACCCCTGAAAATATGTGCCAAAGAGGCCTATCTTTGCACCACCTGTTCACAAGAAACACAAACCCCCCGTTTTTCTACCCAAAAAATAAACAATGGAAATGCATTCATGTAAAAAAAATTCTGGAGAAGAGCCTCATCTTTTCCCTCTGAGCCCATAGGGTCTTCGGAACGGTCAGCGGCGGAGTATCGGCCAAAGCAATGCAAACCTTATTGATTCGGCATCCGTCGTCTTCGCTCAAAAAGTTGTTCATTGAAAGAATACACGATATAGACTCTGACACTTTATGGGAATAATGCCAAAGTAGCTGAACATAACTAGTTAATGATAGTCCTGGGAGTAATAAACACTTCTGCCTGAAGCTCTCAGGCTTCTTCCATCCTGGCTGCTTTTCGTTCATATCTTTCGGTTACTATGGCAATATGTCCTCGTAAAAGAGTTATAGACTGTAATCCCATTTTACCCTCCCCCTGGCCCTCAACAGCAACCCAGGCATCTGCACACTTCAGCATACTATGCGTTCAGACAGCTCAGTGAGTTGGGCACTTGCTGCTGAGATCAGTGAGTAACCTCAGGCTCAAGTCCACGTAGGGTTAACTCAGCCATTCCATACAATGAGTACCGAGTACCGTTTACTCAGGTGATGGTGTTACTGAGGGATGCAGGGCTTTATAAAAACATGAGAAGCCAGCTGCGGCCCCTGCAGGTAAGAGCGGTGGGGCCTGGTGGGGGGGTATTTCGACTGATGACTACAAGTGAAAATTAAATATTTATTTCATTTTCCCTAGTGGTCGTCAGTCGAAATACCCCCACCAGGCTCCACCGCTCTTACCTGCGGCTGCAAGAAGCCAGAGGTGTGAGTTTACTCTGAAGCCCAAAGATATAGGAAGGATGGGCCAGCAAGACATATGCTTTGCACCATAGGAGGTGAAGCCCTGCCCGCCTGTTGCAGAATTTTGAGGTGTACATCACACAAGGAAGGAGGTCCGCCCCCAAAACCAGAAAGTCCACACCTGGACTTAGCAATAAGGCCTCACAGGCCGTGTGGGGGACAAGGTGTGCAAGGGTCGCGCTGCTACTTAAAGCCAGAGAACACAGCGCTTTCTAAAGAGCATGTCCTTCAATCCTAAAAAGAACAAAGAAAGTCACACTTGGGACCAAGAAAGTCAGAAGAAGGCTATCCCAGGGCTTTTACTCACTGATCCAGCTTGTGGATGATATTTATGGGCATCAAGGAATTAAATCAATGGTTGGAGATTGGCATTTTAATGGCTAAATATCCCAGTTGACATTGATACTCAGTGTAGTCTGTACGTAGGGCCTCAGGCCTTTTTTTTAAAGGGATGCCCACTTCAAACTCTTCTATAAGAGCCTCAACCACTCTATACATAATTGTACCTAAATTAACTTATTGTGCCTCTGCAAGTGTGCACTGTACCCTCAGGTCAACACAAACCAAAGGTCTAGCATGGATGAAAAGATGTGACTATGAACAATGAAGATATGGGTGTGAGGCAGCATGTATGCCATGAGTGTCCACAATATGGGTGGCAATAGGAACGTTTATGGCTCATTACTTTCCAATCTGGGTGTATGCTCAGAAATAGAAGGAAGATTAAATTCTGCAGATCAGAACCAGGCCTCTCAAAGAAAAAATGCTACTGACAAAATTCCAGAGAGGAAAACAGCAACAGTGCCATTAACAGATGCAAAGTTTTACTTTGCCCTTTATCTGATCATACGCCAGTTCCTGTGAGCTCCCAATGTTGATAAACAAGTTAATGGGAGTAAAGGGAGGTATATTACTTTGACTAAAATGACACTACTTGATCAAGGTGGAAACTCCTGCTATCCATCTAGCTATTACTGTTCACACTCCTTCAGTTAGAGGGGCATTCAGAAGACCCTAAGACTGATGTGAAAATATTTCCAACCACAAGTGGCAGAATTTCTTGATCAGTAGTTGGTCATTCAGGGTGAGAAAGGGGACTTGCCACTTTATGGGAAGCGTAATTTGTTTTTCGTCCTCCCCTGGTATTTGGGCTACATTAATTGCTTGTCTGACCAATGAGATGCTTCTGCTGATGGCAACGAATGTGGTTCCCTACTACTGCCTTGCATAGGACATAACCAGTGAGAGTTGTCATCTTAAGAATGTCGAGGGGGGCCCTGAACAAGACATAGCTTAGGGGAGCCGTTCGGATCAACTTTGTATTTTATTACCCATTTTCTGCTTTTTTAAGCCTCATGATGCCAGGCAAGATTGAATAATATGTTAAAGATAGCGATGGAGAAATAGACAGGTGTGAGCTAGGGAAAAGTTAACTTTCTCTGGGGTCCTTTAGAAGGTGGAGGCTCTGCCCTGGGCAATTGCCCACTTAGCCCAGGCCTTAAAATATCACTGGGCAGTGAGCATCAACTTCACAATGGAATGATGCAGAAACTAGTCAAATACAACTTTTCATTTAAACATGGTTGGTTTTGCTCATATTCCACAATGGTGAGACAGTTGTAAAGTCCTAATTGGAATTGAAGAGAAAATGTTCTTTCTGAACCGGTAAGACAGTTCAGGGGACTAATATATTCAGAATGCATTCACATATGCAACCTGGAATTCACAGGTACATCCCAGCTGGCTCAGCCTGTCATCTTTCAGATGTTAATAAAAAAAGTACTTTTAATTTGAGTAAAATGTAAACTGCCCTGTTCTTATGGCTTTAACAGTGCTCTGTCAACCTCGCTCTGCAATTATGGTTCACCAGTCAATATATATCATATGGAGGAGCAATTACGGGTCGACCAGGAAAAAGCGGACAATTTATTGACAGCCATTGTTTCTCTTCATTTAAAGGGCAACAAGCATATTTTGCATCCTTCTGCCATCCTAAGTGTTTGACTTGGCCCTTTCTGCAGAGTCAGCTCTGCCTTCACTCCTCCATTTTGCTGGACTCATTTTTATTGACTTTTAGGTCTCTGCGCACTTTATCACTACTGATCGGTGCTAAACTGCTATTGCTTTCTCCTTAAAACTTGGTAAGATTGCCTTATACCCAATTGTCACATTTAATTCACCGGTAAGTCCTTAGTAAAGTGTCATTACCTGTGCCCAAATTAAAAGGTACTAGTGGGCCTGAAGCACTGATTGTGCCCACCCACTTAAGTAGCACTTTAAACATGTCTCAGGTCTGCCATTGCAGCCTGTGTGTGTGCGCAGTTGGAGACTGCCATTTTGACCTGGCAAGATAAATGTGTTGCCAGGCCCACACCTTTTTTTAATATATACAAGTCACCCCTAGGGTAAGGCCTGGACAGCCCAGAGGGCAGGGTGCAATGTATTTAAAAAGTAGGACATGTACTTCTATGTCCTGGTAGATTAAAATCTCTCAAATTCGCTTTCCACTACTGCAAGGCCTACCTCTCCCATAGGTTTACATTGGAGTAACCATATTACATTTAATAAGCTGTAATTTTCAAATGAGAACAGGTAGCCAGTTCAAGTGTGGTGTCTTTGGAATTGTATTGAAAAATCTTAACTTATGGTAAACTTGGATTTTAAATTACAATTTTGAAAATGCCACTTTTGGAAAGTTGGCTTTTTCCTGCCTTAGCCATTTTGTGCCTGCAGCCTGGCCTGGGTCAAATGACTGGCTGTAATTGACTGTTGGGGGGTTGTGTATTCCTGCTAGAAAGCCACACACAATAGGGAGCTTAGGTGTGCCTGTATGGGCCATCACTGGGAGAGAGGAGCTGAGCCCAGCCCCACTGACAATTGAATAGGCTGCTTCCTGACTCCACACAAAGGGTAGTTAGTCTGGAGTTACGGCCAGGAAGGCACAGCACCTGTGCACTTCAAAGGCATGCCTCTAGAAGCTTCTCCCCACTTCAAAGGCACAACTTGGTATAAATACTAGACCTCAGACACCAACTCTTCAGTACACTTCTGGATCTGTTGATACTCTGCCAGGAAGAAGGACTTCTGTGATGCTGAAATGACTGGCCTTCTGCTGGACTGCTGCTCAGAAGGACTGCTGCCCTGCTGTGTTGATCTGCTCCTTGCTGCCATCTTGCCTTGGTGAGAAGGAGTGGACCTGCATCTCTTGAACCCAGAACCCCAGAGTGACTCCAAGGGCTAGTTGGCTGGTCTCCTGAAGTGAAGCCTCAGGGACACAAGAGGCTTCCAACAACTTTGCACCTGCACCTGGACTCTGCCACCTGTGAGTCTACCCTGCCAAATGGTGCCACCCTCGTCCTGGATCCTTGGAAGTCGGCCTAAAGTGCTCTGCCAGCCTCTGTGGATCCAGAGGAACCAACGCATTTCCTCTGTTGCATGGCACCACCCCAAGCAGAACCAATACATTGCTGCTGCTGGGTGGATTGGACCCATCACAAAAACCAGCACTGTATCGCAGTCCATCAGAACTGCTGCAGTGCGATGCATCCTCAACGCAGGCCCTTGTATCTCGCATCAACAGCAACCTTGATGACAATGCCAGACTCCGCACCGCAGCCTAACTGCTCCTCAAAACCGACGCATCGCCTTGACTCTACAACACACCCTCGATGCTAGCTTTCAGACCGCAAGCCCTCGTCGACGGGATCCTCAATGACGATGCAGAGCCTTGCACTGCAGCCTCACCGCATATCTGAACTGACTCATCGCTTTGTCTGCATGACCCATCTTCGATGTGGGTCCTCGCAATGCTCCGCAAACCAGGATTTAACGTACTGTGTTCAGCAAGCCTAACGGGGCCCCTGCAGCCTGCCAGCGCTCCATCGTGGGCATCCTGAACTTGTGACATTGCCCTGGTCAAGCGTGGCGAGATATCCACATTTGCTGCTTTGTGCTTTTTGGTGCTATTTGCACTAAAATCTTTAAAATTGCATATCTCTGGTTCTACTGATTGGATTGTGGCTGTTTGGTCTTGTTTTATGTATTAAAGAAAGTTATATTTTTCTAACTTGGAGTGGGGTCCTTTTTTGTATGTTGTGTTTTCACTTTATGACTGTTTGAAGTGTTGTTGTAGAAATACTTCACACATTGCCTCTAAGTTAAGCCTGACTGCTCTCTGCCAAGCTACCAGAGGGTCAAGCACAGGTTAATTTTGGGTTTGCTTGTGCTTCACCCTGACAAGGATTGCGGTTGCTGCTTGACCATGACTCACACCCCCCAGTCAATCAACAACCCAATTTCTTACACCAAGGCCTCTCCCTAAAAAGATGGCACAATCTTTATCTCAGTGGCACTGGGTCTGGAACCACCCAATCACTGGCATGTGCTTGAAAGGCCTGTTGAGCAGACATTTCAGATGTGCATAACAGGCCCACCCACCTCCAAGTTGCTCGTATGCGTCCTGGATGGGCAAACTCCTGCACCAAAAGGTTTTATGTCAGATAATTATATACAGACATATCATCTGACATAAATATTGTGTCGTAAACATTTTCCTAAAAAACATTGTACCATTTGGTGTAGAATTTCTATTTTTAACACCAGAGGGGCAGTATTTGTGTAGACTATATTCAGACACAATATGTCAAATCATTCTGACAATGATATTCTGGTAGCATACCCTTCAAAGCTACCTTATAAGTCATGAGAGAACATAGCTATAACATCCACCCACCGTTACCATGAGCTGGTTCCACACTTCACCTCCTGCCATGGAGCATGGAGCTCAAAAAGGGCCAGCTAACCAAAAGAACAAAAAAATAGGAAGAGACAAGGCTAAGCGCACCTTACTAGATTCAGAGAGAAATAGTACACTGCACAACTGCAAGATGAAGAATCTGTAAGAGGCAAACAAGTTGGGTGGTCAAAAATAACCTATTATTACTTGTTAGATAAGCATTAGGTATGGCAGGTATTCTACCTGCCAACATTTTTAAAAGAGTGAACGCCAGCGCTCTAAGATTTCTGATTTGCTGAGCCCATATATCTACATCCATACAGAATGTTCAATTTAATTTCCAAAACTCATAATATCCATTATTCACGATATTGGTCAGCTTGAGGTGTTTGTTATATAAAGGTCAACAGTATCATTACAGGGGTCATTCAGTGAATCATAGCACAATGCATCACAAAATCACAGCTGAGATCATCAAACAAAGAAATATTTTAGAATAGTTATTGTTGGTGAGTGATAGTGATGCAGGGCTGGGTAAAGAGAACTATTTGTTTTCTCTGGATGGCCCCTTTAACAAATCTATCCTGGTTCCTTGAGCGTGGGCAGAGCTTTAGAAAATGAGCACTGGGAAGGCAACAGGTCTCGCCTTTGGGACCCACTGGTTTTGCCAATGGGTTTTAGCCATGCTGTACAGTATCCCCAGTGCTGCACATCCTGGCTAAAAGAGAAAAAAGCCCCTGCCAGGCACTTCGTTTTGTAGACACACAGACCAAGCAGGTGCATGACGAGACCATTGTTTTTTTTTTTTTTACTGATGTGAGTTGCATAGGCAAATTAAAAGAAAATCAAAAAAGTAGCACCGGTGGGGGGAAGAACATGGGGGCAGATGTAGTAGGTGAGACACTGGAAAAATGACAATATGAGATAAACAAAGTTGAGGAATAAAAAGCGAAGAAAATGAAGAAGAGCAAAGAAAATGAAGAAGAGCATAGAAAACGAAGAAGAGCATAGAAAACGAAGAAGAGCATAGAAAAACGAAGAAGAGCATAGAAAACGAAGAAGAGCATAGAAAAACGAAGAGCATAGAAAACGAAGAAGAGCATAGAAAAAGAAGAGCACAGAAAACGAAGAAGAGCATAAAAAACGAAGAAGAGCATAGAAAAATGAAGAGCATAGAAAACGAAGAAGAGCATAGAAAAATGAAGAAGAGCATGGAAAACGAAGAAGAGTATAGAAAATGAAGAAGAGCATAGAAAACGAAGAAGAGCATAGAAAAATGAAGAAGAGCATAGAAAACGAAGAAGAGCATAGAAAAACAAAGAAGAGCATAGAAAACGAAGAAGAGCATGGAAAATGAAGAACAGCATAGAAAAATGAAGAAGAGCATAGAAAACGAAGAAGAGCATAGAAAATGAAGAAGAACATAGAAAAAAGATGGAAGAACATAAAAAACGAAGAAGAGCATAGAAAACGAAGAAGAGCATAGAAAATGAAGAAGAGCATAGAAAATTAAAAAAGAGCATAGAAAACGAAGAAGAGCATAGAAAACGAAGAAGAGCATAGAAAACGAGGAAGAGCATAGAAAATGAGGGAGAGCATAGAAAACGAAGAAGAGCATAGAAAATGAAGAAGAGCATAGAAAACGAAAAAGAGCATAGAAAACGAAAAAGAGCATAGAAAATTGAAGAAGAGCATAGAAAACGAAGAGGAGCATAGAAAACGAAGAAGAGCATAGAAAAATGAAGAAGAGCATAGAAAACGAAGAAGAGCATAGAAAATGAAGAACAGCATAGAAAAATGAAGAAGAGCATAGAAAACGAAGAACAGCACAGAAAACGAAGAACAGCATAGAAAATCCAGCTACATCAATAGTAAAACTTGCAGTGCTAGCCAAAGTGACTACATGCTTTTTTGAATTTTTCTATTTATTAAAGAGGGTGGCAATATAAATAGGTATGTGAGAAAGAGAGAAACATTTTACAAATTGAACATAAATGGGAGAGATGAGCTAGAGGATAAAGAAGGAACAAAATAATTAAAAACATGTGAACGGGCATGTAAGAGAAACAGACCAGTGTTGGGAAAGTGGAAGCATTGATCACAGCTGCTAGGCACACAACCCAGTGAGATACTGGAGCCACTCCAACCTGTAGTTGATAGCATTGCAAGGTCAAAGGGGGATGCCCTGCTCTGCTACCCTGACCCCTGCTGCTCACCTTATTAAACCGCATTCAAGTGGCGGTGGCCCTATTAAAGCAAGAGCAGCGCTTACGTCAGAGGAGCTCCTCCTGCAGAGGAGTCTCTTGAGGGGGTGGAGGGAAAGGAGTGGTGCGTGGTGATTAGAGCAGACTAGAGGTGGGCGAGCCAGATCTGGGGAGAGCCGAGCCAGATCCAGGCCAAGGGTCAACTCTGGCTCCCCTGCACAAGCTTTCAAAATATTTGGCATGTAAATCATGCAACAAACATTGTTACCATATGATGAGGTGTCTTCACAGTTCAAGAAGGTGTATTTCTTTACACGTGGAAGCCTTTCATCTTAGTACATTAGATTACATCACTGCATTGAGCGGCATGTATTATAAGTGAACGTTTTTAAACATGCACTGAAAAACATTCCTGACCCCCGCCTCCCACATTACCAGGTGACAATGCTATTAGTAAACTAAGAGGCAAGTCAGTGGTCATCTGTACCCTATATGTGGCCTAGATTCTCATAGTACTTAGACCAACATCATAAGCTTTCAAATCAAACAGAGGTTTTTGTACAGTGCACATCCTGAACTCGCATATTTGAAGATGCCTCCTATTCTAACAAAAATGAAGCTCGCTTGATGAAAAAAAGTATTTGCCTAGGATCACACAATTTTATCAAGCAAGGAAGAGAGGATTGATCCAAGCTTTTCCAGTTTTACAATGTGCAATTCAGTCCCAAAAATGGATATTTCTTTCTGAAATCAAAAGTTGATGTTTTGTCTTTAATTCTTGAAGGATGAGATTAGAGCGTGGGTGACAGGCAGAATCCAGATTTAATTTTTGGCAGTTTTACATAGCACAAACCTTGCCTAAGGACATAAGAGCATGTTGTAACAAAGTCTATGGTACACCTTTTTTTCCGGCCCAGTGAGATTTGATGGGATTACTGGATTCTGAGCCAAGGCTCGGATTTGAATCTGGTTGAAAAAAAATGTCAGTACCTAAGACGCCTGCCCTCAACTGTGGGCTACAAACCACCTAAGAATTTTTGGTTTATTATAAAATAGTTCCCTTGATCACCTGGATAAATTGAGAATAAAAGGGACCTATGGCTGTTTTCCGATGACCACAAATTTACAGAGATCATTACTAGTATTTATGGGTTGATAATTAAAAAGATCACATCGGCCTCTTAATGGCAGCAAAACAATTCTTTAATCAGAATATCCTATTAAAGCAAGGGCTACTGGATTAATGCGATTTCGCGACCATAGCTTTTTCTGCATAGTTATTCTTTTGCCCCATATTCCATCATCGGCTGCATAATCTGCATATAATAACGAAAACATGTTTCTAACACAAATGGATCAAAATTTACCAAAAGTGTGGCAACACGTGTTGCAGGGCAGTGAAAGGTCCTTTTTAAAAGTTGACTGGTCCCATTTCTGCTGCTTGTTGTCTATTTGAATGTTAAACTAGTACTAATGAGGTAAAATATTTGGCCAGTGTTAACGTGCAAAAAGTACATAAATAGGGAAGCAATACTATCACAAAATCTGCTGCATTATGCTGCATAGTTTGCCTTTTCTTGTCACATAATTTAGTCTACCTGACTACAGTTCATTGTGTCCTTTACAAACCTTTCTACAAGCAGCCCTTAAATCCAATTAGTTTAATTGTTGTGCCTCAATATTGTAACTCCCAGAATGCAATGTGTTGTTACATGAATGCCAATGGCTAGACCACAGTTTCCCTGTTGATAATGCATCACCTGGTAAACTTAACTGTGACCAAAATTGCTTGGAAATGTTTACTAACAGGTTGAAATACTAATCTGAACATGACAGCTGATAAGCAGGAAAGCCACTCTAATTAAACAAAGGAGTTTTCAATAACTTACTGAATGAAAGAGTAAAGAACATATGACGAGCAATTAGGTAGCTGGTTTGTTGGTAAAGAGCAAGACATATAATGTGTCTGTTGTCTTAGTCTATACATCATGCTTTGCTACTGCAAGCTGGAGCGTGGAAGCTGGATGCAGAGCACTACTCCAAACAAGTTTAGAGATGTATCTTTTATAATTACATGGAGTTTATTCATAAAGACAACCATACCTCAAAAACAGCCTCTTATTGTGATATGTGCCATTCATCAGTAGCCAGTAAATGGTGACTTTTCCATAACACAGAATTAACTGCCTACATGCATAGTTTTTTAAGGCAATTTGTAGGTGCCCTTATTAGATGGTATGCAGGCGTATGGTACAGTTCAATTTAGAAATTACAGGGTACCAAACACAATGTCATGATCCACAGTATGGACTTTGAGAAGGTGTTGTAGATGTTTAGTTGATGAACTAATGGCCAGGATGATTGCTACATTTGGGTGGGGAGGCATTCCCAAATCCACAAACTGCTATTCCCAGACACTCTGGGAGGTGTGCATGTCTCTTTGCTGGAGGCCTGCGATCCGCATCTCTTCTGCAAACTGCAGGTTTTTCCCGCCCTTGAAGAAATGACAATGAGAACCAGGATGGTAGTCAATTTTTCTCACTCCCCTGTCTATTTGCTCTGTATCTACATCGACTTCCTCTCGGTTACAGGAACAGGGATCCCCCGAGGCCCGCGAACATGCACTGTTTCCAACAACTGCGCTGAAGGAACAGTTGAACGTGACAGATGGAAGGAGTTCTGGCCCGAGCAGGCTTCCAGGAAAAGTGAGCTATGATATTTAGACCAGTCTTTTCTGTAAAGACAGATATTTCTTCTCATCCTCATGGGGCTCCTCTCTAACTAAGACAAAGTGTCACTGAAAAGCCAGGTAATTACTCTGCGATCACGCCACCTGCCATCCCCTGGTCTGTGCTGAATCAAGTCATCTGCTGTGGTCAATACAGTGCCAATTCTCTCGCTGTCGGTTATGCAAAGCTTGGAAATCTTAACATGTGCGGCCACGCTGCCAAGTCCTGCTGTGGCTACATTGTTAAATTTAAGAACCATCCCTTGTGCGTCAAAGAGAGAGAGAGAGGTGGAAGGGACAGGGCAAGAAAGGAAGAGATGCGAGCAGCCGTGGCCCGTGCAGGTAACAGCGGTGGGGCATTGGTGCCGGTTGGAGGATTTCGACAGACGACCTCGAGGGAAAATGAAATAAATAATTAATTTTCCCTCGAGGTCATCTGTTGAAACCCCCCTCACCCAGCCACGCCACCCCACCGCTCTTACCTGCACCGCCCGTGGCTGGATGCGGGAGAGGGAGGGATGGAGAAATAGGGGAAGAGGGCAGTGAGAGGTAGTAGGAAAAAGGAAGCAGAGGGATACAGGAGAAAGGAAGAGAGATAGAAAGAGGACAATAAATTACAGAGAGGCACCAGCGGGTAGACAATATGAGGGAAGAACGTAACGATAATGACATTGAATATGGAGAAGGGGCAGCGTGAAGAAGATGAGCGGGTGGACCAATGCACATAATAAAGTATGTTGCAAATACGAGCCTCCCTTTGGTGAGATTGATTTTAGGCCAGTTTCATTAAACAGCCCATAAGGGGAGAGATGTGGCTCGTCCTATTCTATTGTATTGGACTGGAAATGTCCGGATTTTGGACTATGCTTAATATGTATGTACATCCCATTTATAAGTGCTCTCTGTTGTGCAAGAAAAAGTAACCGAGGTGCCAGGAGATAAAAAGGATTTGCCAGGAACACACACACTCAAGATAGGAGGCTTGGATTAAAACAATGGGACAACATTATAGAAACTCTGCACTAGCTAAAAACAATGCAAATCTTTCTGCACCATTTTTGTTGTATGTGTAGTGAGGAACGGGACAAATAGTATTTACTCCAGGGCAAAACATCTACCAAGCAAATTCAACATTTTTTGCTGTGTTTATGTATCAGGGATGTGAAAGATGTAACGGACCTTGAGGGGGAAATAGTGAGTTGATTTTTTTTATTACATAAGTAGTAAATATAGTGTAAAAACATTTTCTTTATTTTTAAAGGTTATTCAGGGACTAGAATGTCTTTTAGTTACATCTGTAGTGCAAAAGTACAATGTTTATGAGAAAAGTAGTGTTCCACATTCAAGTAATGGTTTCACAACCATTTCTTGTTTTTACCCAGGTTCAAAAACCTTCATTTGTTGTGGACAGTACAAGATGTCTTTGCCATCAACTCTCTTACGAAGGAAGCAAATGAGTCTGAAATATTTTTGTGCTGTTTTTTATACTGATGCAAAGAATCTATATTATGTTTATAAGAAGGTTGATTATTAGTTGCTAAGAATGTGGATCCATCAAAACGCATAAGTCTGCAACCTTCCCTTTAATGGGAACCAGGTACCCCATTGTAGCACTTGACTCTTTCAGGGTTGAGAAGTCTAAGGTCTACTCAGGGGAGGTGGTGGAAGCTAGAAACACTCGCTGATACACAACAATTACTGTCAAGGCGGTGCTTTTTTCTTATAAAAAGGATAAGTACTTGACACATGCAACTATTCTACACATTAATTTACAAATATGTGCATTCATTTAGATGAAAATCTTACTACTGACACTCACACCATATTACAACTTTTGTGGACCCTGCATGTTATAACCACAATACCCCAGCCTATACTAGACACAATACGGGGTTTGGAGGTCATTATCAAAAAGGTAGGCCTACTGGCTTTGTCAGGGTGTCACCACATTGAAAGTGGAAATAGCATAATAGACCAATACAACACCAATGAAAGCAATAGGGATGGTACTATCTAAAAAAAACATTCATTAAGGCTTGTCATGACTCATTGTTAACCTTGGATTGTCAACAAAGCAATTTAAAGTATGGCAAAAACCACCATTAAAATATGTAATGATTGAATGTGATCTTATTCCTTGTCAATAAAAACTTTTCTTGACCTGGATTAAAGCACATATTATTGCATTGTCATTCTCAATAAAAAATAGTCAAAAGAAATCAATGGGTGCAAGAATCTTTCTTGTACTTTATTCATGCTGCCACTGCAGCTTTAGTACCAACTAATTAGGGACCCCGCACTCCAGAACCCATGTACAAAAGTACAGCTTCCAAGAGCGCTTGAAAATCCACAGGAATCTCTACCGGGAAAGCCCGACATATGAGACCTAGGGTTAGTATGTGTGCCTGCTTTTGAAAATTACTAGTACACCCACGTTGGTGATTAAATTGGAGAGGAGTGGTCCTGAAGAAAACCCATAGCACCTATCTGATTGTTCCTAATAGGGCTGATACATGTTTTTTTTTTTTTTTTAATAAACTTTTTTATTGGCAATTTTCAAAGTTTTGCACAGTGCATTCATTTTGGTTAATCACATGGTACATATCATACAGAGGCACAATATAATAGTCAGCAGGTTGCTACATTCTACGCATAGGAATCTTTTGCTTTATTGAGGTGACTTTGTCACTATGAAGGTGTAGAGCCTGTTAGCTACTGACTGTTTGGAGCGGCGACTACCGTGGGGATTGTACACATAATTTACTTCTGCTGTGCTGATATTACGGTATATCACGAATCAGTTTTTCAGCATGAAACTAAACTCTTCAACCGGGATAACTAAAACTGGGGTACACTGTGTTTGGGGTATTGCGCAATGCGCGGGGTCCGGGCTATGGAGCCTATGTAAGTGGTGCATGTCCTACGCAAGCCTTAGTGCTGGGTGGGAGCGGCCATCTGGTAGTGCTCTGCATGACCCATATTCAGCTCTGCAGGCTTGGTTTTGCTGTCGGTCTACTCTACTGGGGAACTCTGTCTAGTCCTTTTGTGGTGTACCTCCGCTGTGGAGGATCTGACACTCTGTGACGCTGGCGTGTCAGATGTTTCCTGTTTAAAGGAATGGAGTAACATTGCCCATTGCATGGATATGTGGTGTTTACAGGTACCCTTTACCTCTTCTGATCTGAGTGCTTCTTCTTCTGCGGCTCCCCATTTGTTAACCGCCACTTTCCAGGCCCCAATCGGTGGACCCTCCGGCGCTCTCCAGTGCATCGCTATGCCCCTTTTTGCTAGAAGGAGCGCTAAGGACGTGAATCGCGCCTCCACTTTGTGGTGCTTGTGGTGTTTGGTAATGCCTAATGCGCAGGCCTCCCATGTGTAGATGCCTGTGAGCCCTGTGACAGTGCGAAGGGTGGCATGTATTGTGGTCCAGTAGGTGTGAAGCATAGGGCAGCCTCAAAACATATGATGGAAAGACGCCTGGCTGAGACATGTTGAACTTCTTTATAATGGTTGAATTGGGAAACATCCTGAAGAACGACTCCGGAACAACGAGTTCCGGAGTCACGCAAGCCGAACAACGACTTGCACGAACAATTACTTAGGCTGAACCACGCATGTGCGTGGTTCAGGCTAAGACGGTCTAGTGTTCGTGCAGGGCGGAGTTCAGAGGAGCGTCGGACAGGAACAGGTAAGAGGTTTTGGGGTTAGTTTTAAGTGGTGGGGGTTTGGGTTAGTTTTAAAGGGGGTGGGGGATTCGGGTTTGGTTTTTAGGGGCTTGGAGGGATCGTATAAGATTTTAGGGGGTGGGAGGGGATCGAGTTCGTTTTTAGGGAGTTGGGGAGAATCGAGTTAGTTTTAAGGAGGTGGGGGGGTGTTTGTGTTAGTTTATAGGGGCTTGGAGGCTTCGTGTAAGTTTTAAGGGGGTGGGAGGGGATCGAGTTAGTTTTTAGGGGGTGGGGGTTCGGGTTAGTTTTTAGGGGCTTGGAGGGATTGTGTACGTTTTTAGGGTGTGGAGGGGATCGAGATAGTATTTAGGGGTGGGGGGTTCAGGTTAGTTTTTAGGCGCTTGGAGGGATTGTGTTAGTTTTTAGGGGGTGGAGGGGATCGTGTTAGGTTTTTAGGGGGTTGGGGAGAATCGAGTTAGTTTTTAGGGGTGGGAGGGGATCATGTTAGTTTTTAGGGGGAGAGGATCGAGTTAGTTTTTAGGGGGTTGGGGAGAATAGAGTTAGTTTTTAGGGGGTTGGGGAGAATCGAGTTAGTTTTAAGGGGGTAGGAGGGGAATGAGTTAGTATTTAGGGGTGGGGGGAATTCGTCGTTCAGTATGTCGTGGTTCTTTACTTAGTGGTTTAGATTGGGTCGTTGTTTAGAATTCGTGGTTTAGGCACTCGTGATTAAGGAGGTAGTGGTTTAATCATACAATCGGTTGAATTATTCCCTTGGCTTTTCTAACCCTACCCTCTGGGCACCCTAATAACACTGTCCACCAGGAGGTAGTCATATTAGTTCCCCTCTCTGTGCTCTCCACACATTATCCCTGTACCAGATCATCTAAGCCCCCACATCCACAGGAGTGGATCTTTTGTTTTCCATCCCCAAGAGCTTACTCAGAGTAGTAGCCCACATTGGCGGTTACTTCTACTAATGTGAGTAGTGGGCCTCATGATGAGGCATGCCACCCATGGGTGGGTGAGGGCTTCCATCCTAAAACAACACATATTGATATCCAAGGGTGCCAAATTATAACTCCACCCCTGCCTCGAACCTCCTGTAGAGCATTCTGGGACATTTTAAGATGGTGACACCAAGCAGTATATAGAAAGACCTTCCCTGGGAGCCTCAGTTCTGCCACCGACGGACAATGCTGCTGGATCCCTTCCCTCCAGATCTTCACAGGGAGCCCCATCTGTGTTTGGCTCCAGAAGTGTGCCCTTTCTCCTTCTTTGTTTCCATGGGCTTGGTCTTAGCCAGGCAGTATGCAATGTGAGGAGATAATTAACACATGCAGGTTTTCTCCCCACCCTTTCCTTTCCTGTCCTAGGAACTGGGACAAGCACTGTTAGTGGCTCCATTGTGTGGGGAGTCATTTGATCCTCTTGCTGGCCAGCAGAGTAATTAACTTGGTCCAATGGGAGGGGGTACAAAGGCCTGCAATCTGATTTTGGCTGAGTCACTGAAATATGACAATGCTTTTGGTGTCATAAGGAGTACAGCGATCACAAAAGTGACAGTGGATCTACTCATTATACATGTTTACCCTAAAATTGATAACTGACCAGTAGCTCTAGGCCTAAGTATGGTGAAACTGCGGCGGTGCAGATTTCTCCCATAAGTTATAATGCAGTGAGCACACATCCTTTTAGTAAGTACTACAGACCTAGACTTTGAACTCTGTCTCATATTATAAGGCCTACACCAGGTCAGCAGCAATCCCTGAAGGATTTGTTCTGCAACAGTCTACCTTTGTACAGATATTGGCTGAGCTAGGCTATAGTCTAACAAGCTCAGCCCACACACCTGAGCAACTGTGTCTGCTCACATGTTTGTGTGTAACCATCCCAGAGCCTCTGTTCCTAGCTGCACAGCAGCAGCGTTATCTTAAAGGGTGGACTCTGGCAGTTTGCACTCAGTCCTTAGCCACGGAATTTACCACACATGAGGCCCACTCATGGCAGGGGTCCAAAAACTGGATAGTCAGGAGAGAAATCCATGGGGATAAAATGAGTGGAACCCACTCTGCAACAATGTTCATTGTAAGTCCATTGTTCATTGTTGGGGAGAGGAGGTAGCCTAACGGCTTGGGCGGACGATCTCAAATCTGGGGAACCGACTTCGAGTCTTGTCAATGATGCTCAACATCCTGTGATTCTGGGCAAATCACTTCATCTCCCCATGCCTAATAAAAATGAATGTGTCCTTGTGTAAGCAACTGGTGCTCATGTGAAGCGCTCTGATACCCGATACCGTTGGGTGAAGTTCGCGCTATATAAAACCCCGAAGAAAAAAAAGTCCAGCAGGAAACACAATTAAGGCAAAGGTGCAAATGGTTATTGGTGCCAAAATCAGAATTTCATGTTTTGCAGAAAAAAGTGCACCTGAAGTGACTTTCCCAGTTCTTGTTTTACCAGGAGAAAAACGCAAAATGTAAGTGGTGAAAATTGCTCAGAAAGAGGCAAAGAAACCAGAAAACAGTGCGCAGAACTATGATACCACACAGTATAGCACCTGAGAGCAGGTGGTTTCATAATGGCACGGTAATGCTGCACATGCTAAATATGCCATCCTACATTATCAGTATGCAGCACGTGCAGTATCACCACACAAAATAGTGACAGCTGGAAACGACACCGTACGTGGCCCATTATCTAGGATCTATAGCCAACGAAGCAGCCATTGGGTGTCTCATCCCCAGCACTTCAGATCCAGAGATGTCCAGTATTCTTGCCTCCAAGCTGCCTCCCAATAACTAGTCCTGTTTCTTACCCGTCCTGTTATACAGTAAAGGTTTTAATAGGTGAAGCACATGAGTTTCCTGCTGGTACAAGCGGTGGCGAAAAGGTACTCACTTTCTAGGCCTCATTAAGCCTATATTTGCAAGCACTGAGGCTGCTTTATTTCACAGCCACATCAAGTTCTGCACAGAATGCCTCTGTTTGTGTGGAAGCCAAAGGTGTTGGCATGTTTTTCACAAAGTGTGAGATAGTTTTGGTGAATTTACAGCGTGCTGCACTGTGAGCATGGAGGTGGCATTCATTAGGAGTCTGCCATTCTGTGCTGAGGTCTAAATATACATTTACTCCTACTGGGCTAAGTGTACAAGTCACATTGCGTGTTGGAGAAATCAGCTCTGATTTGTAAATGTTTGCACTTAGTGCAGTGCTCAGCGTTGCACGTTTGCACTTCGCTTCGCAATTAGGAGCTGAGCGCAGTGTGAAGAGTTTGCTACCCACCCCTAAAAATGGAAGGGCAGGGAATTGCTGTGATCTGCAGGGCATATTCTTGCAAGGCAATTACTTCCATCCTCCCTTCTTTGATCAGCAAATTGAGGACCATTACACTAGATAATGAAAACACCTGTTATTTACAGTGCTTAGAGACCACATAATGTAGTATCAAATGCCTAAAATCATGTTATCGTTCGTTAGTAAACAAGGGTTTAAGTGTGAATTCTCACTACCTCGTCAGTCTTAAAATACAGCAAGGTTTCACACCTGTAGGTTTGTCAAAGTGCAAACACTGTAAACTGTGGTACATACGATATACGCACAGCATGACATTCTAAAGCAGGTTCACTGATCCACAAAACAGAAGCAAAACATTTGCTCCAATTATCCTCCCAGCAAAGTACACGAATGTCATCTTTTTTGTAAACTGGGAATTTTGCCAGGGAAACATCTGAAGAAATATGAGGAGGGCTTTCTATCATTCTTTTTATAAAACAGAGACGTTACCCTTTAAAAAATGTCAAACATTTGGTACAGTCAGGAAAACAAAATAAATAATCCATATTCCTTTTCTTGGTCAATTCCTTGATTCGATCTTGCTGCAGGGCCTTTGGACAAACTTCTTTTGTTTTTGTAAATCTCTTACAATTGTGTGAACATTTTCCTACTAGTCTAACTTATTCATGGAACTCAAGGTAATGCCTGTGCATTACTTGAATTGTTAGATTCTGTGTCTGACATTCTAAAGTTCAGGCACAGTTCATGCCTTCATTTGAGGCTACATTTTTGCACATTCAAACAATGTGTGAATTTCACCTCGCACGCAAAAAGCACAAACCTTCTCCTGAATACAGTCACAGTCAATTATCAGCTAAAATACACAACGAAGTACATTTTAATCCTTGGCAGACCACAATTGTAGCCCAACTTTCATATCGAGTTTCTGGTGATTCTTACCTTTAGGCATTGTTGGAAATGGCCCTTTTTGCAGGGTTATCCCCAAACTTTTTGCTTCTTCCTCCTATTTTTCCCTGACCTGTTGTTGTTGGCTTTAGGACTCTGGGCACTTTACCACTGCTGATCAGTGCTAAAGTGCATATGCTCTCTGTGTAAATTGGTATTGTGATTGGTTCGCCAAGATTGGCATATTTGTTTTACCAGTAGGTCCCTAGTAAAGTGCACTGAGTGTGCCAGGGCTGGTAAAGCAAATGCTACTAGTGGGCTTGCAGCACTGATTGTGCCACCCACATGAGTAGCCCTGAAAAGATGTCTCAGGCTTGCCACCGCGGTGCCTGTGCGCAGTTTGTTAACTGCCATGTCGACTTGGCAAGTGCACCCACTTGCCCGGCCCTACCCTTCCCTTCTCTTACACATTGGACACCCTTATTGTAAGCCCAAGGTACCCCCCTGGGCAGGGTGCAGTGTATGTGAAAGGTAGGACATGTACTGGTGTGTGTAACACGTCCTGATAGTGAAATACTGCCAATTTCGTTTTTCACTATTGAAAGGCTATCTTGCCCATAGGACAGAATAGGGAATGCTTTGTAACATTTTACAAGCAAATCTTCCCATAGGGATAAGATGGAAAAATGGAGTTTGGTACCCCTGAACTCAGAATTAAATAACACATTTTTTAGTAAAGATGGTTTTTAAATTGTGTGTTTGAAAATACCACTTTTAGAAAGTGGCTATTTTCTTGTTCAACCTTCCTGTGTGCCTCTGCCTGTTTGTGGATTGACTGTCTGGCTTTGGAGTGACAGGGGCTGGGGAGTTGCAGTGGCTCCAGGAGTCTGGATGAGTCAGCACTAGGCTGAATAGGCCTGATCTGCATTTGGAGTGGTGGGAGGAGTAGCACCTGTACCTGAATAGGGCTGTGCCTGCCTTCCACAATGCTGGCTCCACCCCCTTGTGGTGCGTCTGGAGCCAAGGCTCACACTGATAATGGATGTTGTTGTGCACTTGCAGAGTGCCCCCAGAAATGGTCTGAACTGGGCTCAGAGCCCCTTGCACAAAGAGAACAAAGACATTTGGGGGTATAAGTATTAGACTTAAAACCCCTGAACTTTAGATCATTCCTGGAATTCAAGAGGAACCTTTGCCAAGGAGAAGAGATGGAGAGACTGAGGAGAACTTCTGCCCTTGCTGTGTGTCTGGGGTTGACCTGCAGTTGCTGTTTCTCCCAAGGAAAGGAGAAGGACTTTGCTGTGTGCTGTGTCCCCTGCTTGAAGGAGATCTCCAAGGGCCTGAAGTGTGCTGACCTCCTGTTCTGAAGTCTCAGGGACACAAAAGACTTCCTGCAAATCTGCTGGTGCTGCTGGACTCTGCCATCTGTGAGTCCTACCCTTGCCTGAGGTGCCTCCTTCCAGTTACAGGACCTCAGAGGTGGGTTTTGCAGCTAATCTCTGCAAGAACCGGTGCGAGGCATCGCGAAGCCGCGCAAAGTCTCTTGAATCGGCGCTGGACGACGCGAAGCCGCGCCGAGTCTCACCGGGCGACGCGAAGTCTCGCCGCGCAGCCCCCAGCACCAACGCCAGAAGGCGCGAAGCCTCGCAAAGCGACGCATCACCTCCGGTGTGTCATGCATCGTACTTGTGCACCAAGTTTTCCACGCATCACCCGCAGACCAGAATCGTCTTGGATTTCGATGCCTCACTTCCCCCTACAGTCCAGATTTGACGCATCACTTCTCCTGTGTGCAGCAGAACTGTCGCCTCGCCTCCCCAAGGACTCAGGAACTGACGCATCGCTGTATTTTCCAACGCTTCCTTTCTCTGCGGCTATTTGACCTTGCGAATTTTGACGCATCTTCAGGTACTTTGTGTAAAAGTCATGAATCCATAGTTTTCTATGGTACAAGTTCTTGAAACCTTTTGAAAGTCATATTTTTAACTGTGTATGTTGGATTTTCGTCATTTTGGTCTAGTTAAGTTTAGATAAAGATACTTTATTTTTCTAAACTGGTGTGGTGTCTATTTGTGGTGTTATCACTGTGTTACTGTGAGTGTTGGTACAAATACTTTACACATTGCCTTTGGGATAAGCCTATCTGCTGGTGCCAAGCTACCAAGGGGGTGAGCAGGGGTTATCTAGAGTGTGTATCCCTCTTACCCTGACTAGAAGCAAGGGTCCCTATTTGGACAAAGGTACCTACCTCTGCCAACTAGAGACCCCCATTTCTAACAGGCATTCGTTTTCAGATTGGTAAAAAATTTCTCTTTTTTGCGTGCTCAGTTCCTTGCAAGGTGACCACCGGACTTCTTGTCGTTAAGGACACTGTTTGACTTTTATGTGATAGTCTAATGCATTCTGGGTGTTGGTTTCCCCCTTTGAACAAACTCAACTAACAAACCTGTAAACAATAATTTGTAGGTAACAGGTCAGTATTGGAGACAGTGTCCTTAATGACCTGGAATCAGGTGGTCTTGCTTCCTCAAAACAGAAAAATTAAATATCTTTAGATCAACACCTACATCTCACAATCCGTACTAGTTTCAAAAAGACACCTTTCAGCCAAGAAATAATGGTGATAACTTCTAAGTGACGCCACAAGAAATCAAGTACAGGGCCCCTATCTCCAGCATAACAGAAGCATTTGGCATCAATAATACCTAAAGTGGTAACTACATCTAGTATCTATAATCTTAGAGCAAAATTTCCTTTAAATGGGGAATACCTTGTGGAAACATTGCATTTTTAACATGTCCCTATTTATTGCAGTGGAGTAGGCCTGGGCACAATTTTAGATTCTGCAAACAGAATCAGAGGAATTTTGGTATTTCCACATTACTCTTGTAACGTCGAATTACTGATAAATTAAATTTCTGTCGCTCTACTGGCAGAATTAAAAATTATGCAGTGGTTTCAAAAGTTTCAAAGCCATTGCATACCACTCAGTCACCTTCCATACCCTGCAGTGATTAAAACTTTTAATCACTGCAAGGTATGCAAGGGCACAGAGTGGTATTTGACTGTGCTATTTTGTTAGACAAAATGCATACTCGGATTCTTTTTTGGATGTGAGGGAGAATTTTGCACTAACCAAATAGTGCAAATGCCCAATGCCACCTTTGTGGAATTCCGCAGAATTTAATGTAGTTCTGCATGATTCCGTGCAATCAAAATCCGTAAATTCCTCCCCACCCCTATTGTGAATTTTACCCCAGTTTTTGCTGGTGAATTAGCATTGGTGTTCTATGCTCCAATGTGGGATTAAATGCATTTGAGATGTTGTAGTACTGTCTTATTTTATGTCAGAGAAAAGTGATACAATGTGCAGTAAAACACTTACAGAACACCAAACACAACATTTGTGTACTCTCGACTACCTATGAGTGACAGCCTTAGTGCTGTGAAGTGGAAGCAAGGTGACACACTGGTGCTCAACCAAAACAATTAAATAAATAAACAACTTAATAAATTAAAGTTTGCATTTTTACACCATGAAAATTGTGAAATCAATTGAAAAGTTAAAATGTGCATTAAAAAGGTAATATGAACCACTTAATAAGAGTTAACTAAAAATTGAACAGGCATTTGTAAATATGCACGGATGTCATTAATACTAAACACTGAACTACTCATTTTAGCAACCTCTGGGAAAAAATATAGGGTCAAGTTGAATTTCAAAGCTGTGATGTGCGAGTTACACTCACCTCTCTGTCACAAGTTAGACCTGTCAGCCTTAGGGGGGTCATCCCACAAATGTTTTGCCTACTCCCCTTCTATTTTTACTGCAAGAACTCTGTGCACTTTACTACTGCTAAAGTGCTAGTGCTCACTCCTTAAAACATGGTAATATTGGCTTACACCTTACTGGCATATTTAGCTCGATATAAGTCCCTAGTAAAGTGGTATACCATATACCCAGGGCTGGTAAATTAAATTGTACTAGTGGGCTTGCAGCACTCATTGTGCCACCCACTTAAGAAGCTCTGTAAAACATGTTTCAGGCTTGCCATTGCAGACTGCAAGCAGCTTTAAACTGCCAATTCGATTTGTCAAAATAATGCCTTTGCCAAGCCTAAATCTCCCTTTTCATTACATATAAGTCACCACTGAGGTAAGCTCTAGACAACCCATAGGGCAGAGTGTATTGTAATTTAAAATTTTGGCATGTACATTTGAGTATTACATGTCCTGATAGTGAAAAAACACACAAATTCGTTTTTCACTACTATGAGGCATACCCCTACCATTGATAATATAATAGTTACCTTATTTCCTTTAGTAAGTGATAACTTTAATTTGGGAGCAGATAGAAATGTCATGATTGGTGTCACCAGATTGTTATTTAAAATCCTCTTTAGTGGTAAAGATGGATTTTAAGTCACAGTTCTGAAAATGCCACTTTTAGAAAGTTGTCATTTTCTTGTTCTAACCATTTGGTGCCTGTAGCTTTTGTCTTGGGTCACATGACCAGGTGAAATTGGCAGTTGGCGTTTTTGTATTCCTCCCATACAGCTACACAATAGAGGGATTGGGTGTTGGCAGGATAGGCCATCCAAGGCAGGATAGGGGAGGGAGTGGAGCTGTGCAGCCTTACTTGCACTTCAAAGACCTGCCTCAGCTCACACACAAAGAACTTCACACTAGCCTCATGTGACCCCAGACAGACTAGGAACAGGGCAGGGAGGCAGGAAATTCCAGACACGTGTGTGTGCGGGAGAAACTTCAGAAGTTTTTTCCACTTAAAAGCTGGCATCAGGTATAAAAATAGGACCATCAGACCCACCCTTCAGTTTACTTCTGACCTGTGGAAGGACTCTGATGACTGCCTGCTGCCTGTGGCCTGATGTGTACTTCAGAGGACTGCCCTGCTACATCAAGAGGACTTCCCTGCTGCCAGAAGCTTGCCTTGTGCCCTCAGAGGACAAGACTGCCCTGCTGCTTGAGACCTGCTTTTCTGCTTGAACTCAAGACTTCCAGAGTGACACCAAGGGCTAGATGATTGTACTCCTAATGAGAGCCTCAGTCACATTAAAGGCTCCAAGCATGTTGAACCCACACCTGGACACAGGCTGATTGAGTACTGACACTTTAAAAAGTGCTGCTCCAGTCCTGGAGCCTTAGTGGTGCTAAAAGTGTCCATATAGCCCATATCCAAATCTTGGGACATTTTCTGCCAAAAAGTGCTCTGAGAGATCTGCCCAAGGTGCATCACCAGTCGGCCTGACTTCATGGCAACTCCTACTACATTCTTCTCCACAGCAGCAAATCCTGTTCAGTGGCTCCTTACAGAAAGGTATCTGGCCTTAACTTTCGATTTTGCTTTGGTCTCCCATGACTAGATGTCTGCAGTTGGTGCTTTGAACTCTTAGACTCTATTTTTCACTTAAAAAATTAAAAATTCATATCTCCAGTTATACTGATTTCATTTTTGTCATTTTGGTGGCAAATAATTCAATAAAATGTATTCTTTGTTTATGAATTAGTGTGGGATTTTTCTTGTGTTGTGTTCTCACTCTATTGGTTTTTACGTGCTGCATACATATTTTACATATTGTCTCTAAGTTAAGCCTGACTGCTTTCGTGCCAAGCTACCCCAGGTTTAAGCACAGATTAATTTTGTGACTTCTTGTGGTCCCCACTGACAAGGTTCTTCCTTGAGTAGAGTTTCACCCCCAAACCAACAACCCACTTTCTGACACAAGCAACAGTCTCTCTTGACCTGGCAACAATATACCTATATACTCCTTAGTATGCGACTGGGTCAGTAAGTAACAGAATCTGCTCCAAATGTGTTAATCTTTCTGCCCCACATGGCTCCATCTTGCCCAATTGTCATCCAGCACCTCTTAGACATCATTCTGCTCTAGTCAGTCCCCCTCCTTGAGGCTGCCCTTTTCTGGGCAAGCTGCAGTTTTCCTTCTTTAGGAATAATATCTGCTCTGTGCTGAACCTCTAACAATTCGGCATGTCTTTACCTCCAGTTTGGTCACTTGGATTCTGCCCTGCTCTCTCCAGAACCCTATGCATTGATATTTTGCGTGATGTAAAGTACATAAGCATGCTACAGGCTGCCTTTTTTTTTTAAAACTAAGAAACCGAAAAGGTGACTAGACTACTTAAAACAGACTTGGAAGCAACAGGTGTAACATAGCCATAGTCTTGTCTCATTAAACTGAAGACAGATAATGGTGTGCCTACATAGAGTGAACAGAGGCTGTAACTCTTCACAAAATCATTCATTCATTTGGTTAAACAATGGAAGTTTAAAAACAATGCTATGTATCCAAGGGTATGCCATGGTTTTTCCTCCTTTGAGATTCTAAAAGTGGGAATTTCCTTTTGACTTGACCAGAGCAGAGTTAATTGAGTTCTTTGTGAAGGGGAAAAGATGTTCTATTCAAATGGATGCTTTTCCCAACTAGCCCCAAAGAAGCAGTAGGAGAGGGACATTGGCACAAATTATGATCATACTAGGACACATACAGAGCAAAACTTTTGGAGTCTTAGATTAACATAAAACAAAGTGTCAATATCTATAAAAAGTCCTTGAATGCCACAAATAGAAACAGATTAATGCAAGAATACAAGGACTATTTCAGAATCCCATGCAGCCATCCCACTCCAAGACTCGAAAAATAGTGGACTGGTAAAGACGTAGCATCAATTCGCACACCTTGCACACTGCTTCTACCTCCAGCATGAAATATCCTTTTTCTTAATACTTCATATGCGAAGTTCTTCATTTGGAGCAAACACTGAGATGATCACTGGGATTGTAACTTCCTCCAGATCTCCAACAAGTCACCTGTTCTTTCTCAAATAAATTTACTGTAAAGTGGGTCTTCACGAGAACCGACAAGGATAAGCCCACAGATCGAGTTTAACTGGCTTGGGTCTACCTTTGACCTCTAGGCAGGGGTTAGTATTTTCTTTACATCAAGTTTATTTCACTGGAGAATCTTTCCAAGCTGACCCAAACCTGTGCACCTGCTTCAGACACCGCTCGTGAACTAACCTCAGATATCACTTTTGAAACTCTTCGAATGTTTGACTTAAGCACTATGAATTCCGAATTCTTCAAATTCAGAAGATAAACTTTTATCCATGAAAAAGCTCAATTTCTTCGTCTGATGGAGGTCCCTTGAGGTCGGTCAACGTGTTAACCCCAGTCCAGGATGTCTAGAACTGGCTTCGAACATTTGGATACTGCCAGGTATTTTAATATTTCTACAAAATTGTTTATTTTAATAGCCTGTAAACAAACCCCAGGAAATGGTTTAGTTTATTTTTATTGCTCCGATGTTCACCCTGGAAAACTGATTTAATAAAATGCCTAGTTCAATATCTACTATTGTCTGGGTCCTAAAAGGTGTCTTCTTTGTTTTTGTTGTATTAGTGCTGTTCTAGTACAATCAGACATCAGCTCAGGGAGAGTGGTTTATGCCTCTGTATTTTCTTCCCCTTCTAATCCTCCAGAGGTGTTATCTCACACATTTCTTCATCTTTTTGGCACATTTTGAGTGAATCTGCTCTCACGGCTTCTATTGGCCACTCGTTCTCATCTTTTGTCACATTGGACTGAATGTCTCTTTATGGCTTCCAAATTCCATTGGTAGTTTTGCAATTTTTACATTATTGAGACTCTCTCTTTTTTGTTGGAGGGGGGGGGGGGTTTATATAGCACAAACTTGACCCGAAGGTATCGGAGCGCTTTACATGAGCACCAGTTGCGTTACAGACCGACACGTTCATTTCGTTGGCACAGGTATATTATATGATTTGTTCAGAATCACAGGATGTGGAGCGTTGCTGCCCGAGACTCTCCAACTTCATGGTCGCCCGCTCTAGCTGTTAGGCCACATCCTCTCTTGATTGAGTTATACACAAAGGTGATTCAGACGTCGCAAATGAAACCAATAAACAAGGGGGCTGATTCACAAAGGGCCTCCGCCCTCGTGGCGGAGGCCCTGCAGTCATGGGGGAGTCTCCGCACTTGGTGCGGAATCGCCACAATGCATTGCGGCGATTCCGCACAGAGTGCTGAGACTCCCCCACGACCAGTGGCGGCTGGTGACATTTGAAAGTGGTGAGGCGTAAAATGTGTGGTGGAGCGCACCGTGGGGAGCGAGCGTAGCGAGCGAGCCCTATTGGCATAAGGAGGGTTCGGGGGGGTTTTCCCCCCGAGAACATTTTGAAAAAGATTGGGCAAATGGTGCATTTTCAAGCAAATTTGCGAAAGCAAGAAGGTTAAAAAAGCAATTGTGAAAGTACAGTTATTACATTAATAAAGAGATGTCAATGTCATATAATAACATAGGTAGTTGCTTATTCAGTATAATCACAGAACTTCATAACAGACTTCGAGATAACAATGCTGAGTACCATTCATACATAGCACATTTGCCATCAAAATGCTCTTTTTTGAAGCATTCACCTTATCTGTTTGAGCTTGTAAAATAAGTAAAGCAGTGGCAGCTGGTGATTTTTCAAAGAGTAAAAAGTTAGCCCCAAGTGAGCCCAACCGACATAAGTCAAGATCAGGGGAGGGGTTCTTCCTCTGAGAAGTTTTTGAAAGAAAAAAGGGCAAATAGTGCATTTTAAGCTAATTTAGACAAAAAAATGAAAAAGCAATAAGAATCTAGACCACATATAGGGTGCACGACAACTGAGTTGCATCTTTGTTAATGGCATTATTGTAAGGAGGGAGGCTGAAAACTTCTAGTAGAGTACACCTGCACCCCAGTAAGCAGTCTAGGGACATAGTGTTGGACTAAACCTGACTTGTATTTTTATTTGTCACAAATCTAACATAAAATAAAAACATAAGTGGGCAGTGTAAGGCACAATACCCACCATGAAAGCTTAAATGTAAAAACACACTTCCTTCTGTAATAACTAAGACATACACAGCGACAGTCCTATCCTGCCTCGGCATTGTGGCTTTTATTGAAAAAAGGACACTAGACGGAATACATCATCTCCCAAAAACATTCCATAACTATTTCTCACAACGAAACATCGATCACATGCATCAGTGTACAATGTTGTTGCTCTATAAAATATAAAATCCAACAGTTGAAAAACTGCTGGAAAAAATATTTAAAAATCATAACAAAGCAGAACAGTGCATCACTGCTGCATAATCGGTAGATTGGACAGTCACCTGAGGTCAGCTCTGTACCCCCAGAAACATCAAAGTCCAAGATCATATAGGTGTATTGCAAGGTATGGGAGATTGCATGCACTTTACCTGCTGCAGACAATGTTTGTGGTAGTACCAGAGAAATAAACAGTAAAAGCAGCCTTCCAGACCATAAAACATATTGGGAGAAGGATGTTTCCCACTGCTATCAGGAATGGGGGCAATCGGTGTTCATGGGACAATGTTAGACACATGACAAGGGGAAACCCTAATGCATTTTGTTTGCCTTCTTACAGCTGGCATGAATCTGATTACATGAGACTAGTCCAATGATTGTGCTCCATGCAGGGGATCTTGGGGAGCCCACAGTCTCTGGAATATTCTGCGTTGCATAGCCAGGCCTTCTGTTTCTGGGAAGGGGGACAATTTTTTAAGACATTCTGGTCTGGAAAATCTGACGATAAAGTTTTACTTTATTTTCATTTGATTTTATTGAATTTTTTTAAATGCCATTTATTTATATTTGCACGTTCTTAAACTTTCAATTTTCTATGAATGACGGCAGCCAGATTATCGCGCAAAGCTTAATAAACAGATGAAAAAGACAAATCAAATTGAGACAATTTACCGAGTACACATCTTGTTATCGAAGTATTTCAATCCAGAATAAAAGTCAGTGAGAAATTGAACTGTACATATAAGGAGTGTGACAGAAAAATAATGGTGCTGCTCGTGTTGAACCAAAGCAGGCAGAAAGGGGACTCATGGCGTGGAGCACATTATGTGTATTCTGACCCTTTATTGATGAGCGAGGAAGCACAGAGATCGCGTTTCGTGAATGTGGGATACAGCAAAGCTAAGGTGCCCCACTGTGAAGGGGCTTACATGTATCTCTTTAACTGAGATTCTTCACATGTTCTATATTTCAACTGCTGCATGACTGACTCTTCGAACTTCCTATCAAAAACAAGCAAAAGAGTCCTTTGCTAGTGATATTGAACTGTAGATAGAGTGCATACAGTTGCTCGTCGTGTGAAACAAAAGATGTATCATCATCGTCATCCTAATAGTCACATTGCTTTTAGAATACGTGTTATCCACAGGCATCCAAGAACACGCAAGCTGCAGATAGTGAGCACTTGGCTTGCTAAAGGTAGCTTGCTCCTCTGGTTGCAGTGACTGGAAGGCAGTGTCTACTTGTTTGTCCCATCCTGTGGCTATCACTCTTTCCTCCTTTCATCTATGTCTTCAGCCTCTGAAATGTGAGATTCTCTTCCTCTACTCCAAGTGTGTGGCAGGTCTTCAGGCCAAATTTTACCTCAAACTAAAATGAGAGCCAGAACCTAGGCATCTCTTCCTCATCTAAGGCAGCAGCACGAACCTAGACAATCTGTCCTCCGCTTCAGCCAGCCAGCGGCTCCTCAACTCTCCCTTCTGGCTCCAAGCTGGCAACCCCCAGTATGGAGCTGATTTCTGCCTTTGCTACCACAGAATATCAATGTATACCTTTTCTTCCCAGTGACCCAAGAACTGGTGAATGTTGAAGTAAAGTGGATGCTGAACACTTAGCCACACAGACTACACGAGAAAGCACAGGTTTCCGCCTCATAGGAAAAGTGGAGGCTGCATAGGCGCTGTTGAGGGCATCTTTGTTAGAGATGTGCAGATCTGGAGGAGAACAGGCCCCAGCTAATGCTCTTTGGGGATGAAGCCCTCAACGAGTTAGGAAATCAGTCGCGGCTCGTGCTCCAACACTCGCGGGGGCGGTTGGGGGTCGCGCGCGGCGAGGGGGAAATTACAATAAAGCAGGGCCTTTAAACAAACTAAACTTACCGGATCCGCGCCGCCTCTGCGAGTCCTCCTGGGCCGGTGTCCGACTCCCGCGTTGGCGCCTTGAAAAGTACTGCTTGCTCTCAGCCAATCCAGACGCTGCTCCAGCAGCAGCGCCAGGATTGGCTTGAGCAGTAGTGCGCATGTTCTGTTTAGGGCTTAACATTTTTTGCGACCAGCCCGAACATGCGCACTAGGCTGCTCATTAGAAGAGCAGCAGGGAACAACCCTCGCTCTTCTAATGAGCAGCCTAGTGTGCGCATGTTCAGGGCTGGTCGCAAAATGTTTAAGCCCTAAACAGAACATGCGCACTCTTGCTGTGCAGCTGAATTCTGTCCTGTAGTGCTGCCCCGCCCCCCTCTAAGCCGACTGCCTCCGGCTCTGGCTGGGATAAAGGGATTCATTCATTGTGTGAGTGAGAGAGTCCTGTCCGAGAGTGACGGCAACGCTCAGTGGGGCAACGCCCAAGCGCCCTAATGGACGCACCGCCCCTGCCCACGACTACAGGGCCTCCGCCGCGAGTGCATAGACTCCCCCACGACTACAGGGCCTCCGCCGCGAGTGCATAGACTCCCCCACGACTACAGGGCCTCCGCCGCGAGTGCGGAGACTCCCCCACGACTACAGGGCCTCTGCCGCGAGTGCTGAGACTCCCCCACGACTACAGGGCTTCCGCCGCGAGTGCGGAGACTCCCCCATGACTACAGGGCCTCCGCCACGAGTGCGGAGACTCCCCCACGACTACAGGGCCTCCGCCACGGGTGCGGAGACTCCCCCACAACTACAGGGCCTCCGCCACGAGTGCGGAGACTCCCCCACAACTACAGGGCCTCCGCCATGAGTGCTGAGACTCCCCCACGACTACAGGGCCTCTGCCACGAGTGCGGAGACTTCCCCACAACTACAGGGCCTCCGCCATGAGTGCTGAGACTCCCCCACGACTACAGGGCCTCCGCCACGAGTGCAGAGGCCCTTTGTGAATCCACCCTAAGGTATCTGCCCTCAAATGCACTTAAAGACACCTACAAAATGCAGGCGTATTGCAGGTTCAAAAAACAGATATTTGCAGAAGATACGTGAACAACTGAGCTATCTTACTCAATGCCTCCTACACACACCCCAGACATCACTAAAATTGTCCAGGTGTGGCTGGTACAGGTAAGAGCAGTGGGGCAGGGGTGGGGAATCGACAGACGATGGGATAGGGAAAATAAAATAAATAAATAAATAAAACCACTAACTTGCGCTCGTCACATTGCTGAGTCGGCGATGCAGCGAGCGCAAGGTAAGTGGTTTTATTCATTTATTTTTATTTCCCTATCCCGTTGTCTGTTGACTTGCCCCCCGCCCCACCACTCTTACCTGTACCGGCCACACCTGGAATGGTACATGCTGCCCTGGTTACTAGTAGCAATGCAACGGTCAAGGATGACAGCTCTCACAGTAATTTAATTCACTCCCATCCAGACCTCCTGCTGACTGTACACTTCAGACTCACCTGGCCAAGGACTTTGGGTACCCTCTGAAAACGCCTGGAGGGAAAGGAACCAATGTGGAGGTTGGCACAAAGAGGGAGTTTCAATTAGTGCTTGATTGATTTAACACTCAATTAAAAGAATGCTAATGTCTCTCATGCACCGTCCTTGTTATTGTTTTGTACTCCATGGAAGTGACCACGCAGGTCATCTGCAGGGATGAAGAGGCTCCTCCCTACATTGTCACTCATCCCTGCTGAGTACAGCAAACAGGGAGCCGCAGTGGGACTCTTGCGGCATGAGGTGCTGCCCTCAGTCTCCAACAAGAGGCCCCATGCGATGACTGTGCCCAGGTACTCACTGTGGAAGGCATGGGGTGAGTGTCACGGGATCGGCCATGGTAGAAGCCTCAGTCAGGCAAAGATGACTTATATAATGTCCAATACCAAACCCCGGTATAGGTTCATGGGGTGTAGGATAACCACCAACTGTCATAAAACAATAAATAAACAGCAATCTATAAATCGTAATAAAATACAATTCAACAGGAGGAAAACATTCAATTTAATCGAACAGTAATTAAACTATTCTTTCTTTCCATTATTGAATGACCACTTCAGACATGACCAAACGAAGCAGCACAGTGAGTTTTACCTTTTAGCATTTAATCTTCAATCCTGAGTTTGAAAAGAGAGCGAACAAACATTGTCAAGAAGACATAAGGGAACGGATTCCAAAGGGAAGCTTCCGCATTTCTACGTCAGTTCTCCCAGAGCCTTGTGGCAGCCTGATGAAACGGAAAGTCGTTCGAAAACTAAATTGGTGCCAATTCGTGTGACAATTTCTAAATTAAACATATGACCCAAATCTGGATCAGAGATTTAAATTTCCACCAGATTAGCCATTTTCATATAATACTTTTTCACTTATGCTCGTATTAAGAATGGGGTGTGCGATATTTGCATAATTTTCTTTACCATAATAATGCAAAATTTCAGAAAAATCAAATCCATCATTACTGCAAAATGCGTCCACACATCAATGTTTTTACGTGAGGTCTCATTTACGTGAAAGCACTGTGAACAAGACCCGCTGAAATTCTGTTGTTCCTGTGCATTCAAGGTATATTTTTTATTGTGAATGGCGCCATTTTCAGTAATGTTTTACCATGAATGGCGTGTAATTATGTGAAGAACCATAACAGCGTAATTTCGGGAATTTTGCGTAACAACCATAGCGCACAATTCTCCAAATTAGGTAAATTATTCCACAGTAATTCACATTTCTACCAGGACTAATAAAGGATTTTTTATTGCTCAATATTAAGAGGAACACACTCTCTGGAGCGGAAATAAAGGTGGCGATGAGCAGTTTGTGTTCACCTGGGGTTAGAAAGTAAGCAAATCCAAGACATTCAGACACAACTAAGCGAATACAGTTAGAGGTGTCTGCTCCACATGGAGTTTGGCGTTAGCACGTGGGATGGTCACATGCTTAAGAAAGCCACACCCACAGAGAAAATGGTGACCGACTAGTGAGATTGAAGAAAGCCCGTTGTGGTGAGACTCAATATCTAGCGCACCCACAAAACTCAAGGCATCCCCGGCGGTTATATCTTTGTATACCACTTTGACCTTAAAAACTTGGTGAGCACCTGTGTAATTTGATAGATCCTTTACAATATGAGGCCCCTTCTTTGTGTGCACCCAGTCAGCAAAAGTGGAATTCTAGTGCTAATACTCTACCTCCTGCAAAGGAACAGCCAATATACATCTTGCTCCTTCACAATCCTGTCTTTATCTTCCAACAGGATCTGAATCTCATTGTTAGTTCCCCTTAATCACTTTTTCATTGATGCAGGCCCACAACTCCGATTACATGAAGTGTTTCTCTAGGCTACTAGCAGCTTATTTGAATAAATGCATCTCTCTAACCTCTCTGCCATCAGGACCAAATCCAGGCAGAGGACCAGAACAAGCTGGTCTTCCACTACTGATGAATGAAAGGACAGCATCCCTTTTCCTTCTGCACTAAATACTCGCCCATCCAAAGCTACCAGAGAAGAGCTATTTGTCTGATCCTGTGTTTTACACCTTATTGGTGCTTGGCCTGGCTTCGAAAGGAAGACAGTGGTGGACTCAACTTGATGCCCTGATTGTTCTTAGGTTATGCGGATGCATCTTCAGCAGTATGGGCTGCCCCAAAGTAGAGTACATGCCCAAAAGCACACTTGATAAACAGTCTTTGCTTTAGTCCCAGATCCTGTCAGCCAGCCACAGCCCCCTGAAATAGTGCTGAAGGACTGGCAGTGCTGCAGTAAGCTTGCATACCCCCTTTCTCCGGAGTCAACCCTTCAGCTAATTCAGATGTAGAATGCTCCATCGCGGTCAGCCTGAACTTGTGACTTTGTCCCGGTCCGGGGTGACCAGATATCCACACTTGGGGGCATATCTACAAGGGCTGGCGATAAAATTATCGCCGCTTTAGCGTCCGTTTTCGGACGAAAAGCGGCGATAATTTTATCGCCCTATTAGCAAGGACACGCTAACGCGTGAATCCATGCTACATCGCCCTTTCCCTTATCGCCCAGCTCTGCATCTCTAATGAGATGCAAAGTGGGCGTTCCTCCCCAGGATAACGGGAGAAATGTCGCTAAGCGACATTTCTCCTATTATCAAGCCTCAGGCAAAGAAGCATAGCGACAAGAAAAGTAGCGATACCCTCAGTTATCGCTACTTTCCTAACGCCTGCTTCAAGACTGACTTAGCCATGATATCCTATGGAAGGTGGATATCATGGCTAAGTATGTCTTGCCCTATCAGCAAGCTATCGCCAAAGTTGTGCGATTATCGCTGGATTTCCAGCGATAATCGCACAGTTGGCAGCTTGCGCTCTGAATTTTATCGCTTTGGAGATAAGCGTTGCTGATAGCACGCTATCTCCGCGATAAAATTCAGAGTTGGCCGGCGATAATTATCCTCACGCTAAGAGCGCTGAGCGATAATTATCGCCAGCCCTTGTAGATATGCCCCTTGGTGCTTTGAGCTTTTTAGAGCTATTTTAACTAAAACCTTTAAAATGTGATATCTCCAGTTCTACTGATTGGATTTTTGTCATTTTGGTCTTGTTTTATTTATTAAAAATGACTCTTTTTTTCAAAATATGTTGTGGAACCCATTTTGTGGTGTGGTGTGGTTTCACTGTGTTACTGTCTGCAGCGTTGCACACATACTTTACACATTGCCTCTGAGTTAAGCCTGACTGCTCTGTGCAAAGCCGAGGGCTGAGCACAGGTTAGTTTGGGGTTTGCTTGTGACTTTACCCTGAGAAGAATTGTGGTTGATGCTTGAGAAGGGCTCGACCCTCCCTCAACCAAAAACCCAGGGGCATATCTACAAGGGCTGGCGATAAAATTATCGCCGCTTTAGCGTCCGTTTTCGGACGAAAAGCGGCGATAATATTATCGCCCTATTAGCAAGGACACGCTAACGCGTGAATCCATGCTACATCGCCCTTTCCCTTATCGCCCAGCTCTGCATCTCTAATGAGATGCAAAGTGGGCTTTCCTCCCCAGGATAACGGGAGAAATGTCGGTAAGCGACATTTCTCCTATTATCAAGCCTCAGGCAAAGAAGCATTTCGACAAGAAAAGTAGCGATAACCTCAGTTATCGCTACTTTCCTAAAGCCTTCTTCAAGACTGACTTAGCCATGATATCCTATGGAAGGTGGATATCATGGCTAAGTATGTCTTGCCCTATCAGCAAGCTATCGCCAAAAGTTGTGCGATTATCGCTGGATTTCCAGCGATAATCGCACAGTTGGCAGCTTGCGCTCTGAATTTTATCGCTTTGGAGATAAGCGTTGCTGATAGCACGCTATCTCCGCGATAAAATTCAGAGTTGGCCGGCGATAATTATCCTCACGCTAAGAGCGCTGAGCGATAATTATCGCCAGCCCTTGTAGATATGCCCCCCAATTTCCTACAACAAGGAAACATTTTGGGCGTATTGTTCCACACTCAATACCATACCTGCCATGCCGTTTTTTAATGTTTGAATTGCCCTCTACCTTTTTCAAACATGTACCCAACCTGGCTGAGGTCTGCACCTGTGGGGTCAGTGGATGAATGGATGGATACATTGGCAAAGCATGAGGGTTGGTATGATGGAGTACATAAGACCAAGAGGGTGAATTGGAAAGTATGGGACAGAATATTGCCAAAGATACTCAAGTAACTAAAGGCATGCTGGGTTATCTGGCTTTTTGTATTAAGGCTATGGAAAGGAATGTTGTTGTGGCTGAGTGGGGCAAGTGTGGAATATACATGAAGAATTGTAGAAGAGAGGCAAGTAAAGTGAACCCAAGAAAACGCGAATGAGTACACTGCATCGAAGAAGTATCCTATTGATATTGAGGCAAACAATGTGATCAAGACCGCAAAAAAAGAAGATCTTCCTGGTGAAAAGATGATAGTAAGCAATAAAGTACGATGCGTGTGTAAATCATTTGAAGGACACTTTTAATTGCTTTGAGCTTTTAATTGGATGTACACAGTTTCTGTCTTGCAATCATTCTCTGTGTTTAGGGTTATTCTAAGTCATAGGTCCACCTTGTCCTGCCCATAAAGTAATATACTTCATTGGTGTACTTACTAGTGTGCAAGTGTATGTGTTGGAAATGTAACTTTGTCACATAGATCTAGGGGCTGGAAGTGTGAGATATCATTCTAGACGCTTAGGGATTTAACTGAAGGACGCAGATGCCATCAGTTGCCATCAAGGTGGGTTCTCTGTCTTGGTATAATCTCTGCCTTGAGCTGCATTAACACCTCTTCAAATGGGAGTTGTCTCACGACAGAATATTCCTCAGTGCCCCCTAGCACTACAGACCGATGCAGATGAGATGGTGGCCAAGCGTGAATCATCAAAACTTCTATTGACCTTGTGTAAGATCCTGAGGACAGTGAGAAGAAGACAACACTACTATGTTAACTAGCAATGCAAGCTATGCACCTCACCCCCTGCGAAGCAGGGAGCTTCATGCCTGAGGACCTTACCAAATGAATGTTGGGGGCCCTGCCATTCCCAGCACAGTAGACATCAACAAGCATCATGACATGTATCCCTCTGTGCCCAATACCCAAACTGCACTCCCTTTCCTTTGCACATTAACTCAGAGGATTTCACTATAAGCCATGTACCTGTCATATGAATAAAGATATGGCGTTGCTCCTGCATCCTTCTCGACGATTTATTTCAGTATAAAAAACCAAAACATGCATTCTGCTTTCAGTTTATCGTCCCCATGCTCAGGAAATGTAGAATGAGGCATGGAATGCATTTGCAAATATCCCGAAACACACTGAGAAATGTAAACACTAGAAAACACAGCTCTCTTCACAAGTGCCAGCACACATGCTTATACCAGCACACTTCAAATACAAAAGGTTGACCAACTGAGATTCAGGGTGCCTGGATCCATGCCAGATTCATGGTAACCTCTGAATATGTAAATGAGCTTCATTTAGATTGTTTGGCTAATTCTCTTACGTGTATGTTCTGAAAATCTACCATGGATCAGACTCTTCTGGACCTACATTGGGTACCCCGGATCTACAAGAGCGTTTTAAGGCAGCATCACAATGTGACATGTGGAATCCATGCATCTTATAAAATGACATCAAGACAAGGATGTGAATGTAGTGAACTTTGCGATTCAATAGAGAAAGAATTGAGAGGCGGCCATCTTGCAATGCTACAGAGCTGACCAGTCTCCTGTGCACATTCCTGCCTGTCTGACAGACCTGCAGTACTCTACCATGGAGGGATTAGAAACTAAAATATTTTAACCCTAAAAAGGCAAACAATAAGTTTAACAAATGGCCGTCTCGATGTTGCAGTCCCTTTTCTGCTATATTGCAGGTGCGCACGTTATCCGTTTTATTGCTTAGATGTGGATTTTGTGAGGTAAGAATAACCTTTTTCACAAGTGTAGTCCACTGAAGTGTGGTACTTGGCATGACAGGTGGTAAAGCAATGCTTTTTACTTGGTGTTATGTAGAAGCACTTGGAAATAACAGAGATAAACGACTATTCTGTCAAGTCAGTTTACAAGTCTCTCGGTTTTATTCACATTTTATTGTTTTTTTATTTTCTCGCACCAATTAATTCATATATTTTTATTTCCTGTAAGTGAGAACCATTATGCTCCAATTAGCATTTAGAGGCTGTTTTATATTCTTCCTGGTTAATGCAGAAAGAAAGAGTGCACTAAAAGGGATCGTTACTAAAACCTCTTAAAGCGGGGAATGGCAGAGGGAGGACGCAAGAGGCGGAACCTGAAGGACTAGATCTTCTTTGATGAGGTAAGAGGTTCGAGGACATTTTAGGCACTTCTTGGGCATGTCTGGTGTGGAACTTAAAAGCTAAAGGCAACAGTATTGAAAGGCATTTCGAATGGTATCATCTTTGGCATAGCTCTTCTGCCAAAAACTGATATTTGGTGTAGGTTTTTTGCTGATCGGGGGCTGGTCAATGGAGGAGAAGATTGGTTAAATTCAACTTGGATCCATAAGAGGGGGAAGCAGTCTTCGTGCTAGTTTTGGGAATGTCGACAATCCATAGGAAGAGGAAACCTGTCCAGTTGACCATTGAAATGGAGTTTGACCATTGGAAGGAGTTTGGCATGTGTGAGTTAAATTAGTGGTAAATTGCAATGGCATACCGCGAGCCCCTTGCTCGGGGAGCTCCAGGGCCCTCTGCTTTAGCAGTATAGATAATGGTAAGGTAGCAGCCTAGAGGCTGACGACTGTATTTTAAATCCTTCCAAGACCTAAAGAATTGGTAGAACTTGAGGGGCCATTGGAGAGGGAGACACAATACAGTGGTTGGTGAGATAGCAACAAGGGGGTAATCTTCCATGGATTCCAACAGTTAACAACATATGAATCTTTTCGTTTATCATTCATTGCTCAATGCAGGGTCCTTTCAGGTATGCTCCAGGGGTCTAGGATCTCTACAAGTGACAGGTACAACACACACATGCACTAGTTCACACCACCGCAGAGAATGTCGGCAGGCAGTACATGCCTCCTTTAAAACATCTTTTCCCCCTCTGGAAAAGCAGCGATGAGCCAAAGATATCAAACCTAGCTTTTTGAATACGTTTGATAACAGAGGTATTCAACAATTTCCTGGTTCAGCCTGGCACAACATGTGAAAGCAGACTAATTACTGTCAACTGGGTCAAAATATTGTAATGGAGTCAAGCCAGGTGAAACTGCAATAAATACAAAAGTATAAGTCTTAAAATCCTAGGTGGCACTGGTTAGATTCCTTCCGGAGTGGAAAAATGCACAACACCAGCCTTGGAAATTGAATCCCTTTTTTAGCCAAGCATTTGTTTGAGCTTTGAAGTTGTTCTGAGCTGATTCTCCTGCGTGATGCAAATCAAACCTGTTGGACCCTTTGGGGGTGTTCTGGCTAATTCCTGCAACACCTGCTCACCACAAAATCCTACTATCAAGGTCAGTGAAGTTCAGAGGTCACTTTGCCCTCCACGTCAGATTTATAAATGAGGCTGTGAAGGTTGTCAACTGTGATGGAAATGCTGGATGTACCTTTGTGTACCTGGGAATTTAAGCAGGTGAATCATAGGACACAGCGGTGGGGAAGGAGGCGGAGGGTGGGGAGTTTCTGTAGCCCAATATGTCAGAACCATCATGTCAGAAATGATATTGCATTGCAAGAGAGTCTCCAATGATTTGCACTCGCCAACAACAAAGGCAAACTATTGGGATTCATTTAGTATGAAAGTTTGTCTATGTAATATTTATCACAACAGAATCATATATTTAAAGAAGTTATATCATGTTATATAAAAACCCTCTTTTTTGTCATGCGTGTAAAAAGGCTAAAGTGGCCCTTTTGTTCTCTGTGGAAGAACAAAAATGAACAGAACTTAACAGTGATTGGATCATCAGGAAGACACAGTTGTAGTTATCGAAGCATGCCTGGGTAGAACCCATGGACCGAAATGTATGCTAAGGACAAATACACTCATTTCCGCGTCACCAGAGCTTCCCCTATACATTGAGCTATGAATCCTTTTTCAGCTACAAATAGATGTGTGCAATACCTTCTGTGACAATATTAAATTCTAAAGTAAAGTTTACTGGAACCATCAATTCACGCGGTGCCGTGCAAACATCTCGCAATCGTTGGTATTGAACGGCCCACTCAGTAGCTAAAGTGCAAACGTCTGGGAGTCCACTGCATTGGATTTTACAGCAAAGAATGACCAAGGCACCAGTCTGAAAATCAATGTCAATTGCTGAGTACACTTGTCCACGTTGGATCAATCGTACGTAAGTACTGTGCAAAGCCGCAGCCAGCAACTATCTTCCAATATCCCAGTGCAGTCAAATGGGTTATGGACATCCGGTGGTAGGCTATGCATTGCAGATAAGTGTATGTTACCGCAGATATTTACATCTCAGCAGGACTTTCAAATATCCGAGGTTGGCAACATGAGAACCATTGAGTGTGGCATGATCACTTCTTGTTTGTGTTGCCAGCAGGCCGGAGCAGGGATACAACCCAGCTGTAATCCTTTTCCAAGTATTATGCAAGACAGCATGATGCTGGCCACAGCAGTCCTTTGACTGGGGACTAGTCTGAACAGGGAGGGCGCAGTTCCCAAAAACTGGGAGAAAAGATCAGAAATGTACTTTGGTAGGTGGCACTTACACCTGCTTTTTTACAAATCTGGAATGTTTTAGGAGTCCTCCCACAACTCCAAAAGGATTGCACTGCATCTGTGACAGTTGCAGATTTCCAGGAGTACTTGCACGCACAACTATTTGCACAAAAGGAAATGTAACAGGTGTACATTAAAAGAGGTGGAAATTTGACAAGTTTTTTCATCCCTTTTTCTGATTCTCTGGGGGGAATCTACTCTGCTCATGATGAACCACTTTACTCCACGCAACCCATCAGTTTTCAGGATGTTCCCTCCCCACCCTCACCCTAAGTCCTGCAGTCGACAGCAGTAAAATTGGCAAACATGATTAAGGGGTGCAGATACCAGCAAAACGGACCGAGTACCCACAAAGTGCCCGATGTTTGTCGTTCACGATCATTGGGAGGTACCCCCACTTCACTTTCGATCAGGTGTGAAGTTTCATCTGTGCGCAGCAAGGTAAACTTAAAGCTAATCAAACCCATCCACACCACACACCAAAAATCCTGCCAAACTCCACCAATAGTGCATCCCCCTTCCTGGCTGTGTCCTCACTTGTAAGCAGGTCCATTTCTAGGACACGCCCACTGTGGAAAGCAAGTGCTGCCCGTTCATCCTCTCAAGGCTCCAGGGTGAACTCTCTATGCTAGTATCTTGCGACAGATCAACAGTGCACATGCTTTCCCAGTAGGCTGACCATGTTCTGAAAAAGCAAAAAGAGGGGAATTCCATAAACATAGAAGTAGGACTACACTTTTGCATCGACCGAAGGACACAGAATGACTTGACTGCGCTCACAAACATAGAAAACACAGACAGTGAGGACCTGAGGGTAATTAAATGCAGCTTTTATAGACAGTATCATCGGTGTTAATTAATTGATTGGCTTTCTGATAAGGGCTTCTAAGTAACCATGCAAGGGAACACATGGAACTTGCATCCCTCTGTGTTCAGTCTACCCACTCTGAAAAACGGCATATATTACATTTACTGATATATGTTTGGAGAGATGGTGAAACCAGGGTCAGTCCTGGCAATTCCGGGATGTCTGGCTACCCTGTTCTGCAGAGGTTCGACCTTTTGGAGTACAGGGCAGTTGGGAGAATAAGTCAATATTTTTTCCCCAGTACTAGCCAAGGGCACAGGCTGACCAAAGTCTATGACTTTCTTTCAATTGCTACAGTGCTTGCAGGGGGTACCTTACGGGGTACAGAACTAAGGAGGGGTGCTCTATTGGTTATTGCACCCTAACTGAGATCATCGGGGTCTAACCTTGTATCCCAAGTACAAAGATAACAGAGTATGTGTATGAAAACATTTGGTAATTGTTATATATGCAAAGGATGGCTCAAGTTAACATCTGTTATTCAGCGCCTTGAGACGTATGGGTGATAAGTGCGCTTTACAAATACAAGTGTTATGTTGTTAAGTTGAACTCATTCCTGGATAATCAGCACTTACGTTGGGGAACAACTGTTTCTCACTGATCCCTGCTCCTGCACTTGATTGACAATAGTGTGATCTTGGGCAAATAATCTCCCCAGCCTTAAACGTGCAAATAGTTGTCAAATATTTCGTAATTCGGGATGCACGTGACGTATACAATATTTTCACATCTCCCATGGCTCTGATTAAAGCACAGCACTTCACTGCTCTGCGGCTCGGTTTCCCCAAAACACATATTTACATAGAGTGGGTCGTTGCCACTGGAGACAGAAGGCCGACGGCCTTGACCCCCGCCTGCCCTTCCTCTTCCATACAAGTCCCTGAGAAATAACAGGCCGAGGGCTCCCGGTTTTCACAACAGGAACCAGGATTTGTACACACAGTACATTGGTGGGCGCACATTTGTTTGCCGAGGTTGAAAGCTCATTTGTTGTCTGCACAAACATGCTCTTGGCAATGCAGCCCTCATTTGGAGGTTGCCAGGGAAACGGCGTGTGGCTTCAATCGCCTGCGCTCCTTGCGTTGCGGTTCAGCGTCCTACAAGCGAGTCATTGATCCGGTGACGCAGCCGGGGGTCACACACAGGGGTGGGAGAGAGGCATGTCCCCCAGTGGATAGATAATGTGTGACCCACTTGAACCCGAAACACAGCAGTACCCCTCTGGACTGCTTCATTTCCTGTTTCCGGGAAGAGACTGAATTAAAACTAATTTGGCATCTCTTTGAGGCGCAGGGGCGTAGCTTGATCAGTAAGATGGAGGGGGTGGGGGCTAGGGGGGGCGGATTCAGATTTCCCAACAACCACGCTGGCACCTTATGTTAAAATACATTATACAACAAGCAAAGCGCACGAGAGGGGCTTAAGAGGCAATGGAAAGGGGGAGGAATGCGGATTGGAAGGGCACTATGCAGGAGAAAACACAATACTTTGTGAAATTACAAACATTTTGAAGTCTTTCCAAACAGAGGGAGTGTGTGTTTGTTTTTGTCTGTGTGGGTGTAAAAATTCCTGACATCTCACAATATCCGACTGAAAGCACTTGTACTCAACTATTTATCACAAAATACATTTATTAGGGGGGTGTAACACCCCAAACACCCCCCCCCCCGAAGCTACGCTCCAGTTGAGGTGTCCAATAAAGCCTCATAGGAATGGACCCCAGTGAGGTTTTAGTAAAGCTTGTTTAGTCGTTTCCACGCCATTCTTTCAGAGTATTTCTAATCCCGCTAGAAACATCGTTGTTTGGTTCGCACTAATAACCAGTGCCAGCTCCTCCATTAAGGCTTAGGAGCGTCGCCCCACAGGAAAAATACAATGATAGCAACACAATGTTAATATCATCTCATTTTTCCCATACTTACCCACTTTTGTTATAGGTGCAGGGCTGGGCTGCCAGCCAGTAGGGAGGGGGGGTGGGGGGGGGGGGAGTGGTGGGCACTTTCTAAGTGCGCATGACAGTTTGGCCAGCCGTCTTGGACCGTCCAAACAGAAATGCGCACTTACCATGTTCTCCACCCGACTGCATTGCAAGGCCGGGTGGAGAACATGAACAGGCTCCCACTCCCTGTCTGAGTGCCGAACCACGGTGCTTAGACCAATCACGATGCTGTTGTCATGCCGGTGACAGCAGCGTTGTGATTGGCTAGGGGAGTCTGTGTGATTCCTGCTTCCATGGGACCGTGCGCCATCGACAGAAGAACAGAAGAAGGATGGAGGCAGCAGCCGTCAGGAAAGTGCAATCTTCTTTTTTTTTTAAACCCCCACCCCACCACTACTGCCTCGAAGCAGCTGCCACTGCTAGTAACTGCTTGCAACAGTAAAGCTTATACATAGGGCGGGTGCTGGGCAGCTATATAGCAAAATAGCTAATTAAACAGGCAGGCTCTCACTTCAGGGGAATAACATCAAATTGTTCATTCTGGGCATTAACCAGAGTTAATAGCCTGCCCTGCAAATACTGGCTGGAGACAAATGCGAAGGTGACTAATGATGGGAAAGGCAATTAACAGTTGATAACGCCTGACACCATGTGGTCAATAAGGCTCTTAGCACCGGTCTCCAGAATCTCACAAAACATAGTCACGCTAGTCGGCCAACTGTCCCTGCTGACTTTATGATCCTGGTTCATCTTGCCACTCAATGTAGAATGCAAGTATACAAAAGGACTTAGTGGCAGCATTTGAAACATTCTGACTGTTCTTAAATCACTGGGCACATGGGTGATATTGCACTATCGGCAGTTGTCCCTAAAACTCAACATTTTCCGAATGGATAGTTTGTTATTCTTTAATAATCGATGTCACATTGTCACCTATTGGTGGATGCTGAGTGATTCTTAGGTGCAGCGTTGCCATGCATAAGCATAGCATTAGTCAGGAAGTGATGATGAACTGACTCCTACAGGGTGTGGCAATCCATAATGTCACAATAAGAGGCGATCTCTCTATTGCACTCTATAGGATATTACCACTATTGCAGGCTACTATATGCAACACTAATTCCTTGGCTCGGCAGCTGTATCGGTACCAGATCAAACAGTCGACGAAGGTCATTCAAGATCTTCAAGGACACAATAGGTTGCCAATGAAAGATGACAACTGACCAAGCCAATGGCAAAAGCACAGTTTAGGTGTGTTTTACTACAGTGGAGTGCAGGAGCGGAAATGCCTCAGTGCAAAGTAATGACTTCACCGAGGAAGGATGGAGCAGCTGAGCCAGTTTTCACACCAGACATGTTATGACAATAAAAAGAGGTGAGACAAGAACTGTCTATTATGTAGGATGGACCAATTCTCTCATAAACGTATTCCCTGTGGGTGTGGTGGGAAAGAGAGCTCCAATTTCAATAGAATTAACAATTTTCTTTCAATTTTTGCAGCGGTATTTGGACTTTTCTGAAGAAATGTGGTCCTGAGACTTGTACTGACGTTATTTCTGTAGATCATTAAACATCAGCAACCCCACCCTAAATCTCTTTGGACACACGCTTCATTCAACCAGGGTGACCAAGGCTTATGTGATGTGTCAGTAGCTGCCAAGTCCTCTCTCTATTACTCAATGGCACTGGGTGTGGTCAGCATCCGTCTGGAAATCTAATGGCGCAGACCATTTCACAAGGCTCCAGGGTGCATAGGTACAGTGAACTATAGGGGCGCACGGCCTTGTGAGTTGCAGTCTGCAAGCTGTTCAGCATATCCTAAAAACTGAGGTGTAAGAGGAAAGAAAGTGTTTTTCTCCAGTTGTGAGTCCTGACACTCCTATCCAGTCTTCCACTGATTTACAAACTTGTGTTGCCAACTATAGCTTTGCAAATATTCATTGTTTTTATTCTGATCGGGGGTAGGAAGTCTCTGTAGTGTTGTGTAAGTCTCAGAGCGGGGTCTTAAGGAAACTTATCATGTGAGATGGCGGATAATATTTTTTGCTTCATTAGTTGCCTCCTTTGCATGGTGTAATTAGCCTATTTGTTTTTTCTCTCCACCTACACAACTTCAATATAAGTGTTCTGCAGAAGTGCTGGTACTTTTTTGTATTGACATTAAATCATTGTCACACAATGCTTTTATGGTTCCTTTCAAAATGGCCGCCCCAAGATGTAGCACTTTTCGAATGATTTAATGTATCCAGAGTAGATGGTGAGATGATGGGTGACTGGCAAATAGCCAGGGAGACTGGCAAGTAGCCAGGTAGGCTGATAATGCGAGATGGGCCATATGACTTCAAGGCACATCAACTACTACTGCAAGAGAATTTGCTTATTTAAGCAAATAGGAGGTCATAGATGGATCAAAGTGACAGCAAGGGGATGATCAAAATCGCTCCCCCAGGCCGTCACCCAATTTCTGCTAATACAAAACAAGCAGGAACAAATTTATGTGCATACGAGTGAGAAAATGTACCCCTTTAAGTCATTGCATGTGATTATGGCATGAGTTAAGACTGACTTCAGCTGGTAATGTTTACATGTAGAACAGCTTGAAACATTCTGTGTGCCTTACAATGGCTGCTCTTCAGTTGCCTTCCTCTTCTGCATAAAATGGCATTTTATGCAGCTTTCCACAAATAGCAAAATAATACATCAATTGTCATGCATAAAAATACAAATGAAACAGAGAGCTGTTTGCCATCCTTTACTAGGACTGCCAATGTAACTCAATCTTTACACATCAACATTAGATCCTTCTCCTGTGAGAATGCTGAATGCCTTGATTCCTTGTTTGTTAAAATAAAGATGTGAATCCAGAATCACAACGCGGTCCAGGATCTCCACCCCGGGATCCATTAGCGGCACCTCCATATCTTGGTTTTCTGTGACCTGTAAGTGCTTACAATGGCGGATGGAGTTTGCGCTCCGCACATTTCATGTCCCAAGGAGCATATTGACACGCTTCCATTAATTAACTCGCTGCCAATACAAATTTTATTCAAGGGAAAGAAATTCAATTAGCATTGATCCCCCCTTTATTACTACAAGTGACTAAGGTCATGAGCAGCCTATCGATCGCAGCTGCACTTGAGTGGACAAAGTGAGGCTATCATCTGGACTCCATCAGTTCCGTCGCTGCTCTGCCCACCTGGGGAAGGCCGCAGCGGAGAGGACCGTCCAACGCTCTGTTCGGGCCGTGTGCACCTGACTCTCTAGAAGTACGCCGCTTGGTCCAGACTGACTGGAGCTCACAGACATTGAGCGCTGTTCTTCTCATCAATATCAAAAAGCCCCTGGATACAGTTTTAGCCAATATAAAGCCTTCTCCCTATGGGTTACAAGCACCATTAGCTTTCACTAACCTTTTAGGAAATTTACATTGTATTTAAGATTTTTATTAGAGTTTCATGCCGTGCTCATAATTTCACCTTTCTAACCTCCAGATTTCTTGACTATCTAGACTTCATAGTAGAGGGCAAATGAAACTACATCTTTACAAGGTCTTATACATTCACTGTGCTACATTGACCTTCTTCACTATAAGTGCAAGGGCAATAGTGTACATTTCGCCCTTAAGAACATTAATCCACTAGGGCGATGGGATACCTGTTTCTGCCAGGTCTGGTATATTTAAAGGTCAGTGCAGGTTGGCAACGAGTTTTTGCCAAAGGTGCTCCAGATGGTGGAAGCCTTTTGGAGAAAATGTCAACAGAGACCTGGTCGCCATCTCATGATTACCTTATTTGTGTTTACTGTTTTGGTGCATTAACACTATAAAAAAAGATTTATTTTTTGAAAACAACAAAAAAGTCATCCCTACTAAGCAGGAAGTTTGCTCGTGGCAAGTGAGGGCCATTTTTTTTATTCCTGGGCTTGGTGTTGGAAAGTCCAGCATAAATAGGACTGGCCATCCGGTGATGGAACTCTAGCAGTCCTGTAGCGGATGCACTGGCAGCTAGAGTTTCTGATCATGGAGACAACTGAGGATCCACTGGCAGAAACCCAGAAGCTACCCCAGTGCTAAATGTGGTAGGGACGCTGCTAGGTGGGCGGAGCACACCCCACACGAGCGAACACTAGATGACCTGTGCTGACCACTGCTAAATGACCTCCACAGAATTCTCTATGGTGTGCACAGGATCTAGAATTCTTGCCGAGATCCAACACAGGGTTACAGATAAAGCAACAGATTTCAGTTTGGAGACTCTCAGACTTTTGGGCGTTGATATGGGCGATTTGTATCCCTCGCCAACATATTCTGCTTTAGCACAGTAGTTTAAGTTTTCTGGAATAAAGGTTATGAAGAAATAGTTATGATGATGAATAATATCCCTGCCCAAATCGCCACAGGGTCATTTTTGAGGAAAACGTTTGCATCTCAGATTGACAAGCATAAGGCCCTTAAGTTCTGGTGGACCCCAATAAGTGCTGAACAATTGACATTAAGTTTATGAAAGAATTAGAAACGTCCGGCAAATGAGGAGTGGAAAAAGAACTTTACCAGAGAAATTTGAAAGCTGATTTTTCATGGAAGATGTCAAGTATAGAAGATGTCAAGCATAGAAGATGTCAAGTTTTGTAGATGTCAAGCATAGAAGATGTCAAGCATAGAAGATGTCAATCATAGAAGATGTCAAGTATAGAAGATGCCAAGCATAGAAGATGTCAATCATAGAAGATGTCAAGTATAGAAGATGCCTAGCATAGAAGATGTCAAGTATAGAAGATGTCAAGTTTTGTAGATGTCAAGCATAGAAGATGTCAATCATAGAAGATGTCAAGTATAGAAGATGCCTAGCATAGAAGATGTCAAGTATAGAAGATGCCTAGCATAGAAGATGTCAAGTATAGAAGATGCCTAGCATAGAAGATGTCAAGCATAGAAGATGTCAAGTTTTGTAGATGTCAATCTTAAAAGATGTCAAGTATAGAAGATGCCAAGCATAGAAGATGTCAAGTATAGAAGATGTCAAGCATAGAAGATGTCAAATATAGAAGATGTCAAGCATAGAAGATGTCAAATATAGAAGATGTCAAGCATAGAAGATGTCAAATATAGAAGATGTCAAGCATAGAAGATGTCAAGTTTTGTAGATGTCAATCATAAAAGATGTCAAGTATAGAAGATGCCAAGCATAGAAGATGTCAAGCATAGAAGATGCCAAGCATAGAAGATGTCAAGTATAGAAGATGTCAAGCATAGAAGGTGTCAAGTATAGAATATGTCAAGCAGAGAAGATGTCAAGTAGAGAAGATGTCAAGTTTAGAAGATGTCAAGCATCCATATTTGATAAGATAGCCAAATGATATCTGCAGGGCTTCTCACTGTAACCACGCGTCTAATGGGAACAATTGCATATCAGAGTCCACAACCATTCTTAAAACTCGGATAAGCACAGAGGACCAATAACTATATCAGTAGTCTTGGAACAATTTTCAGAGGGGATGGGTAGTGCTGCCATCTTATACACCACAGAAGTCATAGGGTGTTAAAAATCCAAGTGCCACACAAAGAACAAATGTATCAAATGAGCAACACCCATTCAGGAGGACAGTGGTAAGGATGTGGTACATAGCCGGTAGTGAATTTTGGAACACATTGTTGCATATAATTTACTTAAGCATTGCATGGTAGCACACGGTCATTCACAGACATCACATTTTCCCTTGAAATGACACTAAATTTGCACAGACATGCACTTTTTATGACAAAATTATACAGCGCACCAACAATCATGCGCACATCACCAAATAAGGGGCTTGGTCTGTTTTGATCCTATTAAAATCTTCGCTTCCATCATAATTCAGAACTACAAAAGAAGTGCTTCATTTTTCCTTACATGAATGCTGATATATTTTGAAATATTTGGACAGTTCATTTACAGAAATTTAAATATTTTGTCTTTAAAAAACTGGACATCCTACATACTTTCCTTTCACACTCCCTGTACCCCTGCATGATTGTCACATTGTTCACTATACAAAATTCTCTCAACTTGCACTCAGAGAAAGAAAAGTAAACAGCAATCTCCATGTTAAAAGAATAAGCAGCAATTTGTGAGAAGACATAGCCTGTCATTTGGAGTCTATCTTTAAACGCACAGTAAATGTCACAAGTTCACAACTAAATATAAAGGCAACTTGATTGCTCATTCACCTTCCGAACTCCAGCATGGTTATTTTGGGCATGCTGCAGCACCCCACACCTTTACTTCCAGCACTTATACAGTATATCAAGACGAGAAGCTATGCCCTGTCCCTTTTGTGAACCGCATTTGTGGGCTAGGAAACACCAGCAGAAGTTTCCAAAAACATCTTTCTCACTCAAAAATGTAGCCATATTTTGTGAATCTGCCCTTTTCTGTATTAATACCTATTTCCAGTGATTTTCCCCATGCAGAATGACAATGGAAATAATCTTAAAAAAATCTGGAATAAATGCTCATTTTTGGTGGGAGTGTCTCAGAAATACCCCCATAAATTCTGGGAGTCTGCAAGAGGGATTTCACAAACTGGAAATATTTTCTAGGCAAAGTGAACAAGCATTGGCATAGCCAATAGGTCTCACCTTTGGGACCTTATGAGTATTTAGCCATGCAGCACATTATCCTGGATGATACAACATCTGCTGAGCACCAGTTCCTTTACATAAACAACCTTTGCAACTCTCAAGCTGTGCACTCAGCCAACGAATTTTTAAAGTGCTTCAATAGTGGACGTAGTGAATCTCACTTTAGAGCTGGAAGGCAACGGGTTATCAGAGCCACTGGAATTAGGCAGGAAAAGAGGACCAAACTATGCAGTGCGTTCCATGATAACATTATTTAGCCATTTTGACATTTGAACACACTGATACAGTTTGAACATGTTCCCCTTATCAGTACCAGTTCAACACAGGCATACAGCAGTCAGCTGAACCAGAAACAATTGCTTTTCTAAGGAACTGCCACTGTGTGGTACAACACATTTCTTTTAGCAAAATTTGCATCTGTTATTAAACTTCTAAAAAATAAAATAGTAAAAGAATTCTTTTAAAAGTCAAGAGACCAACTTGAAGAAAATAAAATGAGAAACACGTTCTACACTGAAAACTTGGCTCAGAGGTACCACTGAGCCTTTCGAGACTAAACATATTGAGACTAGCCAAGACTTTAATGGCCATTGCAAGCAATGTGCTGGGCTCTCAGACGGCCGGTCATGGATATCCTTAGAGCAGACTGGAAAGAAAGTCAACCACCATCTGGTAGATGCACACAGTTTAAGTGTGATTTCACGGGCAGAAGATGCTACACATGGGCAGTAATTATACTCGACGATGACAGTATATTATTTCGCTGCCGCCCTAGCAATGCTAGCGTCGGTGCATTTACATAAAGGAGATAACTGTGTGTGTTGGGACGTCAGGCATTTCAGTGAGGACAGTGCCAACATTCTTGTTCTGAGGGCGGAAAGTGGTGACCTATGAGGCTACACTCACGCCCTTTGCCACTTCTGTGCCCGCTTTTTGTGAAAAACACTGCAACACCCATTACATGTTGGTGCGGGGTTCATGCCAGCAAAGCAGACCTTTTACACCCTCCTTCTGTGATGCTGCGGCACAAAAACTGCACTATGCTAAATTCTTATATATTGTGACGTGTTTTTACTAAACACAGCGCTATAGCGCCCTAAGACCGCAGTCCCGGTCGCTTTCTCTTTTCCAGGTCTCTTCCAGCCCTTTGCAACTATGGAGTGTTGCTAACACCTGTCCCAGTGGCTTGAATGATCTTTCATTGTGACAGCCCCCCACCCCAAGGAGTGTAAATTCCCCTTCACACCCGATTACGGCAGACCTTTCACACGTCACGTTTTATTAATCTTCACAATCATCTCACTAGGGAAGCATGGTGTGAACAAAGGACCAGGCTTCAGTCTCTCGCGCCACAGCAGACATCTTAAGCCTCGCGCAGGAAGCGCATTGATGCATCGTTAGCACGGTTCCCTTCTATCACTGGGGCGCTAATTCTTTCTTGTGGCGATAAGCGCCCCCTTTCTGTTACTTCAGATGTAGGCGAGGGCCAGCTGTTGGTGCACCCCCCGTTAACGCATCGCTGCACTTCAGGAGCCGCATCCAACTGTGACAAGAGAGTAGCAAGACATTTGTTACGGTTTTTACATAACTCTAAAATGGATTGTGATTGGCGTGTGGCGCTTAAGAACTCATCATTTTATAAATAAACCTAGTGACTAAAGCTGGCCTTCAATGCCTGCTTTGTTACAGAGACCTCCGCTAACATATGACCTCGTGCTTTCTGCTTGAGTGAAGATATGCGTGGCCGCGAAAGTGAAAGCGACATGTCCGAGCGAAAGTAACATGATCCACAACAGATGGCACCCTGCGTGCCGCTGCTCGCTCCCGACAGCTGGAGGCCGTGAGAGTGAACATTTACAGAAAAGGTGGGACATGCACCCGCCTTTGGCCAATTGCGTGCTTTCATTTTTTAAAGCCACACGCAAAGGCCAACAGAATGTGTGGAAAATAAAAAGCCACACGCACGAGTTTAGCGAAAGTCTGGAGTGATTCCAAGAGGCCCTCTCCTAGAGCAGCGCATGCGCGCTGCACTAGGCTCGACCTAAAAAAGGGCATAAATCTTGTATATGCCCATTTTACACACCACTAAACCTGTGTGTTTTCCACTTGTAGCCAATCCATGGTATATAACTACAAAAATGCAAACGAATGTATATATCTGTGTAGGGAATATTTGTGAATCTATCAAAATACTAGGTGCAAGACTATGACGTGTAAACCTCGTCAATGTTTAAGAAGCAGTTTATATGACAAAGTAGCCCTCACACTCATCCATTCTCAAATTATCTTACTTCACCCTTCTGCCTTGTCTTGCATATGCGATTGCATCTTTTTTCATGTGATTATGTTACACATAAAAAATGAAATTAAAAATCTGCTCAAGGTAATATAGGGCATGCCAATCAACCCTTTTTTGCACTTCCCATGTGAAAGGTGTCAGTGGGGCTAGGGTTTGAGTTGTGATCCTACTGTAATGCATGAAAAGAACTTGGAGCATAAAGTCCTGCTCAAAATAATGTCCTTTTATGGCCTAGGAAGAGTAGGTGGAATCTGGACCTTTTAAAGGGATCTGCAGGCTTTGCTGAAGCTGAGAACTTTGTTTGCACTTCCAATTGTTTTCTCACACATTTAATGTCAAAGTACAGCAGTAGGAACTAAACCTGCTTTTTAAAAAGTTGCCCAGCTCCTGTTCATGTCATCAACTTTAACTGCGTCTGCAACTGTTGAGTCAATGATCTGGAGAAAATTCACCTAATTGGCAATATATCTGCTTTGGAAAAGATTGCATAGCCCATTCACATAAACCATTCACAGGTTACCATCTGAAACACTGGACCTTCTATGATCACACTTTCCACGCCCCCCTTGCTCAGATGGTACTGTGTAGGTGGGTATTAGTATATGATGACCCCAAATGACACCCACAAAGGAGTAATGAATGGTATGTCACAGGTGGCAACAAAGGCACAAATTTCCCACGAAGATAGAAGACACACCACATTGTGTTCATCAAACTCAGCAGTAATATGCCATTTGGAATTCTGTTCCCATGCTACAAACAGAACTTACCACAATGACTTTACACACACTAATGTCCAACAGAACACACTGAACAGAGTGCCTAACACACAGGCAGCCCAGCCTATATATGTGATGTAGGTGGCTATGGCGATATCACACAGCATCGTCCAGCTCCACCAATCAATACTCACGCGAAAGCACAATTCGAATCAAACTTCAAATTTGCCTTTCTCGTGGGAACACACTAGATACAATCCTGATGCCCTCGTGCACCCAATACCACACCAAAGCCAGAAAGTTGGCAAAGCACTGCCAGTTTAGCAGCACACCCCTGCACCATGCCAACATACATCTGAGAAACACAGGGATAAGTTAGACCCTCAAGCGTACAGCATTGCATCCTAATTACCTACCAGGATTGTGATGCTTAGAAAAAGAACACTTTACCCAGGATAAGCCAATGAGAACCGACCACCCAATCCAGAGGAAATAAATGGGAAAGTCCTTTGTTTATACCACCCAAACTATAAAAAAATCTTCCAAGGTGAACAACAATTTACCTTCACAGTCATCTGCGCAATTCCGTTCTGAAGTAAACATTGGACAAACTCTGTACCAATATAAAACAGTGGCTTGCTGCTACGGTAATGAATACCAAATAAATGTAAATAACATGATATAACTCTTTATAGATTAAGCCAAAATGCAAATTACTTGAAGTAAATTGTGATGACATTCCCTGCTAAATATTATTACTGCAATTGTTGTTTACATAATTGTAATATTACTCAGAATTATTTGGTGTATGGTAACCGTATTAATGTAAGCATTGTATTAGCTGCTTTTCAAATATACAATTCAATCTAAATAACCTTCAAAATGAAAAAGTAAAATTTTGGGGTGCAGCAGATGGGTCTCCTACAGGGGGTAGGTGGTGATAAGACACAAAACCCTTTTCCTGTGACAGTTTCAAGCACCCGCTTGCGCAGTTCATAGAATGAATCCATCAAGTCATCCTCCTCCCAGACTGGCTTGCTGGAGCAGCTGTGACCTGTCTTACGGCAATCTTCGGAGGGGGGGGGCGTTATCACAGCTTGTCTCCTCATTGGAAATCTCACTAAAAGGTCCCCCTACTGAGCTGCTCATACGCGGTGTCTCTCTTTCCAGGTGGATTCTTAGAAAGCACACTGCTCTGCTTGTTAGCTTATGTGGCACAACATTCTCCTAAACGCATCTTCTCGCCATCTGCTGTGAACGACTATATGAGGATTGTGTGACTATTGCGAATAAGCAGAGGAAACTGAGCGGGGGTGAAACCCAGTGTGCTGTAGTGCTCAAAGGTAATGAGGAGGGAACAGGGGTTAGAACATTGTTGGGGAAGGTTTGAAGAAAGACCTTCTGTTAATGTCAAGCCATGCTATCTCATGCCGTTAATTGTGAGCATAAAGCAGCCCTGAGTCTACCTGAAAGCACTTGAAAAGGTACAAGAAGGAGGGATGGAAAGAGGGAAGAGCCAGAGATTCTCTTAGCACGCCAGCTGGTGTAGTGGTAGTGAATAAGGGGCAATCAAACGTAGGCGCCTAGTTGGCTGGAGAGTAAAGTAGCACCAGAAGTAGCATGAATCGGGTAGTTTTGGTGTTACACCGATAGCGGAGAAAGAGAGAGAGGGAGAGAGACCGGAAGAAATTGATTCAGTGCCTGCATGAGTGAGTGAATACATAAGGTTCACATCACATTAAAATGGGAGCACATTTCTGAAGGAGTAACTTTTGGCTGAGGTATAAGATATGACCTTTGATTTCTGTCACTAGAGATCAAACCATTGAGTAAGACACTGGGCAGATAGAAAATGAATATATTAAGACTCAAAACACTACACTGAAGTTCCTACAACACCAACTAAAGTCAACTATTCACTGATGGAATCAAGGTCATGTCTTTCACAATGCACATCTAGCGCCACCTTTGCCTTGAGATGCTAAACGAGGGATGTAAACACCTGCATCGTCAGTGGTCCTGCACTGCTCCTTAAAAAGCAGGTGTCCAAGACCACACAATTTGTCCACAAGTTTAAACTTTACACCGAGACCACAGTTAGAGCGTGGAGGTTCTGATGGTGAGACTCAGGGACCGCCCACTCCAAGGACATGTCAGTGTGTTGGGGCTCTGCCCAGATTTCAAACAGTGTTTTTTTACCATGTTTTGGGGAATTGGCCAAAGCCGAAATTAGAAGCGACGGGGGATATTGTCAAGAACGTGCGATAAACATCGGCAAAATAGTCGAACGCAAATTTTCATATCGCCGTCTATCGCGGGAAAATAACTCTGTGTCAACGTCGTATTCTCAACACGGCGGTAACATGCGATAGTTTCCCGATAACGCCTCAAATGTCCGCGATACAACTACCGCGACGGCGATAGAAAAAGAAACCCGAACGTGAAAAAAGTTGCAATGGGCCCAACCGCGATAGAAAAATCGTCGACAAGCAGCGCCAGGCTTGCACTTCCCACGGCAGGTGGGAAAAATCACCATAAAAGCTGCAAAAAAATAAAAAATAAAAAAACATAACAACTGCGAAGCACAATGGAGGTAGCCGGAGCAAGTACAGAGGACAACCCGAACCCGAACCCCACAAGCCCCACAGAGGACCAGCCTGGGACCTCGGGGTCAGGGAAGGGCAAGGAGAAGAAGAAGAGGAAGACGCGGTTCAGTCCGCAGGAAAACAGGATCCTGATTACGGAGGTGATAGAACACCATCAACAACTGTTCGTCACCTCCACTGTGTCATTGGCAACAAAAAATGGAACATGGCAGTCCATCGTGGACAAGGTGAATGCAGTCGGAGTGCTGAGGAGGACACTGGACAAGGTCAAGAGGCGCTGGAATGATGTGAAGTGCAAAACCAAGCAGAAACTCGCAAACAACCGCAAAGCAGCAATGCAGACTGGGGGTGGGAGTCCTGCGCCACAGGAGGAGCTGGATGAGATGGAGGAAATGGTGTCCACAGTCATCAGTGTGGAGACGGTGGCAGGAGTCGGGGGACCGGACACTGCTCAACATGACCTGGCACAACAGCAACAGGGTGAGTAACCACCAGGGACTGGGGGTACGGGGGGAGATGGGCACAATGGCACACATGCACAATGAAGTATAGCACACTGCACAACCACAATGACTCTAGATCATGTCCCTGATCTCCTTTCCATACTGCAGCACACATAGAAACAGCAAGTAGTCCCCCGTCCACAATGTGCCCAGAGGGGTCCCTCCCCACACATCACCAATCTCACAACAAACCCATGCACATGTGCTGAACCCAGCAAAGCTGCGGATCCGTGAGCCCCACTGACAATGCAAGTGACACTGCATGACGATGAGCATGTCTGCAGGCCACTCATCATGACATGTTGCACGCCACAACACCGAGGTGGCCGAGTGTGGTCCACATCCGGAAAGGATCAGGTCACACACTGAAACATCCACGTGCACAAACAACCCCTGAAGGCAACAAGACATCTGCGGACAAACCATGCCCAAGAGTCTCAACTCCCACCAAGAGCCCAATTTACCCAAGTATGCAACATCTCAGCACTGCATAAGCACAGAAGTCAAAGGCACACCGCCTGAAAGGGAGAAGGCCAAGCAAAGTCTGAGCTGCAGGGGCGACTCTCCCACAATGCAGCACACACACAAGAATCAGAGCACATCAACATTGACAACAATGTGGTACAAACTGCAACACATTCACAACAGAACAGAGGACACAACTGCTGCCACTTGTGTGTAGAAACTGGCCAATCACATTTGGCATAGCAGGAAACTGTGACATGATAATGGACAAGTACAACCCCACATCCCTGATGGTGCACAAATGTCCACTGTCCCGCTTCAAATAGGCAGCTCCTCCTAAACAGTCACAATGTACATTGTCATGCAGTCTGTTTGGAAACTTGGCCAATGTGTGAACATACATGGAACACACTGTTAAACTGCATCTCCCCTTTACATTGCAGAGGGATAATCATCACCTCCTGCAGAGCAGACTGAACACCTCCTCACTGATGACGAGGAGGACCTCCCCACCTTCGACACCGACGCCCTCCAAGAGCTCATGGACAGCTTCCGCACCCCACCCCCAGGAGCAGGGCAGCCCAACTGCATCGAGGGGACCCCACCCCCTGCACAGACCACACAGCAGGAAGCACCCACCACCCCGGCTGTCTCCCAGGATCCCCACGACCAACACATGGCATTTCAACGCCGTGTGTTGGAGGGCCAGAAGGAGATGGCTGAGCAGGTGCGGGTGGGGTTCGAACACATGGCAGCCAAGCTACATGCCATCCATGGGTGTCTACGTCCCATCAGGGACCACTTACAGTCCCTAACAGACACCCACAGTCCACTCCATGGTCTCCAACAAGCCATGGCTGACATCGCTGGAGTCATAACTCGGAGACAAGAACACCTGTCTAGTCAGAGTGGCTCCAGCGATCTCAGCCGGGAGTTGGGATACATGCGGAGGCTCATGGAGGACATGGTGCGGATGGAGGCGGAAAGGATGGCTGCCATGGCTGCACATCAGCGAGATGTAGCTGGGATCTACCATGCCCTGCAGATCCTCATCATGGCATTGCTGCCACAAGGCCTGGCGCAGATGAATGCTGCTGCTCCTACACCATCCACATCTCCGTCCCCTGATGTGTCAGTGCCCCACAGTGCGGCAGACATTCCACCTCCAGGACCTGATGTGTCACTGCCACACAGTGCGGCCGACAATCCACCTCCGGCCCCTGATGTGTCAGTGCCACACAGTGCTGCAGCCGAAACACCACCACCCACAAGTGAGGCACATCACACATCAGAGGACGATGATGTGGATGAGACTGCCGTTGTGGTAATGAGGAAGCGGTAGCATTCATCTCCGCCATATGGCCTGTTTCAGCTTGGTTCGGCCCTTTGCATCATCACCTTCCACTGTCCCCCGATACACTCTGGGGCACTCACCTTGGAACTCCCACATGGACTGCCATATTCTGTTTGGTTACCAATGACACAGCAATCAGACTGCGGACTGAACTCTTTCTCTTCTGATGAATTTGTCCTTCCCTAATGGACTCTGGCTGGCCCTCCACGGGGCAACAATGTCAAGTGGGGTGTGCATGGCCCTGTACTGCTCCAGCTGCAACACTCCACTGAATGTGAATAAAACATTCAAATTCACACAGAGGTGTCATGTCTATGATCCTTCAAGTATGACAGTATGGATGAATGTAGGGTCACTGATTCCCACTCACGTCCATTTTGCACATGTTGTGGGGCTTGGGTCACAGGGTGTAACATTGCCGATTGCGGTCCGGGTGGCGCAGACACTACAACAGAGGCACACGCATTGGTTACTTCTTTGTCCAGGCCAGAACTGAACCACGCCCAGAGCCCCGGGCTCATTGTTCACACCCCTTCGCTGGACTGGCATACGCCAGCCCAGCCCACTCCGCTTACGCTCACAGGGCGTGACGACACAGCTACATGTCCCAGGTCTTCCCTGTAGTGATCTGCTGGTCACTGGTCTAATTGTCAGCATGCCACAGCCACTCCCTGAGGGCTGGTTTACACCCACACCACACCCATCCAGCACAGGTGTCACAGGACATGTGACCCTGCCAATAAAAGGGGCCCACCACAGCACATCCCCCACTGCCGGAGGTGACATGATGGCGTTCGCATCCAAGGAACTCAATCATGAAGTGTCCGTGACTTGCGTTGCACTGAGTTAGTGGCACCCGATGGTCTGCGTCCGGCACGGGCCTACCGCCACATGGCGATGACTTGCGTTGCACTGAGTTAGTGGCACCCGATGGCCTGCGTCCGGCACGGGCCTACCACCACGTGGCGATGACTTGCGTTGCACTGAGTTAGGCCCACCTGAAGAGCTGAGCGGGTGTGCAGCCTGCGATGATGCGTTGCCCTTGATAGGGCATCCAGCAAATCAAGAGTCGATTTGAATTGTGAGCCCTGCTGGACCACAGTATACGCGCAGGCAGCAGTCAGCACACACATGACTGCGTGGTGCGGTGCCGCAGGGTGCGCTGGGGGCCTGTGGCGTGGAATCCAGCGATCGGCTGAGGAGGTTGCACCGGCACATGGAGGGCCCTCTTGGAGACTCGTCGGTGGCGGCAGGTGAGCATTGAAGCCTGGGGGCGCAGGGGCGGGCAGTCATCGCTGGGCGGCGGACCGGTCTGGGGACCAGGGCTGAGGTGCAGCAGGTGCACAGGATCGCGCAGGCACCACCGGTCACGGCGGCGGCCTTATGGCTGGGTGGGGGCGCCGCCCTGGCAGACACGACCCTGCATGCGCTGACGAGATGTGCGCGGGTTGGCTTGGGACGTAGTCACCTCGTCTCCAGTGTGAATACGGCCGTTGAATGTGGTCGGGCACGTGTGTGTAGGCCTATGGTCACGATATGGCGGACACAGAGACACACGGAGTAGTTACTGTGGTGGCCATCCCGGAACTGGACCATGCCCAGGGCCCTGGGCTATTCATTCGCGACATACACCGGCCAAGGCCACTCCACTCAGGCTTACAGGGGGGGACCACATGGCTACATGTCCAAGGTCTTCCACACTGCCTGGGGTAACCTGTTTGCGTCCACTGTCCACTACACTGCAAACACCAGCAGTAGATGTCCACATGGACATGTCTGTGCTCTGCATACTGCAGTCTGTCCAGCACATCTCCACCACACTTGGCATTGTGTCCTTTCTTATTGCTGGGTCACTTACCTCCTTCGCACATTCTTGGTTCCCACCTCTCCCCACATTCTGCAATTGTGTGGCAGGGGGGCTCTGCCTTTGTGGATGGTTTGTCTACATGTCTGGCCCCTGTTACCACGGTTATATGTGTTGTCGAGTCCGGTAGTTGGGCATGTTGGTTGGCATGTTGTATGTGATTTTGTTACGTATGCTCTCCCACAGTTGTGAGTTGTGTGATTGTGGAGTTGAGGTGTGTGGTGTGTTCAGTTAGTACTTACCAATGAGCAGTGCATTGCCATAGGTGCCATCCTGGAAGCGCTGGTTGATGATGAACTGTCGGTAGATGTATGTGTCATGCACACTGCCTGTGAAGTTGGCGACGACATTGGTGAACTGTCCCCGGTGGTCCACTATTGCCTGCACATTGATGGATAGCGTGTGCTTTCTGTAGCGGTAATTGTGTGCAGGGTCGGCAGGGGTCACAAGTGGTACATGTGTACAGTCAATTGCCCCGACACGTGCGGTACGGCAGCTATGGCGTAATTCCCTTGCATGGTCTCCAGCTGTTCATGCACAACGTGGGGGAAGTGAAGGTGCAGGGGTATCAAGATGATACAAACCGTGATGTTTACAGGTATGATGAATCCTGCATGATGAGAGCGTAACAAATGTTTGTGTGGTCGTAACCTTCCTTTTCTTTCCTGAGGAGGTTACGAGCACACGGGGCCTGATTCACAGAACTAACTTACGTCAAAAACGTAAAGTTAGTACTTTTTGGTATTCACAGAATACACTTACTCATTTTGGTATTCACAGAAGGCACTTACTCATTTCGGTATTCACAGAAGTTAGTAGTCCTAACTTTAGGACTCCTAAATGCCTTCTGTGAATACCGAAAGTCTTAAAGTTAGGATTTTTCTCAGTTTAGGAGTAGTAAAGTTAGGACTCCTAACTTTACTACTCCTAAACTGAGAAAAATTCTAACTTTAAGACTTTCGGTATTCACAGAAGGCATTTAGGAGTCCTAAAGTTAGGAGTCCTAACTTTACTACTCCTAAACTGAGAAAAATCCTAACTTTAAGACTTTCGGTATTCACAGAAGGCATTTAGGAGTCCTAAAGTTAGGACTACTAACTTCTGTGAATACCGAAATGAGTAAGTGCCTTCTGTGAATACCAAATGAGTAAGTGTATTCTGTGAATACCAAAAAGTACTAACTTTACGTTTTTGACGTAAGTTAGTTCTGTGAATCAGGCCCACGGACTTCTGTTACAGTATATTTGGACTGGATTCATCATACCTGTATGCATTCCGGTTTGTTCAAGTGCAATACACTGTACCAAATTACCTTTGTGACTATGGGGACGCTTGACCATTGTCACCATTTCTCCAACAGGTTTCTGACTACTGATTTCGGGATATGGAATGGTATTGGGGAGTTCCCGCAGCATTTGCAGTTTATTGGATCCACACGTTGCCCTGGTGAAGTTCCCCATTGGGAATGGAACGCGTTGGCTGAGCTTTTCGTCTTGTTGTTTATGTATTTGTAATAAAGTTCTGTTTTTCCACTACCGTTGACTACTGGACTTCATGACCTGGGGGGGAGGGTCCGGGGGTGGTTGCGGTGGGTGTTTTGGCCCTCTTGGGTCTCCAGGCTGCATGATCATTGTCTCCATGGCATCTGTTGGTCTTCAGATGTGGCTCTAGGCTGGGCTCCCTTTCATACTGCAGGTTGTCATCCTGCTTAACACCAGTTAAAGGCAGGTGTTCATTTCAAACTTCATTTCATTTCATAATTAGTTTCCTATTCAATGTTTTTTTTTTTTTTTAATGAAGCCAACCCGTGCAAAGATTTCTTATCGTAAACTTTGCAATTTTTTTTTACAAAACTTTGTATGATGTGCAATACTGCATAAGGTTTACAGACATTTAAATACAACACATAAAAAGTCTTACAAAGTATGTTTAAATAAAATAAAAATAGATGGCCACCAAAAAATCTTTTGCAAGTATATCGCATATAGATTAGATTTTGCAATGTTGGCAAACCTTAACTTTTAATCTTTGCAAAATTTCATGAGTGAAATGTAAATGTGACCCAATATTACAAATGGTGTCTCTAAATTTGAAGGGCACTCATTTTAGCAGACATTCTCAGGGACACAATGTCTAAAGAAATAGACCACACCATGGATAGAATATACCTAGACTGAGATCAGAAGCTCCATGACCTTGTACTGGGTTCAGATTTATTGAAAATAGCACCAGTAGCGCACAGCGGTTATGTGCAGCAGGTACAAAAGCCGAAACTACGCTAGAACATGCAATAAAATACACATTGTTAATAGTAGGCATTGGTGGAAATAGTGGTAGTAGCTGTTATTGTAGTAATAGTTGCTGCACAGTCACACAGTTCACTCCCTCTGTCATTTGCATGTTCTATTCATGTTTATAGTAGGCGCGGGCGGAGAACTCCGCTCCGCCTGCGGAGTGTGCGGAGATTTGCCTACTCCGCGTTCCGCGGAGAACGCGGAGTAGGCAAATCTCCGCACACTCCGCAGCGGAGCGGAGTTGGCCAGCCCCCGCCTCCAACCCCCCTATTAACAATTAATTAGACATTAATTAAAACTAAAACAAAAAACACTTACCTGTACTGCGGCGTCCTCGGGCTGCCCTCCTCCTCTTCCTCGCCGTCTCTGGGTGATCATTGCGAAAACTGCGCATGCACGCTTGCACGCTTACAAATCCCTGATTGATTGATTGAAACTTACTGCACTTTATTTATGAATGGTACAGAATGGCATGATTTTAGAGGAGACACTTTAAGAACTGACCACAGATAGTGATAGAAAGTGTCATCTACAAACACAAACTACTACTGCATATGGCTGCGGATTACTAATGTGCAAGTCACGTTTTACTCCTGTGCTTCCGGGCAGCAGAGGATTCCATGCCCCTAGATACACGCGCGGGTGATAAACTGCGCTATATAAATATACAAACTAACTTTAACTTTCCTGTATACCTGTAAATTTACCGTGGCAAATAAGGGGTGGTGGTGTTGGGTGAGGGGGGGGTGGGGGTAATGAGAAATCTTATGTTAACTCCTCCTAGGAGAATGCCTCTCCCCCTTGTGTAAACTCCACCTTCGTAAGCAAAGGGAAAAACGTGACTTTTCACTTTGCATTATGACGAGGTCATGCTTTCCATCCGCTTAATTCTAGTAGGCTCATGAGTGGGACCGGGTGCCCGTGTCCTGCTTAGGACTTGTGGCATGTTCGGTGCAAATATCAAACATATATTTAGGCACATAGCACTTGAAAATATATGTGATTGACAGCAATAATTGATTTACATATAGGCATAATTTAAATTACAATCTCGTCAAGTTACTCAAATGTCGCTTCGGTGGTTCGGCCTCTGCTGCTCAGACGTGCTATGTTCTCTGTCCAGGGTGCTGAAATAACGCGGCGGGCTCAGACGAACGTCCAGCGAGGCAAACAATCGGAATAAAAATCTCTCCTGTGCGAGACTTTTCATTTATTAAATTCCCCTCTTATGAGATGCGGGAATACGGGTGTGTGCAACTGGCAGGCCCACTGCGATGCACTATGGCAAAACAAGGAACATCTTTGTTTCCTGTGTCGTGCCTTCTACTTTCTTTTTCATTTAAATGTCGAGCGCTGTACAATGTGCCTCACCTCTGAACATTACGGGAAGCTGCTAATTCCAATGTACACCGACTCCTCTGAGTTCAGTCAGTGACAATCCCAGAACCTCACAAGGCCGTCAGATTCTGAAACCACTAGCACACCCTACAAATAGAAGAAAAGCCAAACAGAAGCGCACGTGGCATAATATTGGCATTTCTTCTCCTCATTTCTCTTCTCCTTTAACCCACTTTTTAGGTGTGTCTTTTGACAGCACGACTGTCAAATATAGTACAACTTATAATATAGACAGCGTCAGCTCTGGGTCCACACCTTTCAGCCGCTGGCTTTCAACGACCTGCTGGTCCAGCCATTAGCTTGAGACAGTGTCAATCACAGCTTGAGTCTGCCCAGGGGATGTTCATCGGTTACCTGATGATATTCACTCTCTGGGCAGTAAGACTGAGCATGTGAAACTCTGCCTGAAGAGTCTGTGTAATTTGTGAATGACGAGACAGTAGCAAAAGGGTTGAGGTAACATTAGTACCAGTTGTACACACCTTACATTGCAGGCCAGCAGTACTGATGTGGTGATTTCTGGCATATCTTTGATAGGTTTCTTATTTTTGCACTTTGCAGATTACAGAGTTTCTTGTTTTACTTTTACCTGTGCAAAGTTTTTCTGCACATTGCCAACACTTTTTCACTCTAAATCAATGACAATCACAGTCACGATGGAAATTCCAAGAACAATTTCTCTGTAAAAATAGATTTTGCAGAGATTTTATATGTATAATGAAATATGGATGCAGATTTTTCCTCAGCAAGTTTATTATCATTCGTAATATACATTTTACAAAGGTTATGAGATCACATGTGTAGGGATGTATAAAACTCTACAACCTTGGTGAAGATGTAAAGCTTTCCATAGAACTTTGAGAACATTGCTCAAGAAAATGGGTAGCTTCGCACACCACAAGTCTAACTCAGGGAAATTAAAGTCTTCCTTCAATCAAAGGTCAATAGGATTATAGGGGTGACTATTGAGAAGTCAGTTACTACCACTGTTAACAGGGGTGACAGCTCACTTTCCCTGGAAATATGGAGCAGATCCTGTTGGGGACAACAAGAGCTAGGAGGAGGCCATGGGTGGGTCAGGCATGGGCCTGGTCAACCTTTTCCTAGGTCAGTGGTTCTGCCACTTTCCTAGCCTCACACCAGTAGTCTCATGCTAACATTTCAGTGGAAGCAGAGGGCAGGAGCAGATGCACATTTGCTCTATAACAGTGTTTCCCACATTTGTAAAACTTCCGGGGCTGTGGAGAGGACCCAGGATGAGTAACAGACTCCTTTGTCTATATGTGGGTAGAAGGCAAATTCCAAATGTCAGAATAATATGTATATGTAAAATATGAAAAACACAACACAGCAAAGAAATACAATTTCAAAAGTACATGACTTGCAAAAGGCAGTATGTGTGGGACGATGACAGTAGAGCAAAGAATAGTGGGCTCACTCCGAGTTCCCCCGTAAAAATCTCACAATACTTATGACAACATTATCAGAAAGTTACAGAAAGTAATAACCTGATTTGAAATATGCTCTTTGGGACCATAAAATGGGTTTATCACAAAAAGACGATTATCTTTGCTAGAGAAAAGGAGAGCGAGGTTAAATACTATTAGAACAGTGGAATGTTAGGAGCTCCATTGAAAACAATGGAGTGCTCCAGGCTTCTAATGGCCGGTAGAAGCCCAGAGCTCCAACATTCCAATGTTTGTTCACAGCTTTTGCTGACTGTTAGACCTGGCATCATTGGCGCGGGTCTCCCTTCCTCTTTTCGCATCTGACCTTTTATGTTGGCTGGATTTAGATGCTCTGGGCGCTGTGCCACTGCCAATCAGTGACACAGCGCGAATGCTCCCTGTGTAAAGATACCTGTATGAATTGGGATAATCATAATTGGCTCGTTTGGTTTACCTGTCAGTCCCTAGTATCGGTGCACTGTGTGTGCCCAGGGCTGGTAGACCAAATACTGCTGGTGGGCCGGCAGCGCTGATTTGCGCTACCCACCGAAGCAGCTTTTAAAGTATGTCTGTGTAGCATGCTCTAATAGCGAGTTACCCTCCATTTTACTGTTTACTATTGCGCGGCCACCCGTTCTCATAGGCCAGAATGTGCAGGCTGAGTATCACATGCCGTAATCCTACCTGCCCCCAGGAACCTGATAGGAACGTCGACTTTGATATGTTTAAACTTAGAACATTGAGATGCATCTTTTAGTAAGGATTATTAGCGTAGCCCGTGTTCGAAAATGCCTCTACTAGAAACAAGGTCTTTTCTGGCCTGAAGCTTTCCTGTAGGCTTTTGCTAGCGTGTGTATTGGCCGTCTGGTTTTGGAGCGGCAGGGCCAGCTGGGTCAGACCTGGCTGGAGAGAGAGATCGGCATTTAGAGTATGGGGAGGGGTGACTCTTTGATCCGAGCAGTGCCGTGCCTGGCAAGGTGAATGATGGCTCCATCTCCCACTGGGCGTCTGATAGCAGACCCCCAGATTCTTAAAGGGCAGGATGTCGCCTCGTAAACCAAGTGCTCCCCGATCCCACCGAACTGGTTCTGGCTGGATGCAGTGATTTGTGACTGCAGAGAACAAAGACTTTTTAGGTATAAAACGCTGCGCTGAAACCTGGCTCAAGTGTGTTCCTTCTGGATGTCAAGACGAAACTCTGTCCGAGCGGACAGAGGAAAGGACTTTGAAACTTTCACCAAGCTTGCTGAAGAAACTACCCAAGGGCCTGAATTGAGAGCGCCTCCTGCTGAAGTCTCAGGGACATTAGACTTCACCCCGTCAGCCACCCGAATTCCCTTGCTAGGAATTCTACTTGCAGGTGAGGCCTCCGTCGAGTAATCCGGAACCTCTAGTCCTACTGTGAGGAACGCGGACTGGTAACCCTTGTGAACTCTGCGTGTGGGCCGCTGCAGCTAAAAGAGAGCTGCCGCCGCTGAGTGCCCGCCTTAATTTGAATCTTCAGAACCTTCGCTGAAACTGTGTGGGCTGCCGCAGCTAAGAGAGAGCTGCCGCCGCTGAGTGCCCGCCTTATTTTGAATCCTCAGAGCCTTCGCTGAAACTGTGTGGGCCGCCGCAGCTAAGAGAGAGCTGCCGCCGCTGAGTGCCCGCCTTATTTTGAATCCTCAGAACCTTCGCTGAAACTGTGTGGGCCGCCGCAGCTAAGAGACAGCTGCCGCTGCTGAGTGCCCGCCTTATTTTGAATCCTCAGAACCTTCGCTGAAACCCTGTGGGCCGCCGCAGCTAAGAGAGCTGCCGCTGCTGGATGCCCGCACTTGTGTTAGTTGTGCAACATCGTGATTTGTCCTGTGAGCCGCTACAACTAAGAGAGAGTTGCTGCCGCAGAGTGCTCGCACCCTCGCTAACTTTGCATCATCGTGATTTGTCCTGTGAGCCGCCGCAGCTAAGAGAGAGCTGCCACCGCTGAGTGCTCGCACCCCTGCTAACTTTGCATCATCATGATTTGTCCCTTGAGCCGCCGCAGCTAAGAGAGAGCTGCTGCCTTGGAGTGCTCGCACCCTTGCTAACTTTGCATCATTGGGATTTGTCCTGTGGGCCGCCGCAGCTAAGAGAGAGCTGCTGCCGCTGAGTGCCAACGTCTTTGTCAACCTTGCACCATCGTGAATCGTCCAGTGGGCCGCCGCAGCTAGGAGAGCACTGTTGCCACCGCGAGCCCACCACGGAGCTGCACGACGAGAGTCATCGCCACCACCAGCCCGGGCCGCCGCAGCCGCGTGCTGCTGCCGCTGAGGGCCCGCCTGTCCCTGAGTGCCCGAATCATTGCAAGTGCACTTTTCTGACCACTGCCATCGAGAACTGTGGTCGCTGGGAGTCTGCCTGTCACCGTCTCCGCTTGTTCGAGAAGCTACGTGCTGTGTCCCCGTCCAACGGCAGGTATCTGGTGCGCAACGGGTCGCGTAGACCCAGGCCTTGAACTCAGTCAGTGCCACGTTCTGGTGAATACGTATTGCCCTTTCTAAGTCCCTACTGATTTACATGCATGATGACTGGTTAAAACTCTTCTGAGAGTCTCGTACCAAACCTTAGATAAAGATACTATTTTGTCTATACCTACTTGAGTTGTGTCCTTTTGTGGTGTTGTTACTGCCTTATTGTGCATGGTCATAAATGCTTCACACACTGCCTCTGAGATAGGCCTAACTGCTCGTGCTACGTTACCACAGGGTTGAGCAGGGGTTATCAAAGGGGTTAGCCCACTTGCCCTGACTTAGGAAGAAGGGTCCCTATTTGGACAGTGGCGCCAGCCATTGCCAACTAGAGACCCCCATTTCTAACATTGGCGGGCAGCGGTGAGGACCAGGACTTGCATTTATGATCCACGTACAATAACTGGTAGACACCACTAGTGAGTACAGACCAAAGCGCAGACACATGCGGATTTCTTTTTCTCTCTCCGAATTTTTTTTTAGTTGGGTGTTTTAGTATTGAATTGTTGATCGCAGCCATGAGTACTGCTAATATGGGAAGGCCAACCTCCAATGCTTCGGAGGATCTCGCCTTTGAGGAGGAAATATTAGATACCTATACTGCCAAACAGCTGAAGTCATTTTGTAGGCAATTCGCAGTCCCCGTGATAGGTCTCTCTAGGAAGGAGGAGTACCACGGCGCTGAAGGCCTGGTGGGAAGCGAGAGAGTCCGCTGGGGATGAGGAAGAGAATGCTGGAGGGCAGCAGGATGATGCAGTAGAGGGGGAGATAGAACACCCTCCAATCCAGGTACTAGTGTATCCCAAAGGAGCCTGACCCCAGAAGAGCTGGAGGACAGGGAGAGAGATAGGAGGCATAGTTTGGAGATGGCTAAATTGGAAGGTCAGAAGGACCTTGAGAGTAAGAAGTTAGACATTGAGAAGAATCGATTGTCATTTGAACTTGAGAAAATGAGAATGGAACATGAGAGAATGTTGAGGGAGATAGAGATCAGGGCGAGGAGTGTCCCGGTCTCCCCTCTGGTGGCAGCATACCTTTAGTAACTCCTGAGAGTAGAGTTTATATTCCTAAGGATGTCATTAAGGATTTTCACAAGAGTGAGGATATTGGGCAATGGTTTGCCGCATATGAGATAGCAATGGTGTCCCACCGGGTCCCTGAGCAGGATTGGGGAGCGGGATTGTGGGGGCGCTTTGTGAGTGATGGTAGGGATACCCTGTTGGACCTGCCTGAGGAGAGCAGGATGGTGTATGCCCATATGAAAGAAGCTTTGATGACCTGTTATGGTGTGACCCGGAAATGTACAGGCAGAGGTTTAGGACCTGTAAGAAGTTAGAGGGTACCACGTGGGTTGAATATGTGTCTTTTTTCTGCAGAGCAATGGATCGCTGGGTAAAGGGTAGCAAAGTGGAAACTTTCGAGCAATTATATGATTTGTTTGCGTGGGAGCATTTGTCCAGTAACTGTTTTCCAGAGCTACGCCAGCACCTGATTGATAGCAAGCTGACTAACCCTAGGAACCTTGCTGAGGAGGCGGACCGCTGGGTGAGCACCCGGGTCCGCGAAGGTTTTGTGGGAGACTTCACCAGAGGTGGGCAGGGTCCCCAGCAGAGAAGTGGGGGGGACAAGGGTAAACAGAGGGAGTTCCAGAGGGGGCCCCAAAGTAATTCCCAGGGGAACCAAGCCGTGGTGTCCCAGCCTCCCCTGAGAAGAAGCCAGTGTCCCCGACAGGTAGGCCTGTTCATAGGGGGCCCCTTACTTGTTTCAAGTGTGGTTAAGTGGGCCACCGGTATTATGATCCCCAGTGTCCCCAGAGGGACCCCAATGCATCCCCTCGTGCACCACCCCGTGCACCAGCCCGCCAGATTGCCAGTGTAGCCCTGGGGGGGAGGAAATGGAGGTCCAAGGTGGGTGGGATCCCATAGAGTTAACCCTTGTCTCGCTAGGGGACTTTGAGAAGGTCCCTAACCCCACACTGCCGACCAACACTCAGAAGTACCGGCAGTGGGTGACCATCCATGGCCGTAGGGTGGAGGCTCTCAGGGACACCGGAGCTAGTGTGACTGCTGTCAGCTCCTGGTTGGTGTCCAAAGAGCAAGTTGTCCCCCATGCATTCCACCCCATAGTGTCAGCAGACAACTCAGAGAGCCAGTGTGAAGTGGCTCAGGTTCCCATCAAGTGGGGGGGGTCACAGGAACTCTTCAAGTGGCTGTGAGGGCCGCCATGCCTGTAGACTGTCTGTTGGGCAACGATCTGGAGAACTCCCCATGGGCTACGGTGGAGAGAAAGTCTCATTTGGAAATGTTGGGGTTGCCTGAGTGGGCGTGTGTGACCACTCGGTCCATGACAGCTCAGAAGGATGTTCAGGAGGGTCTGGAGCCTGAAAGTATGGCCCAGGCCCTGCCTCAAAGAGAAGGGGTAGGGGGCGCGGGAAACCGGCCCCCACGCTTCCCACGGTCCCGGAGGGAGCAGACCTTGAGGGGGATGCCCTGGAACCTACAGGGGAACAAGTGGCCGAACTGGGGGACCTACCGGAGCTGACTCATTGGCAGCAGGAAGGGGGGCCCTCCAGGGAGGAATTTTGTGAGCAGCAGAGAACCTGCCTTTCTCTTGAGGGGGTGCGGCGACAGGCCGCTGCCCAGGCAGTAGGTGACCAGACAGGGTCACATTGGATGTATTGGGAGAACGACCTCCTTTACAGCGAGCCTAAGGTTGCTGAGCCTGGGTCAGCCCGTGTGCTGGTGGTACCCCAGCGCTTCAGGACCTTCCTACTGGGGTTGGCTCATGATGTGCCACTGGCCGGACATCTGGGGCAGACCAAGACCTTTGAGAGGCTGGTCACCCACTTCTATTGGCCCCAGATGCGCAGGAGCTCCGATGCTCACTGCAGGACGTGTGAGACTAGCCAGGCAAGTGGGAAGAGTGGGGGGAAGATTAAGGCCCCACTACAGCCCTTTCCCGTGGTGAGCACCCCATTCGAAAGAGTGGGCATTGATATTGTGGGGCCTCTGGATCCCAAGACAGCCATGGGCAACAGGTTCATCCTGGTCTTGGTGGACCATGCCACCCGGTACCCTGAGGCCATCCCGCTCAGGACAGTGACGGCCCCCATGGTGGGACGGGCACTGATGGGGATTTTCTACCTTGTGGGATTCCCCAGAGAGGTGGTGTCCGATAGGGGAACTAACTTCATCTCCAAGTACATGAAGTCTCTGTGGGAGGAGTGTGGGGTAATGTATAAGTTCACCACTCCTTACCACCCCCAGGGTAATGGGCTGGTTGAGAGATTCAACCGGACCCTTAAAGGCATGATTATGGGCCTAGGCGAGCCCATGAGGCGTAAGTGGGATGTCCTCTTACCATGCCTGTGGTTTGCTTACCGTGAGGTGCCACAGAAGTCCTTAGGGTTCAGTCCCTTTGAGCTGCTCTATGGTCACCCGGTAAGAGGGCCTCTGAGTCTGGTCAAGGAAGGCTGGGAGCAATCTCCCAGGAAACCTCCCCAGGATGTGTTTAGTTACATGCTGGCCTTCAGGAACCAGACTCGGCGTTTCAGGAAACTTGCTGAGGCAAACCTGGAAACCAGCCAGAAAGAGATGAAACGCTGGCACGATCAGAATGCCACTCTGATCGAGTTTCAGCCTGGACAGAAGGTTTGGGTCATGGCCCCGGTGGAGCCCTGTGCGCTCCAGGATAGGTGGACCGGCCCCTTTGAGGTGGTGGAGCGCAAGAGTCCTGTTACCTACGTGGTGGACTTGCAGTCTCCCAGGAACCCCTTGCGGGTCCTGCATGTTAACCGCATGAAGCCCCACTTTGAGAGGTCTGAAGTGGGCATGCTTCTGGCCACAGATGCTGGGATGGAGGAGGAGAGCGAGCCCCTTCCTGACCTCCTGTGTGCAGGGGAGCAAGATGGGTCAGTGGAGGGTGTGGTCCTCTCCACCACACTGACCCCTGAGCAGCAGGGTGATTGTCGCCAACTGTTGGGGCAATTCAGTGATCTGTTCTCCCTGATACCTAGTGTCACTGATTGGTGTGTCCATGACGTGGACACCGGGGACAGTCCTCCCATTAAGCACAAGGCTTACCGAGTGACTGACCGGGTAAGGGCCTACATTAAGGATGAGGTTACCAAAATGTTTGCCCTTGGGGTGATTGAGTCCTCTAGCAGCCCTTGGTCCAGCCCAGTGGTCCTGGTACCAAAAGCTGCAGCGCCTGGTACCACCCCAGAACTTCGGTTCTGCGTGGACTATCGGGGCCTCAATTCAGTCACGAAGACTGACGCGCACCCCATCCCCAGAGCTGATGAGCTCATAGATCGGTTAGGGGCTGCCAAATACCTCAGCACATTTGATTTGACGTCTGGGTATTGGCAGATCGCCTTGACCGAGGGAGCAAAGGAGAGGTCAGCCTTCTCCACACCCGATGGACACTACCAGTTCCGGGTGATGCCCTTTGGAATGAAGAATGCCCCTGCCACCTTTCAGAGGCTGGTCAACAGGGTGTTGGTTGGGCTGGAAGACTTCAGTGCCGCCTACCTGGATGACATCGCTGTGTTTAGCTCCTCTTGGGAGGACCACCTGCGCCACCTCTGGGAGGTATTGATAGCACTTCGGAAGGCAGGCCTCACAATCAAAGCCAGTAAGTGCCAGATTGGGCAGGGTTCTGTAGTGTATTTGGGGCACCAGGTGGAGAGCGGCCAGGTGGCGCCCCTTCAGCTCAAAATTGAAACTATCCTGGCGTGGGAACCCCCCAAGACTCTGACGCAGGTGAGAGCCTTCTTAGGACTCACGGGGTACTACAGGAGGTTTGTCAGAGGATATGGTAACATTGTTGCACCCTTGACTGAGCTGACTTCTAAGAAGCAACCAAAGAAGGTAAACTGGACTGACACCTGTCAGAACGCTTTTGACGCCCTGAATACTGCCATGTGCACTGCACCCGTGCTTCAGGCACCCGACTTTTCAAAGGAATTCGTTGTCCAGACAGACGCCTCAGAGCATGGTATAGGGGCTGTTCTGCCTCCATTTTACTGTTTACTATTGCGAGGCCACCCGTTCTCATAGGCCAGAATGTGCAGGCTGAGTATCACATGCCGTAATCCTACCTGCCCCCAGGAACCTGATAGGAACGTCGACTTTGATATGTTTAAACTCAGAACATTGAGATGCATCTTTTAGTAAGGATTATTAGCGTAGCCCGTGTTCGAAAATGCCTCTACTAGAAACGAGGTATTTTCTGGCCTGAAGCTTTCCTGTAGGCTTTTGCTAGCGTGTGTATTGGCCGTCTGGTTTTGGAGCGGCAGGGCCAGCTGGGTCAGACCTGGCTGGAGAGAGAGATCGGCATTTAGAGTATGGGGAGGGGTGACTCTTTGATCCGAGCAGGGCCGTGCCTGGCAAGGTGAATGATGGCTCCATCTCCCACTGGGCGTCTGATAGCAGACCCCCAGATTCTTAAAGGGCAGGATGTCGCCTCGTAAACCAAGTGCTCCCCGACCCCACCGAACTGGTTCTGGCTGGATGCAGTGATTTGTGACTGCAGAGAACAAAGACTTTTTAGGTATGAAACGCTGCGCTGAAACCTGGTTCAAGTGTGTTCCTTCTGGATGTCAAGACGAAACTCTGTCCGAGCGGACAGAGGAAAGGACTTTGAAACTTTCACCAAGCTTGCTGAAGAAACTACCCAAGGGCCTGAATTGAGAGCGCCTCCTGCTGAAGTCTCAGGGACATTAAACTTCACCCCATCAGCCGCCCGAATTCCCTTGCTAGGAATTCTACTTGCAGGTGAGGCCTCCGTCGAGTAATCCGGAACCTCTAGTCCTACTGTGAGGAACACGGACTGGTAACCCTTGTGAACTCTGCGTGTGGGCCGCTGCAGCTAAAAGAGAGCTGCCGCCGCTGAGTGCCCGCCTTAATTTGAATCTTCAGAACCTTCGCTGAAACTGTGTGGGCCGCCGCAGCTAAGAGAGAGCTGCCGCCGCTGAGTGCCCGCCTTATTTTGAATCCTCAGAGCCTTCGCTGAAACTGTGTGGGCCGCCGCAGCTAAGAGAGAGCTGCCGCTGCTGAGTGCCCGCCTTATTTTGAATCCTCAGAACCTTCGCTGAGACTGTGTGGGCCGCCGCAGCTAAGAGAGAGCTGCCGCCACTGAGTGCCCGCCTTATTTTGAATCCTCAGAACCTTCGCTGAAACTGTGTGGGCCGCCGCAGCTAAGAGAGAGCTGCCGCCGCTGAGTTCCCGCCTTATTTTGAATCCTCAGAACCTTCGCTGAAACCCTGTGGGCCACCGCAGCTAAGAGAGCTGCCGCCGCTGGATGCCCGCACTTGTGTTAGTTGTGCAACATCGTGATTTGTCCTGTTAGCCGCCGCAGCTAAGAGAGAGTTGCTGCCGCGGAGTGCTCGCACCCTCGCTAACTTTGCATCATCGTGATTTGTCCTGTGAGCCGCCGCAGCTAAGAGAGAGCTGCCGCCGCTGAGTGCTTGCACCCCTGCCAACTTTGCATCATCGTGATTTGTCCTGTGAGCCGCCGCAGCTAAGAGAGAGCTGCTGCCGTGGAGTGCTCGCACCCTTGCTAACTTTGCATCATTGGGATTTGTCCTGTGGGCCGCCGCAGCTAAGAGAGAGCTGCTGCCGCTGAGTGCCCACGTCTTTGTCAACCTTGCACCATCGTGAATCATCCTGTGGGCCGCCGCAGCTAGGAGAGCGCTATTGCCGCCGCAAGCCCACCACGGAGCTGCACGACGAGAGTCATCACCACCACCAGCCCGGGCCGCCGCAGCCGCTGAGGGCCCGCCTGTCCCGGAGTGCCCGAATCATTGCAAGTGCACTTTGCGGACCACTGCCATCGAGAACTGTGGTCGCTGGGAGTCCGCCTGTCACCGTCTCCGCTTCTTCGAGAAGCTATGTGCTGTGTCCCCGTCCAACGGCAGGTATCTGGTGCTGAACGGGTCGCGTAGACCCAGGCCTTGAACTCAGTCAGTGCCACGTTCTGGTGAATAAGTATTGCCCTTTGTAAGTCCCTACTGATTTACATGCGTGATGACTGGTTAAAACGCTTTTGAGAGTCTCGTACCAAACCTTAGATAAAGATACTATTTTGTCTATACCTACTTGAGTTGTGTCCTTTTGTGGTGTCGTTACTGCCTTTTTGTGCATGGTCATAAATGCTTCACACACTGCCTCTGAGATAGGCCTAACTGCTCGTGCTACGTTACCACAGGGTTGAGCAGGGGTTATCAAAGGGGGTAGCCCACTTGCCCTGACTTCGGAAGAAGGGTCCCTAACACTGACAAACTAGACCATTCTGCCCTCTAGGGTCGGAATGTTCTAATAGCCTTTGAGCCCTTCGTAGCAGGCTCTACCAGCCATTAAAGGCCGACTCCCTTGTTAAAGGCCCCCACCTTTGGCTCAGGCCTTTAACGCTGGAGCGGGCCTTTACTGGCCGGTAGATCCCGCTAAGGTAAGGCTCTAAGGCTATATTAGTTGAGTTTGATGTTTTACACTTCAGAGTATTCACAGATGTTTCCAAATGTCCAACATCGACTTGCAAGAGGACTTTCTTGCAATAAAACAGTCTTGAAGGAGAATTTCTTAGCAAAAAAGTTGTGCCAGAGAATTCTCTCACTCTGCAAGAGATTTCACAAATACCTACTGAGAAGCATGGCATCTCCGTATGATGCTGTCTTCTTGAGTCTATTTCGGTTTCCAATGCCAGGGGCAAGCGACTTCTCATTTATTAAATTCTTGTCTTTTGCGGTGCCGGAAATTAGGAATTTCTTTCCACAGAACTGGTAGGTATTATTATTAACTCAATACGCTCCAGAAGTCCTGGAAGTGCAAGAATAGATGGCAAGATTATTTCACAGATTTTCACAATTAAAAATGGTTGAGTTCATGCAGGGAAATGGCGAGTCATATACATTAAACAGGCACAGCACAATCTGTGTTAGTTCGGTGGAGACAAATTTATTTCAGAAGATTTGAAGCAACTTAAATTCATTCTGAATTGCCCGAGTTACAAAGTTTGTTAAGATTTCATACTACACAAGAAAGCACCTTTCCCTGGTGCCGACAAAGGTGACAATAAATCTGCCGGTGGTCAGGGTGAAGTGAGTTGGTGTCTAACAGTGGCGGCTGGCATATACAGGGAGGGGGGCAGGCAAATGCGAGCAAGCGCAGATAGAAAAAATAATAATAAAAATTAAACACTTACCTTAGACACACTGGACCTCTTCCTTCCTCTTCTTTCTTCCTGGGCAGCCCGGCCACCAGGAAACTCCCTTGACCAATCCTGGCGCTGCTCTCATACCATGAGAGCAGCACCCCGATTGGAGGGAGCGGCCTCACTCGGTGCTCCACATTGCTCTGGAGGCCTGCACTTACTCTCAACCCAGCTAGAGAGGCTTAGAGTGCACATGTGTGACTGGCTGTCACAAGACGGCCGGACAAAAGTCACGCGCACATTAAACAGTGCCCACTCACCCACCTACCAGCTGCTGTCATTCAGCAGCAGCCCCGCCCTCGTCTTGATGCTTTATTTGGGAGGTGGAATGAAAAATAAAATGGTAACGACTTACCTTTTTATTTTTCATCTCTGGGGCTTTGGGAGTGATTTAAGTGGGGCAATGCTGCTCCACTCCAGCAGAGGAGCCGCCCCTGGTGTCCAAGGGAGCATGCCTGAAGTCAGCATTGACATGTAATAGAATTAAGAGAGTAAAGTGTGTGCATAGGAGTGACAGTGATGCATATATCCGAGCAAAATGTTTTGCACTGCAATCTGCTTGGCAGAAACTCCCATAAAGCACAATAAATAGATGCATCTACGTTTGCCACCACATGGGGAAAGACTTGCCTGGGTAGCTGTACAGTTACCGGCCATGCTGCACACCGATAACACCATCAGGACATCAGTGGCGTAACGAAAGTTTAAGGGGCCCCCCTGCAATGTACACGGAGGGGCCCCCACTCCGGATTTAATACGGAGCGCTCAGGCCTAAGCATGTGCTGAGGGGGTTCCCTGCAGCTCGGGGCCCCCCCCGCACCGCGGGAGATGCGGGGGGCTGTGTTACGCCCCTGCAGGACATTGGATTCTTAGCATGATGAAATTGTGTCAAGATGAGTCACTGTGTCCTTCAGAAGTGGTGGGAAATTGAAATGAATTACCACAGCCATTAATCTCACCTCTGAGTAAAAAGTATCATGATTCAGTCTTTCCATCAAGCATGGGAATTTTAATGATTTTTACTGCTATAAAATATGAATGGGAAGTTAATCACTAGATTATGACTACTAAATGAAATTATTAATAGTTTAAGCCATTAATCATCTCTTTCCTATATTTTTAAATCCGATGCTAATAAAATATTTTGGCTGCATATAACATGTTGGTTGATCAATTGAAATATAAGGAAAAAAGTTTGCTATTGATGTTGCACTGTTTTCTAGCTGGATTTTCTAACAATAATTGGACATTTTGCATTTACATAATATGGTAAACGTGAATTCATATAATCAAGGGATGAATTTATTAACGGGTATGGTCGCTGATTAAGATCTTCTTGCATGATGATCACAGATAGCTTTTCTTAATCATAAAATTAAGCTTTGTTTTGGAGGACATGGAGTTTCCAATAGTGCTTGGTGCATTTTTAAAATGGGCCGTTTGGTTGAGATGACCTTATGACAGACTACAAAAGACAATACTATGATAAGTCTTCCAAGTGTACCTTTCCTCTAACATTAACATAGGACATTATCACAGTCCCAAAAAGACAATTCAGCTTGTGGTGTATGCTATATTAATGACCAATCAATCAATGAGGATTTGCAGAGCACAGCTGCATCACCCATGAGGGTCTAGAGGCGCTGTCTGATAAACTGCCTGTACTCCTATCGGTTGAACATCCATGTCTTGAGGTCTTTCCTGAATTGCTGGAGTGAGAGTGAGGTGCAGAGGGCAGTCATTCCAGGTCTTGTTCACCAGATGGGAGAATGAGCGGAGAAAGAGTGGCCTTTGCTGTTTGTCTGGCGGATGCGACGGGTGACAGCTAGGGCGAGGGATCCGGATCTGAGTTTCCTGGTGGGCTGGTGAAAGGTCACGCGTTGGTTGAGGTACGCAGGTCCTTCGTCGTGTAATGCCTTGTATGCGTGGGTGAGTAGCTTGTACTGGCATCTCTTCATGACTGGTAGCCAGTGGAGTTTCCTGATGTGAGGGGTAATGTGCATCAGCCTACACTTACATGTGTGGCTCCATATGAGAGAAATTCAATAGCATCAGCTAAAATTCAAATATTTTATTAGTTTGATACAATGTTTGAGGTCATTCACAACAGAAATATGACTCAGGAATAGTGATTGGTAGAGGGCATTGATAGATAGGGTAGATGCGCATTTATGTATTGTGGTTATTAGGCAGATGTATATTTAAGAATAATATTCTCTGCTAAAGCTATAGAAGGGAAAGCGAAGAATGCAGCAGCTCAGATCCTGAGAGGAGCCTCTTGGTCATAGAATAATCCTAATATAATCAAAATATAATCCAAATATTGCATGATATCCACTGCTCACTTGTGCGCATCCACATTAGACTCAAGCTAACTGTGTTAGTTTTTGCAGCATTTCAGAGTCCTGAGCAATATTATTTGCAGACTAGAATTATATATAAAAAAAATAACACAACACTGACCATATAAAGCTGAAGTTCAAAGTGTCTGCATCAGCTAATCTGCAGTGGATGGACTGGGTGTCCTCCTTCAAGTGATGAAGTAATGGACAGGATTGTGCCTTACAGCCACTGCAGAAAGCCCTGCACACCATGGGAGAGTCAGTCTCATGTACCACTCTTTCATTGTGTGCACAAAAGGTATAACCAGAAAGGTTGTACGATGGTACAACGCTGGTAAATACATCACATGCCTTTGCCTCGCATTTTTTAGCACGCATGTTTTTACCACGATTATGCATTTACATCCTATGCTAATACCACGCATTGTTTTTAGATTTAAAAACAATGTATTTGTGGGGGGAGACCCCTCACCCCCACAATTTACCTTAAGTGCATGGTATTGGCATGCGATGTAAATGCATATTCGCTGTAAAAATATGCGTGCTAAAAAATCCGAGGCAAAGGCATGGATGTATTTACCTTGTTGTAAAGGATGTTTCAGGGGTATAATGGAATCCACGGCGGCAAGTGATATCTCAACTTTCCTCATGAGTTTCCCAGACCCTCTCCCAGATGGTGTATACCAGGTTCCCGCTTAGGGAGCACAGAACTATAACTCAGATTATGAAGTCGACTCTGTGTCAAATTTACTGCAAAGAAACCTGGGACCCTCCATACTTCTCACAATTCACCACCAGGGGAGGCTCACAATGTAACTGTCTCCTTGGTGGATTAACATCTTCCACCTTCCTTGAATATTGGATAAGCCAACATAATGTTATGAAAGGGGAGCTTGCATCAGGCTAAACAGATAGAAATACCCTTTTTCATGGGTATTCTCTGTTCAAAATAGGTCATTGCCCATTTTGAATGTATGTGTGCTTGGACTGCAGCTGCATATACATTTTTAACTAAGTAGCCTTGAAGTAATTTAAGGTGCACCCCTTGCAACCAACAAGGACACTCTTTTGTAATATGGCTCCTGAAGTCACCGATCCTTGAAGCACATGTATTGACTGAGACATTGACGGTGGCACAACACACTGGCCCTTATGCATCTTTCAGTAAGACTGTAAAAGCAAAAAAATTAATTCCCTTCAGAATTTAGGTGACACCATTGGCCCTAATTTGTTAAAATGCAGTTGCAAGGTAATAGGGGAAACACCCTTAGGATGCTTGCTTACTAAGGAATTAAGCAAAGAGATGTCTCTCTAGTCTATTAAAAAATCGTGCGCTACTAATGTGTCCCATGTTTTGCTCTAGGATAACACACAAGACTGGGGGTGAATGTTTGCCAATGTGCAGCATTCCGTCCATCATCTTGTGTGTTTTGCTCTAGGATAATCCATCATTAAAATACCTTATAATGTCTTCTTTACAAGTGTTCACTGTGCCGGTATCTCTGTATCAAGTCACACACTATGCGTTCTTGCTTGGACATCAAACAATATGCATTCATGTTCAATGCCTTAGTTTGTGAGTTTCCATTGGTCAAGGATATGCTACATTACATCCAGCTCTCCTTTCACACACTAGGCATTCTTGCTTGGACATCAAACAATATGCGTTCATGTTCAATGCCTTAGTTTGTGAGTTTCCATTGGTCAAGGATATGCTACATTACATCCAGCTCTCCTTTCACACACTAGGCATTCTTGCTTGAACATCAAACAATATGCGTTCATGTTCAATGCCTTAGTTTGTGAGTTTCCATAGGTCAAGGATATGCTACATGACATCCAGCTCTCCTTTCACACACTAGGCATTCTTGCTTGGACATCAAACAATATGCGTTCATGTTCAGTGCCTTAGTTTGTGAGTTTCCATTGGTCAAGGATATGCTACATTACATCCAGCTCTCCTTTCACACACTAGGCATTCTTGCTTGGACATCAAACAATATGCGTTCATGTTCAATGCCTTAGTTTGTGACTTTCCATTGGTCAAGGATATGCTACATTACATCCAGCTCTCCTTTCACACACTAGGCATTCTTGCTTGGACATCAAACAATATGCATTCATGTTCAATGCCTTAGTTTGTGAGTTTCCATTGGTCAAGGATATGCTACATGACATCCAGTTCTCCTTTCACACACTAGGCATTCTTGCTTGGACATCAAACAATATGCGTTCATGTTCAATGCCTTAGTTTGTGAGTTTCCATTGGTCAAGGATATGCTACATGACATCCAGTTCTCCTTTCACACACTAGGCATTCTTGCTTGGACATCAAACAATATGCGTTCATGTTCAATGCCTTAGTTTGTGAGTTTCCATTGGTCAAGGATATGCTACATTACATCCAGCTCTCCTTTCACACACTAGGCATTCTTGCTTGGACATCAAACAATATGCGTTCATGTTCAATGCCTTAGTTTGTGAGTTTCCATTGGTCAAGGATATGCTACATTACATCCAGCTCTCCTTTCACACACTAGGCATTCTTGCTTGGACATCAAACAATATGCGTTCATGTTCAATGCCTTAGTTTGTGAGTTTCCATTGGTCAAGGATATGCTACATGACATCCATCTCTCCTTTCACACACTAGGCATTCTTGCTTGGACATCAAACAATATGCGTTCATGTTCAATGCCTTAGTTTGTGAGTTTCCATTGGTCAAGGATATGCTACATTACATCCAGCTCTCCTTTCACACACTAGGCATTCTTGCTTGGACATCAAACAATATGCGTTCATGTTCAATGCCTTAGTTTGTGAGTTTCCATTGGTCAAGGATATGCTACATTACATCCAGCTCTCCTTTCACACACTAGGCATTCTTGCTTGGACATCAAACAATATGCATTCATGTTCAATGCCTTAGTTTGTGAGTTTCCATTGGTCAAGGATATGCTACATGACATCCAGTTCTCCTTTCACACACTAGGCATTCTTGCTTGGACATCAAACAATATGCGTTCATGTTCAATGCCTTAGTTTGTGAGTTTCCATTGGTCAAGGATATGCTACATGACATCCAGTTCTCCTTTCACACACTAGGCATTCTTGCTTGGACATCAAACAATATGCGTTCATGTTCAATGCCTTAGTTTGTGAGTTTCCATTGGTCAAGGATATGCTACATTACATCCAGCTCTCCTTTCACACACTAGGCATTCTTGCTTGGACATCAAACAATATGCGTTCATGTTCAATGCCTTAGTTTGTGAGTTTCCATTGGTCAAGGATATGCTACATTACATCCAGCTCTCCTTTCACACACTAGGCATTCTTGCTTGGACATCAAACAATATGCGTTCATGTTCAATGCCTTAGTTTGTGAGTTTCCATTGGTCAAGGATATGCTACATGACATCCATCTCTCCTTTCACACACTAGGCATTCTTGCTTGGACATCAAACAATATGCGTTCATGTTCAATGCCTTAGTTTGTGAGTTTCCATTGGTCAAGGATATGCTACATGACATCCATCTCTCCTTTCACACACTAGGCATTCTTGCTTGGACATCAAACAATATGCGTTCATGTTCAATGCCTTAGTTTGTGAGATTCCATTGGTCAAGGATATGCTACATGACATTCATCTCTCCTTTCACACACTAGCCATTCTTGCTTGGACATCAAACAATATGCGTTCATGTTCAATGCCTTAGTTTGTGAGTTTCCATTGGTCAAGGATATGCTACATTACATCCAGCTCTCCTTTCACACACTAGGCATTCTTGCTTGGACATCAAACAATATGCGTTCATGTTCAGTGCCTTAGTTTGTGAGTTTCCATTGGTCAAGGATATGCTACATTACATCCAGCTCTCCTTTCACACACTAGGCATTCTTGCTTGGACATCAAACAATATGCGTTCATGTTCAGTGCCTTAGTTTGTGAGTTTCCATTGGTCAAGGATATGCTACATTACATCCATCTCTCCTTTCACACACTAGGCATTCTTGCTTGGACATCAAACAATATGCGTTCATGTTCAGTGCCTTAGTTTGTGAGTTTCCATTGGTCAAGGATATGCTACATTACATCCAGCTCTCCTTTCACACACTAGGCATTCTTGCTTGGACATCAAACAATATGCGTTCATGTTCAATGCCTTAGTTTGTGAGTTTCCATTGGTCAAGGATATGCTACATTACATCCAGCTCTCCTTTCACACACTAGGCATTCTTGCTTGGACATCAAACAATATGCGTTCATGTTCAATGCCTTAGTTTGTGAGTTTCCATTGGTCAAGGATATGCTACATTACATCCAGCTCTCCTTTCATCATTCCTTCTAAACCCATTGTAATGTGGCCTTCACACCACATTCTAAAATAGTGGGGATCCCACAGTACTTATCCGGAAATATGAAATATTTTACCCATGAACATTTTCTCTATTTTAATTATATTTGTTTAAGTTAGACTGGTGCCTCATAGGACTGAAGCCTAATTTCCCCAATGATAATACAACACCAGTTTTAGTGGCAACAATGCTAAAGGAGATTGCTATCCATGGGCTCACTTCCTCTAACACCAAAGTTTAGTATTTTTTTTGTACTTGAATAATATTGCAACTCTACCAAGAAAAGTGTCAAGATGTAGCAAAAAAAAAAAAAAGTGGAGAGAAGAGGAATCTCTTTAGACAGATCCACCAAAAACAAATAATTTATGATACATGCATGAAGTAGAGCCTCAAGCCTAAAGACTTAAGGCCGTCTGTCTCAGTAGAGTAAAAACAATGACTTTGAAGAAGAGTCAAAGACAATGTTCTTATGTGAGGTCATAGACCAACGCCTTGAGACCCTCACGGGTGAGTAGCGCGCTTACAATTCCCTGATTGATTGATTGAGATAAGCAGGGGTCTATCCATGCTGGTCATTGATATTATTTCGGTGCCATCACCGGTGGTGAGGCAATTGATGAGCACTACAAGTAACCATTCTTTGGATTCCTGAGGTCAATGTAGAAGAAAATATTCTGCTGTTTGATGGTCTCATATTCAAGAGAGATTGATGACATCCTATTTTGAACATTATTCAGTTTCAGAATGCATATGTCTTGTAATGAGGACATTTTTACACAAAGTCAGGTATCGGTACATATCGATGTATCACAGCATCTGTTTCCTCCATCGAGATGCCCTCAACACTGTGGATTATGCGTCTGCTAGCTCACATGTTTACCAAGTCCCAGTTTTAGGGTTCCAATAACCAGCTAGTCAGATAATCACAGGATGCCATGACATCCAGGCATATTCTCTCCCTTGGTCCTCAAAGATAAATGACAGATTCTTCCCGAGTGTTACCTCTGTAGTGCTGGAAAACGTTTTTCCTTCTATGTTAACAGTGGGGTAGCATGTGGTCAACCCGTCTTTACTGAGACCTAAGTCTTCTACAGTCTACTGAACAAACAAAACAGGAAGAGCTTACAGGCCCCCGTAGCAGTCTAAGGACAGGATCAAGCTAGCCAGCTCAGATGTGAGTCCCTCTAGGAGGCTGCTAGCAGCCAATCAGAATGGTCCCAGTAGAGAGCGCCTGTCCAAATTGCAGAAAGGTTGAGTCATCAGATTTTCGAAAACCATGTTTCAGCAATTCTAATTGGCTATCCACTCAACAGAAAAGAACAGGTCTCTATGCCAGCAGCTCTCTGATTGGCTGTCGGCGGTAATCAGAATAGTAACCCAAGCCTCTCAGCGAGACACTGCCACTCAAATTCCAGCTTATTTCTATTATAGGAACATAACCAGTTGCCTCTTTCAAAAAGATCAGGTTGTGATTTCATTGGGAACTAGAGAGCCAGACTGGGTGTCAGCAGCAAAAATTTTTTTACTCATCAGACAAAAAAAAAGGATTATAAAATACTAAGGGCCTGGCTGTAGACATGCAGGAGGCAGGCTCCAATCTAAGCATAGCCGACAAAGCCTTTCATCCTTCCGTCGTTGATAACGTGAGCACCACTGACTAGGGATAACAAGGATTTTTCATGTATTTAAAAGGTACAAAAGGTTAAAGTTGGCCCTATGTGTGTAACTTTATTATATAATCAATGTTTCTCGAACGCAGTCAGATATTCCTCCTGGCAGGATAATGGGAGGTGCAATTTCCTTTGCAGCTTCTCGTATTGTTCACAGAGCTCAGAGCGACCTTAAAATAAATCCGATATATATATATATTTTTTTAGAGCACCATGCAAATATGTACTGTAAGCCTGCTAATTAGCACAGCCATAAATCATTGGTTTCGACATCCTGGCGTCGATATTCTTATTTTCTGCAGATACAAGTGATTTAACTGCAGAATCTGTTGTTATTTTTTTCATAAATCAATATTACACTTTCTGCGTTTGTAGCATCACGAGGTGCATTTATCACTGTGCTCTTTAATGGAACATACCACAGAAAATCTCAGAGTAAAATCGACACTGCCGGCTACAGACCGGCTGCAACTGTGAAAATGAACTTACAGTTACAGCAAACAAACTGTCTTTGAAAAGTTACAGCGTTAGTCAGAGAAACGTTTGATCTTGGTAAAATTAACTATCATGTCCACAGTGTCAGAGTAAGCCTTCAATTTGTAGACTGGGATTGTGGAAAGAGCTGGGAATATTTCCGATTTTCTAAGAAAAGTGTGATTTAGTATTGTAATCGAATATTTGGGGGGAAGCATATCTGCCAAATCACACCGTGCCACCGTGTGCCACACAATTTCGGCTCTCTTCACACAGTCACCCGGTGAGGAGCTGAAATCACACGGTGGCAGAGAGAACGAGCTGAAAACCAATATAAACAGTGGATTTCCTGCTCGTTTTGAGAGGCTGTAAGCAGCCGATGTCATAAATGTTCTTACCTTTTTCTGTCACTTATTCCTGCGGATGCCTCATGAGGTTATACCATTCCCCCCAATGGTAGGGTCACCATATTTTGAGAAGTTAAAACCGGGACAGACCAGACATAGAAGTAGGACTAAAGGCTGATAATGATCAATGTATATATCTGGCCTGTCACAGGTTTTGTGTAGCCTTGTAAATGTGTGTATCTATCTATCTATCTATCTATCTATCTATCTATCTATCTATCTATCTAGCTAGCTAACTAGCTATCTATTACCTCATCCTGCAAAGCAGAATTGACTGAAATAACTTATGTAATTTATATTGTTCTTTCAGACATTGCCGGAGGAGGTCAGACATGTAAGCATAGTCTTGTAAATGCACACAAGGTTACGTTTACATTACATTAGCTATGGCAAGAGGACACCCACCATGTGCCCCTCTGACCTCCTTCCCTCTCTGTCTCCCCCCTGCTGGGATAAACCAGCTGACCTCCTCCTTTGCTGCCTGAAACAAAAAGATAAATAACCTGACTTATTTAAGACATTAGAGGCACCGAGCAACCTTTCAATACTGTGTTGCAGTATGATTTGCACCAAAAACTGGGACATGTATTAAACATTAGAAAAGGCATCAGGACACTAGGACAGTCCTCTGAAAACCGGGACTGTCTGGGGAAATCAGGGGTGTATGATCACCCTACTCAATAGGTTCCCGCAAAACTCTGGTGCAAGCAATCATCCTTTCACACACTTCTTATGGAAACTCCTTACTAAGGCCATCCTAAACACCTTCTGCGGCAAACCCAACTTATTCAACATCTTGCTGCGTGACTTCTCCTCGGACTCACTCCTAGATGGTTGATTGATCTTTTGCTACCATAAAGGCCGTCCATGGGTCCCTTCTTGGCAAACTGTATGCTTTCAAATCTTTGTTAGTCTGTCACCGTTCACTCCAGCACAAGGGACCCATCGATGTCCACAGTCATGCATGCAGCTAATCCACTGGTAGGGGCCTTCGATCAACTTCCACCTATTTAGTCAAAGTTCCACGCATCCAAAGAGGTTCAACTTGGTATTTGCATCTACCTTTGTTTTTTTAGCAGCCTTCCATCTGAAGGCCTTCCCTCTGCATCTTTGCTGTGAACCTCACCATCCATTATTCAGGAAAAAATCCTAAAACGTGGCTATTGTGTTCATTTAGAGTTTTCTGGTAATCTATAATGCCAGCATACCCCGCTAGGGGTAGCGGTGTTCTTTACAAATGGTGTTCTTTAATTTATTCATTCAATCATATCCCTTATCATTAAGGAAGTGAGTAGTCACATTTGCACTCTTCTGGGGCCTATAACACTTGTGCTTTGAAACCTAAACTAAAATTGCACTCTCAAATGAAAAAGACAGCTGGATAAGGTGGAAGCTTCATCTAGAAGAATTCCTTGATGGAAACTGGTGGCAAAATGGGGATGCGCCGAGGTGGCCCTGCCCCACGAGAAGGGAACTGACCTTCATGCTGCTGCCTGCCAGAGATGCTGTCTTGCTATATCATTTCTGAAAGTCCAGTGGAGTGACAGTGGTCTTCTAAGCCAATGTTTTTCCATCGATAAGGTAAGCTTCTTTAATGCGTCCTGACACAATCCATCTCCGCGCGGAAGCTGCTGAGAATACAAATGCTCCACGCAACACCAAAAGGTGCACGCAGGCTATCTGACTTACAGAAGTTCTTGTTCCTTTGATTAATCTTTCAAACCAGAAATACATTCAGGAAGTGTCACTTTCTCCCCTTGTGATCTAAGGAAAAAGGGACTCAAAGTGTATTTCCTTGGCGAATTTGCATAAAATTGTGCGCGGGCCACTGTGAAGGAAATTTACTTCGCAAAGGACTGCGGTCTCTGTATCGAAAGATAATGATTAACGAAAAACGTCTTCCTGCTGAATGTATAGAAGTTATTTTACCAGTAATTGAGCAGACTGAATGCAAATATCAGGGAGCAGGGACAATTCCTCCCAGAGGTCAAAAAGTGGATGTAAAGCTGCCTGCAGGAGCTGAGATGTGGGGGATCTTCCATCTGACCTTCTCCACTGTTGGATGTCTGGGATGCAGCAGAAGGTGGGAGTTGAGATGGCACAGCTTACGTGAAGGGTAGGGACTGATCAAAATTAGATTAAAGGTGTTTCTTTAAGCAGTAGGCCTGACATAGTTGGATTTGAGTGACAGATGAATACATTTCCTACTATAGTTATTAGTGAACTAAATGATCTTTCCATGTTCTGAGTATTGTTAAGAAAATTGAAGCACATATATGTGCAAGCTAAGAATATTAGGGTCAGTGTTTCCTAACTTGTGGTCTGAAGACCCCTTGGGGGTCTGCAAAGTCTACTCAGGGGGTCCCCGACTGTCACCAAATGGAATAATATTAAAATGAACACATTCAAAATGAAGTATATACAAATAAAGAAGCAAAATTAAAATGTGAAAACTTTTTCTACATTTGATTGTGAATAAAACAACGTATTTAAATATTTGAGCATTCCTTTTGTGTATACTTGATTTCTGTAATGTTGTGCATTGTTTTGAAGTTCAAATGATAGAAATTGTTAGGCTGGGGGTCCCCAGCTTCCAATAATGACTCAGACGGGGACTCTGGATTCTAGTAATGATTAAGTAGGGGGTCCACAAAAGTCAAAAGGTTAAGAACCACTGATCTAGCTGAATGAGAGAAGACATGAGAATTATATAGAACCTCAACTCCACAGTTTTTAAAGAAAATTGGTCTACAACATAATTTTTACAAGGGTAACATCCCCCCACCCCTCCCAAAAAAGGACTTTGATTGCCAAACCGAAAATATTACAAAGATTGAGTAATGGACAGTGGCTTTTTATGAGTGCTAAATGAGTTTTAATTCAGGAGCGAGTGTGTGAAATATGATCAGTCCTGGCTATGTATGGTGTGGAGAGTGGAGAAAATTGTTAAAAATGCATCAGATAAAAAATGCCAAGTAGATAGATATTCGTATTGGGTGTAACTCATGTGAAATGCACAATTACAGCGAAGTTACGCAAGATTATGCGAGGAGAGTAACCCAGCATTTAGCTCGATTTTCATAATGCAAAATGCACCTTTGAATTCAAAATAGACCCGAGGATGCATTTGACGCTAAGAAAATGACGTGAGATGGAACAGAGCTTGAACAGCAGCAGACGCTCATGCTCGAATCCTGTGCTCCTGTCGTAGGCAGTTTTGCCCCCAAAGTATTCTGAACTACGTGAGCTGGCGTAATTGGGTAATTTTCGGTAGCTTCATCACAAGATTAACACAAAAATACAAAAAACACTCGGGGATATTCACAAGGACTTATCTCCGATTTATCTCCACCTTAACTAATCAAAAGTGGAGATAGATTTAACACCCCATTCACAAGCGGGTGCAAACTGCCGACATCGCCAGTATTCCCGCGATAACTGCCCCAAAACTTAACACCACGGTGGACACCACCAACTAACCCTAATGAGATACAGAGTAAGCGTTCCCGTGCAAAAACACACGAAAACACCACTACACCACTTTCACAACGAACTGCCAGAACTGCGATGCGAGTCAAAAACAGGCGATAAGCCGCGGCAGCAGCAGGTATTTAACACCTGCCTTCAGCTGGTGTAAAGCCGGACGACTACCTGCAGTAGGCAACGGAGCCCCGCACACAGCCAAACCCGAAGAACAAATGACGCCATGGAGCTACTCATCATGCAGCTCGGAGCCCCAATAGGGCCACAACACCCACCGCCACCCCCCAGGACCGCCACCCCCCCAGGACCCGGACCCGCACCCCCCCCCTGGACCACCACAGAGGCAGCGCAGAGTAAGACAGCGGACCTACCGAAAACGCACCAGTCTCACAGACCTAACGCCCGAGGAAGTCATTGCCCACTACAGGCTCAAAAGGACAACCATCCTCCACATCCTGACCATCATTGCCCACAGGCTGATGGTACCAACACAGCGGAGAACCAACATCCCTCCGCAGACAAAGCTGCTGGCCGTGCTGCACCTGTTGGCCTCTGGGACCTTCCAACCAATAACTGCCAGAGTCAGAGGAGTCTTACAGCCAGCCCTATCAAAGTTCCTCACACCTGTCTTGGATGCCATCATCAGCTTGGTACCCCAGTACCTTCACTTCCCCCACACTGCGCAGGAACAGCTGGAGACAAAGCAAGGCTTCTACGCCTTTGCTAACTTCCCACATGTGTTGGGGCCATTGACTGCACACATGTCCCACTTGTGCCCCCTGCGGATACTGCACACCAGTACCGCAACAGAAAGCACACGCATTCCATCAATGTGCAGGCAATAGTGGACCACCGGGGAATGTTCACCAATGTCGTCGCAAACTACCCAGGCAGTGTGCACGATTCCTACATCTTCTGGCAGTCCATCATCAACCAGCGCTTCCGGGTTGGCACCTATGGAACTGGACTGCTCGTTGGTAAGTACCAAATCTACACACCACACACCTCAAAGCCACCATCACACAATGCACAACTGTGGGAATGCACACGTGACCAAACCACATACAACATGTCAATCATCATGCCCACCACCTACCAGACACGACAACACAACTCCATGGGGACCCTAAGCTTCCCCTGCACACAATACAGCTATATCATGGCACCACAGCCACACAACAGCTGAACGTGTGGAGATGCGGAATGCAGCCATGTGCGAAGGATGCAAGTGACTCGTGAATGGGAATGTATACAACGACAAGTGAGGCGTGGATGTGCCGGACAGACATGGGTATGCAAACCATAGATATGTCCATGCAGACATCAACTGCTGGTGACTGGAGAGTAGTGAACAGTGGGCGCAACCATGTCACCCCAGGCCGTGGGTCAGATCGCGGAAATGTCGCTCGCTGCACCCCCTCCTGTGTGCGTGAGCGTAGTGGGTGGGCCCGGAGTACGCCAGGCCTGCGCAGGGCGGTGGACAAAAACCCAGTGGCGCAGAGCGTGGTTCACTCCCGGAAAGGCCAACGTCAATATCAGTGCTGCGCCTCGCAGTCCGCCACGAGGCCGACGCCGTGAGCAGCGGGGCCTGCGAGCCTGTGCACCTGCTGCACCCCAGGACGCTGATACCCACACCAGGCCTGCCCGCACCAGCGCTCCAAGGCCGCACTGCTCACCTGCCGACACCGTCGTGTGTCAAAGAGGGCCCACCACGTGCCAGTGCTAGCTCCAAGACCCATGCCCGCGACCTTGGTGGCCTCCTCAGGCTATCGCTGTCCTCCGTGACACAGGCCCCCTGGGGTCCCCATTCGTTAACATACCCCACCGCTGCAGCCCGGCTACACTGCAGTCCAGCATGTCCCACATCCTGAACTGAGTCATCATTGATCAATGGCAGGGTCCATGCCAGTGTACGCAGGGGGAGGACTGAGAGGGGGATGCGTCACAGTTCGGTGGTAACACAGATCACGGTTACGGAGGAGGTCAACCAGTAGCAAGGACTGACCTGGTGCCACTAACCCTGTGCGCCGTGAGTGACCGTCAGCCTCCGGCGGGACATCGTTGGTGTCTGAGCCAGTGGCCTGGGGGTTGTCATCAGCAACGGGCAGGTACGGACTTGGGGGCAGATATACAAGCCCCTTGCGCCACTTTTGCGTCACTTTTAACGTGGGAAAAGTGACGCATAAGTGGCACAAGGGCCTTGTAAATCTGCCCCTTGGTGTCTGGCATGAGTCTGTGGCATTCATATCTGCCATGTTGCCGGTCACAGCTGGCATGTGCCCTCTGCATCATGCCCTGGGGGCAGAGGCGCAACTAGAGCCAAATTTCGGGTGGGGCTATGAAAAAAATTCGGGGGGGGGCTAATTATTCCAGCAATAGGCAGAGTGGGGATGCAGGGGCTCTAAAATGGGGTGAAAAAACAACAGGGCCTCATTTACAAGCTAATGGTCTTTTAAAGACCTGTGAAGTACTCTGGTGTGGCTGTGTGTGTGCCCGGGAAGCTGTCTCAGCCCGGGCTGCCACACACGACGGGGGGGACTGAAGCCCTTTGAGCCCAATGGGCGTTGCACGCCTGCCTGGGGGTACACCTCCCATTCTCCCCCGAGACACTCCGCGGAAGGCACCTCTGAGACATTTGAGACCCTGCTCTGCCCTCATGACCCTACCCCAGTCTCCCGAAGGTCAGCGTCCCGTGGCTGTAGGCGCGTGTCGGCCGCTGTGCATCCGGGGGCACTAAGCCTGTGCGACTCAAGTCATGCTCCCTTGTTGTTCTGACATTGCATTTCTGAGTGCCTGATGACTGTTGAAGTTGTTGCCAGCACCAGCTACTCCCTGAGGGCTGGCTTACAGCCAGCACAGGCGTCACTGGATCAGTGGGCCTGCCATCACATCATGCCGAACCACGTATTGACTCTTTTCTCTCTGCACTGTCCCAGGTGATCAAGGATATGCACTCTGCCCTTGGCTGATGACACCCCTCCGAGACCCGAACACACCCGCCCAGAGGCAGTACAATGCAGCCCACATACGCACCAGGGGCAAGGTGGAACGCACATTTGGCGTGTTGAAGTCCCGTTTCAGATGCCTGGACATCACAGGTGGAAGGCTCCTGCACAGCCCAGACATCGTGTGCAAGATGATCGTTGCATGTTGTGTGTTGCACAACATCTGTGTACGCACCAATGCCCCCTGGATCCCAGTTCCAGAAGTACCGGACGATGATGGGGACGATGGGGCAGGTGGCCCACATCCCACTGCAGCTGCGGCAGGATTGGCCCGTAGGAACACCATCATTGCCAATTTCTTCTCATGAGAACGTCACATTGTGGCCATCCCTGTCAATCATGGGACAGTTCAAAATGTCCACAAGCACAGCATGTGTGAATAAAACATATTTGCTGGTTACAGGTTGTACTTGTACATTGTCATGTCACAGTTTCACGACTGGTGACTGTGGCCACCGTCTTCTCCATGTCATTCAGCTCCTGGTGTTCTGCTGGCCCCCCTCCTCCGGGGTGCGTTGCTGCTTTCGTGTTGGCAGCAGGTTTCTGCTTGGTTTTGCCATTCACATCAGTCCAGCGTCTCTTGTGCTCTTCCATTGTCCTCCTCTGCCATGCGGCGGCATTCACATGGTCTGAGGTGGTGTGCCATCTTTGCCTCTTTGTTGCCAATGACACGTTGGAGGTGACGTACAGTTGGTGGTGGTGTTCTGTCTCATCCGTGGTGATCATGTGGTTTTCCTGTAGACTGTACCCCGTCTTCCTCTTCCTCTTCTCATTGCCCTTCCACGTGCCCTGTATTCCTGGGTGTTCCTCCGTGGGGATTGTGGGGTTCATGTTGTCCTCTGCAGTCGGTCAGGGTGCGTCCGTGGAACTCCGCAGTTGATTTCGTTTGTGGTGGCATTTTCCGTATGCTGTTCTTGTGTTTTTTCCCGCATTACGCGTGGGTTTTGCTGGCCTCTCGCTGCTTATCGCTGATTTCCTCATCGCGCTTTGGCCCATCGCATGTTTTTTGGTGTTGGGGTTTGTGTTTTTATCGCCGTCGAGGTGGTTGTATCGCGGACATTGTCCGCGGTTTCTGGAGACTATCGCATGGTACCGCCGTGTTGTGAATTCCACGTTAACACGGGGTTATTTTCCCGCAATGGACTGCGATGTGTAAAGTTGCATTAACGTTTTTTGGTGATATTTAGCACACGTGCTTGTGAATATACCCCTCAGATTACTCCAGTGTAATTAAAATGTTGCCCACGCCTAATAAATAACAGAATAATGTAACTGAGTGAGACAGGGAGAGTGGTGTGGGAAGGGGGAAACTTCTCTAGACAGTGGAATAAATTGCGATATTGCAAATTTCTACTAAAAACATTGATGGGGCGGTATTCAATGATTTTTGTCATCCAATGCATTGACACGGATCCAATACAGTAAAAGATGTAACATGTTTAGTACTGTGAAGATTTAAATACGATTCAGTAAAAACAAAATGAGATTCACAGTGACGCAATCACAAATAAAGATGAGAGAACAACATTTGGCCAACTCAGGGGACATAAATACACAGACAGTCCTACCACGTGGCACTCAAAAGATTTCTGCCCGCTATGTAATATCGCCACTGCATGCATGCATGAAGATTGTATGTACATCTTACTTGCTATGGAATTATGTAGTCACTACATGATTAAAGTGCAATTTATTACAAATGTTTGGCGTTTGGAAGATGGCTTCTCCTACAAAAGGAGTGATTTACAAAGGGATTTTGCTCACGTAAGTGCAACCAGTGACAGCCCGTGCAGGTAAGTGTGGTGGGGCAGGGATGAGGGGTGGAAGTGACAAACGACAGAATAGTGAAAATAAAATAAATAAATAAAACCATTTACCTTGTGCTCGACGCTTAGCCGAGTCGGCGATGCAGTGAGCGCAAAGTAAGTGGCTTCATTTATATATTTATTTATTTTCACTATTCCGTCATTTGTCACTTCCACTCCCTCCCCACCCTTGCCCCGCCCCACCGCGCTAACCTGCATGGGCCACCACTGAGTGCAACATACATGCACACAACCAGCTCATTTATGGGTGAAAAAGTCCTACTCCTGGTTGGTTCACAGGATCGGCAGGCACATCTGCACTAAGTTCAGATTAACTCTAATGGAAATTCAACTAATTGTATTCAATATCTCTTAGGTAAATGTATGACCAGCAGCTTAAAATGCAGTCTTCCTTCATTGTTGCCCAGTTGAAAGCTAGCAAATACCCACAAATTTTATTAATAGGAGAGTTTTTCACAAATGTTTTCTAGTTGTTAATCCATTGTTTGATTTTCCTTCTCAATCAGGGTGAAATCTACTGCTCCCTCCACATCTAAGGGAGGGACCAGCAAGGTAGACAGAGCAGGAGTCCTGACTTTTATTTAAGAAGAAGGGGTTTCTGCTCCTCCAGACTCTAAGTAATGCCCTATGTGACTTATTCAGGCTGTAAAAGAACTTGTACACACAATATTTAATGGGGTATATAGGAAGAGCTTTCTCCAGGGTGAAAAGAATTTCTACCCAACATTCACTTGCTAGTTCCTGATATGTAGGGCTCTCGGGTTGCACCACCAACTCGTGTACCATCAGGTACCATTCTGGTTTCTGAAATGATTAAACCTCACTAATATTGCAAACTTGACCAACTGTTACAAAAGCTCTTTGATAATGGGCAGCATGCTGAGAATCTCTTCCATGGCTGCAAATTGCAGTCAGAGAAAGGTTTATTCTGACCCTATGGCCTACAATAGCTGGTTGGCTAACAGCAAATGTAATGTGTCTTCTTGCAAGAATTGCACAGAGCGCTGATACTTACTGTCAGAAATCTGATGTGAATCTTGCTAATATACCTTGTAAGAAATTGTAATAATGTGTCATGTACAGCATCTACAACGCTGTAATACTTCTGTAACCTTTACCAGATAAATGAGTTCATACACAACATGTTTCATGGTGAGCAGAAGGGTGAGGATTTTCTAATATTTGATCAGTGTCTCAATTAGATTCTACAGGGTGTAGTTTTATTCCTGGGGAGGGACTGTTCTAGGACAAGGAATGATTTGTATGTTTCAGGAATTGGCTCTCATGCAATAAGTCATTTCTAGGAGGAAGGATCATAAATCCGCACCTTGTAAGGCGTCCTATTTGTCAGCGATGACTTCCCTTCCCTTCCTACGGCCAGTGCTGGGCTTTGCTTGGTTTTTGTTTTATTTCACTCAATTGTTTCCCTCCTTAAATTTCTTCCTGTAATAAAGTGTACAATAGTGTATGCCCTCTTTGGGCTTTTCTTTCCATTACATGCCCTTATCTTATGAACATTATTCCACTTTCTGAGCCTTTTCCACAAAACATTTGGGGAAAAATAGGAATCTTTCTATTGCAATCATATGTTTGCATTCGTAATTTTCATATTTTCAGAGAATCCCTACAATACTCCTGGAAATCTACAGCAGTCATGCTCATAGCCCTGTATGCATAAAAAAATAACAGGCTTACATTTCCACATTCAGAAATGGATAGCAAAAGACCCGTTGTAAATTATTTTATTTTTTTCAATGAACGGGAAAAAGTATTTTTCAACATTTAGAAACTCACAATACATGGGATAGATGCGTCCATGGTTTCTCCTTGTTTGCAGGTTCTTTCTACTCCAGGGATAGAGAATGTTTTTGCATTTGCATCTATTCATGTTTTTTTCTTCTCTTTTCTGAAACACTTTATACAATGATTTGGCCCACTTTATTTTGTTATTCTGCACTATATATAAACCTCAAATATTTTTTTTTTAAACTCCTCCTGCCCTCTGACATCCCACACTATTCCTTGCTAACTTCTATATTGACAAAAGTAAATTCACCACCAGGATGATAATGGGAAACTAAATGCAAAAATTTGGTGAATACCTGTGGGTTGATGGGTACTGCCACCCCAAAACCCACACCCACCCTAAACCCTAAAATTACCCCTGCCACCCAAAAACCCATACCCAACATAAACCCTATTAAAAAATAAACCATTTCCTATATTATATACACACATATATGAATGCTTAATACTTACCGAATATTTACATTTAAAACGTATATGCCTTTACCATTCAAGTCTTTATAACTAAATTCGTTGTAAAGGCATGAATCATAAAGGCATATGCGTTGTAAAAAAATGCGTGGTACAGGTTATGCATGGTAATGGCACTTGCTTTGTAATGGCTGCGTTGTAATGGTTATGCGTGGTAACGGCCACTTTGTAATGGCTGCGTTGTAATGGTTATGCGTGGTAACGGCCGCTTTGTAATGGCTGCGTTGTAATGGTTATGCGTGGTAACGGCCGATTTGTAATGACTGCGTTGTAATGGTTATGCGTGGTAACGGCCGCTTTGTAATGGCTGCGTTGTAATGGTTATGCATGGTAATGGCACTTGCTTTGTAATGGCTGCATTGTAATGGTTATGCGTGGTAACGGCCACTTTGTAATGGCTGCGTTGTAATGGTTATGCATGGTAATGGCACTTGCTTTGTAATGGCTGCGTTGTAATGATTATGCGTGGTAACGGCCGCTTTGTAATGGCTGCGTTGTAATGGTTATGCGTGGTAACGGCCGCTTTGTAATGGCTGCGTTGTAATGGTTATGCATGGTAATGGCACTTGCTTTGTAATGGCTGCGTTGTAATGGTTATGCCTGGTAACGGCCGCTTTGTAATGGCTGCGTTGTAATGGTTATGCATGGTAATGGCACTTGCTTTGTAATGGCTGCGTTGTAATGGTTATGCGTGGTAACGGCCGCTTTGTAATAGCTGCGTTGTAATGGTTATGCGTGGTAACGGCCGCTTTGTAATGGCTGCGTTGTAATGGTTATGCATGGTAATGGCACTTGCTTTGTAATGACTGCGTTGTAATGGTTATGCGTGGTAACGGCCGCTTTGTAATGGCTGCGTTGTAATGGTTATGCATGGTAATGGCACTTGCTTTGTAATGGCTGCATTGTAATGGTTATGCGTGGTAACGGCCACTTTGTAATGGCTGCGTTGTAATGGTTATGCATGGTAATGGCACTTGCTTTGTAATGGCTGCGTTGTAATGATTATGCGTGGTAACGGCCGCTTTGTAATGGCTGCGTTGTAATGGTTATGCGTGGTAACGGCCGCTTTGTAATGGCTGCGTTGTAATGGTTATGCATGGTAATGGCACTTGCTTTGTAATGGCTGCGTTGTAATGGTTATGCCTGGTAACGGCCGCTTTGTAATGGCTGCGTTGTAATGGTAATGGCACTTGCTTTGTAATGGCTGCGTTGTAATGGTTATGCGTGGTAACGGCCGCTTTGTAATGGCTGCGTTGTAATGGTTATGCGTGGTAACGGCTGCTTTGTAATGGCTGCATTGTAATGGTTATGCATGGTAATGGCACTTGCTTTGTAATGGCTGCGTTGTAATGGTTATGCGTGGTAACGGCCGCTTTGTAATGGCTATGTTGTAATGGTTATGCATGGTAATGGCACTTGCTTTGTAATGGCTGCATTGTAATGGTTATGCATGGTAATGGCACTTGCTTTGTAATGGCTGCGTTGTAATGGTTATGCGTGGTAACGGCCGCTTTGTAATGGCTGTTTCCCGAGCACCACACATCAAATTCAAGGTATTTGGTATGTGGCTTTAGTAGTAATCCATTGTGCTCTTAAAAAGCACACACTATAAATTAATTTGAAAGTTCACAGTCACAAGCAGGTTTCATTGTTACCAAACTCAATGGCACTAAGGTTGTGGACATCACCTGGACGTGAACCTTTAACTCACAAATGACATCCACAGCACAGGTGAGCCAGCAAACCAATATTCTATTTTAATGGCTACATCTTTATTATTCACCAGTTACACTGGTCAAGGCATTTACTTCACTTGACTTGGATATTTTATTGCACTTCCCTGCTCAGGAGATGGGATGAGGCCTAATGTCAAAGTTGCCATTTTCAATATTCTGTATCACCTGGAGACTCAGCATCCCTATCTGCCACACATTTAGAAGTGCCTAGAGTCGGACAAGTTAATAGTGTGTGCTATACAAGAACATTGATAGATCATTCAATTTCAGGGTTCTCTCTCAAATGGAAGTTCCCTACTGCCAATACCTAATGGGTATGCTTTTCCCTAGTGAGCTGGCACAGGGCCCGTAAACTATGGTGCCAGATAGATTGGCTCTCGTACAGTGGCGGCCCATGCAGGTAAGCGCGGTCGGGCGGGGCGGAGGCGGGGTGAGGGTGGGGATGGTGAAAGTTACAAACGACAGGATAGGGAAAGTAAATAAATAAAACCACTTACCTTGCGCTGGCCGCATCAAAGTGGTTTAATTTATTTATTTATTTTACTTTCCCTATCCCGTCATTTGTCACTTTCACCCCCCCCCCCACCCCACCTCCGCCCTGCCCCCACCCCGCCGCGCTTACCTACATTGGCCGCTACTGCTCGCATAGCCACCAAAGTTCTGCATTCTGGGTCAATCTTAATAGTGGAAGCCATGGTAGTGTGAACCCATCTCCTAATGTACTTCTAAAATAAAGAGCTAGTAAATGGGAAAGAGAGGAGGGTGGATAAAAAATAGATGCTTGAGAAAAAAACCTATCAGACAGATCTAGATTACTCGCCGAGTTGCCAGTCATAGGTCCCAGATAATCTTTCACACACAACACTCGGCATCTGATAAAATTGCCCCTCTGGAAAAATGCAGGTTTTACTCTCTAGAAAGCGTGAAGAGTTATTTGTTGTCGAATTAACTTAAACGGCAAAATAAACTCGGAAACGGGGAGCTGGAATGGAGGAAGTAAAAAACCAATAATGATAAAAGAGAGTTAAAAGAATTCGCCAGAGGCTACGATTAGAGCACGGGCATGGAAAATCAACAACCTCGAAACACTGAAATAGAAGCGGAAAGGAACAAAACGGCATAATTAAAACATTTACCTACACTCTTTGCTTATCAAGCAGGGCCCTGCTGTCCCAGTGTTGTGTGATGCTCGCTAGATACTTCATTTAGCAAGACTGATGACCAGAGGTAACATTTACCTGGGAAAGCAAACACAAAAACAAAACAACAAACCCCAACCCTCTCTGCCTTACCCTGGATCAATTGTACTCATTCTGTGAACTCCTGTCATTTAGGAGCTGTCATAAGGGAGGATTATCACCACTTCCCTTCCACTATGAGTGGTTCCCCACACATATGCTGTACCCCTCTCTCACTTCACTTGCACTCTCTCATGCATTGGAAGAGGAAGACCACAGCCCAAGTGCTGAGGGTCACACCTTGCCTAATGCTGGCCTCCAGGTTGAGAAGGACATTATTTTGCCTTGTTTAGCAGCTTTATTTGTTATAGACCTTTGTACATTAAAGTATTCCCTTGAGAACCCAGTTATGGATCTGAATGCGGACTATGAAATCTGCCTGTGACTGCTTCGCTGCTGTCTTTCTTTCTGCCAGTCTCATATAACAGAAACTCTGATCTATCTGCCCTCTCTGTGGCGATCTGTCACAACAGAGGACAGCGTCGAAGCAGTGAAACACAGAATCCAACGCCATTCCAAGAAGGTGTCCTGATGAAGGCTTCGCTTATTTGAATCACACTTATTGAGGTTGAAACACATATATCCACGTATACTTAAGGAATAGCGAAAGGGCAATAATTTTATTAGCCGAAGATTACCTTACTTAGGACAATGTACATTTGGAAAGGTCTATGAGTAAGGGCTACCCCACTCTCAGAGGGAGAGACTGGTACAGAGCCCTGAAAATGAAGGATGGCTTTGCGGTACTCATGGTCAATCTATAAATAACTGCTGGCAATTTTGAAATATTACTTTCAGCTTCCTTGATGAAATTGGTTATGTACTGGAGCTTTAGATGAATATATATATATATATATATATATATTTGATATAGAGAGAGAGAGAGAAAGTGCACTGGGTGTGGTAATTGCCATTCGGAAATAATAAACAATACAACAGAAATAGTCATGCTAATGGGAAGAATAGTCACATATTGCACCGAGCTAAAGTGTACACATTATTTATGTGGTTACAACATTGGTAACGTGTTTAGGGTGAAGCCATTAACAGACCTTAAAGCAACAGAATAGTGTTGGTATTTCGTGACTGCGGGACATTCTTAAACAGGAAAAATAAAGGTGAGGGACATTGGGTAGGGGGAATGTCCATACGCACTTTTTGAGCTCATAGTGATGTGGTGGTACCAGCTGGCCCCGGCGAATCCGATTCTCTCTGCCGAAGAAAGGCAGTGAAGGGTTCCCAAATGTCCTTGGGACGAGATCTGAGAGGCTTGAGTTCCCAATAGGCGGAGAGCAGCTCCTGACAATAGGATACGTCTGTTAGCCAAGCTTTAATGTTCGGGCCGGTCTTCTGCCCCATTGTATTGCTACCCTATGCCTCGCTAAAAGAAGTAGCATGGCAGTGAGACGGCGATGTGTATTGAGTACTACTTTCCCGTAGCCAAGTAAGCTAACCAAGGGATTTGGGGCGGGGGTGACATACCAATGATCTCGTGTAGTATAATGTAAACCTCTCTCCAGAGCTCCGTGACCTTTGGGCAAATCCAAGCTAAGGGGCAGATTTACAAGCCCCTTGCGACAACTTTACGCCGCTGTTGCGTCACTTCTGTGACGCAGCGGCGTCGTAAAGAATGCGCCACGTTGCAACATATTTACAACGTGACGCATCTAGGGAGATGCGTCACGTTGTAAAGCCATGCGCTACATTATGCCTGCGTCAGGTATAATGTATGCAGGGTGGGCGTTCCCACGCAGGAAAGCCTTGTAAAAGTGACGCAGTGAAATCTACAAGATTTCACTGAGTCACTTTTACGACGCCACTGCGTCAAAACCTTGCGCCTGCTTGAAGAAGGCATAAGGAGTGACTCAGCATGTTAGGAATAGGCATTCCTAACCATTGCTGGAGTTGCTTCGTACTTGCGACACGACTCCAGCAATGCGCTGCCCTTACGCCGACAAGATGCTTCATGCATCTGTCTATCCTTGCGCCACGGTGCGCCGCATTGTAAATGCGGCACATCCATGGTGGCGCAAGGGTATTTTTCAGTGTCGCAATTAAACTGGCGCATCCCTGCTAGTATGCAGGGATGCGCCAGTTCTTGTAAATCTGCCCCTAAATGTAGAAACGTGGCATGTGGTGTGTAACATCTGGCACAGTGAGAGTCCGGGGGTAGCCACATTTTGAAAAGTTGTAGCAGTGTGCAGTATAAACAATGCAGGTATTTAAATAGACAAGACGTAGCCGGTAGTTGGGAGATAGCATTCCTAGGTGGCCGCAGACATAGACCCGCTGCACATCCGACAAAGGACAGTCCAGCTCCGTGTTCAATGCTTCCCAAGTTGTCGAGATGAGTAAAGGTGCAGAGTTTTCCATGTGATTGTAGAGGCTGGTGATCAATTTATGAGGAACAGAGCTGGTGTGCGTATATTCCAATGCTGCGAGGGTCAGGGGGGCAGGAAAGGTATCGAGCAGTGTGCAGCATGTGGCGCGTAATTGAAAGTATAATAGTGTATCCAGGAAGGTGGGGGAGGACGTGTCATCAAATGGTGGAAGGAAATGGTCATCAGGGTATAAATCCGGGGAAGTCTCTGATGCCCCTCTTGCATTACACTTTATGGCACCCTTATCCTGTAACGGGGGCACTGTGAGGTTTTTAGCGAGTGGGATAGAAGGGGCATGGAGAAGGGATAGGCCAGCTCGCCTTCTTAGCCAATCCCACGCCCATCGCACAAATTCAACTGTATTGACCTCCGCTCTTGGTGCCTTGTAAGGCTGAAACAGTGCTGTCGAAAGCAGCCAGGGAGAGCATGATCACGTTCTATGGCCGAGCACGGTTGAAATGGTGTGAGGTGAAGCCAGTAATGAAGAAAGTGAGCTTGAGCACAAAGAGCATATAACAGTATTTCTGGTGCGCCCAGACCGCCCTCCGAGTGTGGCAGCATAAGGAGTTCATAGGAGGCCCGCGGTTGTCTGCCCGCCCATATTAACGTTATCAAATTTGACCTAATGCGCTTGAAGAATTGAGCGGTGAGTGGGAGGGGAACATTGATGAAAAGATGGACAACTTTGGTAATGTTGAAAATAGTGCAAGAACGTCACTCAAACTAACTGAAATATACATTGTGCACATTTTGATCAGTGTAATGTTGGCGCAAAATTGCCTCCTTAACTAGTGTACAATGGTTTAGCCACTAGTGCAATGCATGTGATCCTGGCATTTCCCAGTTGCACTTTTGATAATTCAGTCTTATCATCTGAGATGCTAATTTGCTCGGTTTGCTCCATGAATTAATGTTGGTGGTTTCTGGAAATTTGAATCTGATCTTTGCTCTTCCAGGCTCTAATACTAATCCTTCTTCACTCCCCTCTGTTTAAACATGAAAGTGTACGCGCCTGGATACCCTCACGGGTGACAAGAAGCACTCCACAAATCTACTGAGTGATTGTTTGAAGAAGGCGGTACCAGTTCCGTACCAATATCACACAAGCGGTGGTGCTCAGTGGCATTTCAGAAGGGATGGGAGGCATGCACAAAAAATAAGGAGCGTGGTGAGAGGGCACGAAGTATATACCAAGCTAAAGTCTATAAATGCATAATTGAGCGTAAAATGGAGTCTCACTTTTCCAAAATGGAGTCCAGAAGGAGAGCAGGCCGGCCGGGGTGAATGCTTAGCTTTCCTACCTCGTCATCTCTTTCGAATGAGCTGCTTTTGTTGATTTCTAACGCTTGATCTGCAGCCACCAGTTGGCAGATAATGTGCACTCAAGGGCTGCCTTGAAATCAAATTGAAGGGGAAGGTACAGGATATTGCTTCTCGGGCTCCTCGGGGGAGTTCAAGGGCTTTGTTCCAGTTTTCCTCTCCGGAGTATTGTTACAACGTAAAGCGAGCAGAGCGGCGGAATTCTACTGCTGTTCAGAGGCAGATAAAGTTAGGCCCAATAGATAAAACATATTCCATTCAGCTTTGTTTTTCGCTTTATTAAATGTTTAGTGAAATTGGCCATATTGTTTTCATTATCACCACTCCGTATATTTGCTCAGAGTTTAATGCAGTTTTTGACAGTCTATTTTCAGTAAATTGACTTTTATTTCTCCACAGACTAACTTCTCTACTTTTGCTTCCTTAGTCCCTCTGAACAACTTAACACAATAAAGTCTCCAGTCTATTTTAGTTAATTAGGCATTGTTGGGTACCGCACCCACTATAGGCAGGGCCACTGTAATTATGCAATTGTGCAGCACAGCGTTCTTCACATAATTCGGGTTTTGCCGCATTTGCCACATAATCCATCATCTACTGCATAATCTAAGGACTTTAACAAAAAAAATTCTTTCTAGCTCAAACGCTTCAAAAGTTATTAAAAATTCAACTAAACATGTTGCCATGCAGTGTAAGGCCCTTTGGAAAGGTTGAGTGGTCACCTTTCTGTAGCTTTTTGCTATATTTGGGTGTTAAACTGGTATGAATGTGGTGCCACTAATGCCCAAATAGTGCTGACAAGTGTAAAAATGATAAAATAATGAAGTAATACAATCACAAAAAGTGCCACATAATGCCCCATACGTTGCCTTTCTTGCCGCAAAATGTACTCAATCCTGCCTCATAATTTGGCCCTACCCTGCCACATAATTCCAGTGGCCCTGACTACGGGTCTCCAAATTTAACCTGTGGTGAACCTGCTGCTGATGACCTTAAACTCTTATCCATGACTTTGATTGTCTTGTTGGCTTCTACTGATGATCTTAAACTCTTATCCATGAGTGTCACTGTCTTATTGGCTTCTACTGATGACCTAAACTCTTATTTGTGATTGTCACTGTCACTGTCTTGTTGGCTTCTACTGATGATCTTAAACTCTTATCCATGATTGTCACTGTCTTGTTGGCTTCTACTGATGATCTTAAACTCTTATCCATGTTTGTATTGTCTTGTTGGCTTCTACTGATGATCTTAAACTCTTATCCGTGATTGTCACTGTCTTTTTGGCTTCTACTGACGATCTTAAACTCTTATCTGTGAATCTATTGTCTTGTTGGCTTCTACTGATGATCTTAAACTCTTATCCATGATTGTCACTGTCTTGTTGGCTTCTACTGATGACCTAAAACTCTTATTTTTGATTGTCACTGTCACTGTCTTGTTGGCTTCTACTGATGATCTTAAACTCTTATCCGTGATTCTATTGTCTTGTTGGCTTCTACAGATAATCTTATACTCTTATCCATGATTGTATTGTCTTGTTGACTTCTACCGATGATCTTAAACTCTTATCCGTGATTGTCTTTTTTTTTTTTTAATTTGTTATTGAGCAGAGCAAATGAGACATAGCAAGAATAATCCATAACAGGGAATTTAAACAACTATCTTTGATCAAAACCTGGACGTTATGCATAAAACCAACATGGCATAAATACAAAAAAAAAAAAGAAAAAGGCATATTGCTACCATAATCTGGCTACATCCTTGATTTTCACAAGTTTTTTAGTCAATATCCCGACTATTTACAGATGAGCAAATCTAAAATATTAAAGTGCTAAAGTGCTGTAATACACAATAAAAACCTATAGTAAGTTATCTTTTCCCCAACATAAAACCAACACAGATTAAGTATAGCAAAACATATTGGAACAATAATCTGGCAGCATCCTCACATTTTTAAGAAGTGCTTTCGTCACAGTCCCTACTTTTTAGAGATGTGCAAATCTAGCGTATTAAAGTGCAAAAGTTCTAAAGTGCTATAATACACGAAACGACCAAAAACCGACTATCTTTCACCAAGCAGGATATCTCCACAGGATAAGCCATCATTCAAATACGTATGCTATTTTGTTAATCCTGCTTAAAATATCTATAGAACTTCTGTTTCCACCATAGTTTCCAGGTTCACTAAATATTTCCAAACAGCAGTGAACTTTTTTATAGCGCCCACCCTCCTAGGTATGCTTCTTCGAACATCATAGTTCATTTCATCTTATTTAGCCACTTCAAGTATGTGGGTACTTCCGCCGACCTCCAATTCTGGAGAATTAAAGAGCGAGCAACAAGGGAGCAAATCGCTATAAAAGTCTCCTCTGCTTTTGTCAAGTTTTCCCTAACTTTAGTAATACCAAAAAGGGCTACCTCAGCCTCTGGATCTAGCCTCTTTTGGATTGCCTGGCTTATGGCCAAAAAGATCTTAGCCCAAAATGCCTCTAGTTTTGGACACATGAAGAATATCTGTAGCCAAGCCCCTTCCCCTTCTGCCGAGCAGTGGAAGCATCTATTCTCCACTTCAGGGTATTTTTTGTTGAGTATTTTAGGAGTATAATATGCCATCCACCGGGACAAGAAGGCCATTCTTTTAAAATTGGCAGCTCTTAATGCCTTACTCCCTAGCTGGGATATAGACTGCCACTCCTGACTTGACAGAGTGCAATTCGTTTCCCGAGTTACTCTTTCTAGAAATTTCTCAACCAGAGGAGATTCATTTTGATTGCACAACTGAGAGTACCAATTACCCACACCTCTTAATTTTGCTCGAAATAGAGCGGTCACCAACTTAGTCGGGGCGCCACTAGACGAAAGATTATATCTGTTTAAAAAATATGTAATCTGTAAATATTCGAAAAAGCCAGGCTTGCTCCGTTCACTGCATCTATTCTGAACCTCTTGCCAGGAGATAACTTTATTCTTCATAAAAAAGTGACCCAGCTCTTCTAAACCACAATCCTTCCAATTTCTAAGGTGACTGGATTGGATTTGAAGACCCAAGCTTTTGCATTCACCTAATTTTAAATAGTGGAATCCAGAAGAACCCGCTTGCTTGAAAAAGACTGTAATCTAGAGGTATAATCCAACAGAGTCTTGTATCTAGTCCTCTTTGGGAGTTTAGCTGTTTTTAAAAATATCGGGATTTGCGAGCCAGAATCCTGTATCATTTTATCCCCCCAAAAATTATTTAATAATCCATTTGATTCCAGCAAACGAGCTGTTAGATCTAAGATAGCCACCTCATAATATGTTCGAATTTTCGGCAATGCTAGCCTACCCTGATTAATATCTAGTTGTAGTGCTGGAAGTTTAACCCTGGAAGCCTTCTTGCTCCAGACAAACTCTCTAAACATAGCTTCTACAGATGATCTTAAACTCCTACCCATGATTGTATTGTCTTGTTGACTTCTACTGATGATCTTAAACTCTTATCCATGATTGTCACTGTCTTGTTGGCTTCTATTGATGATCTTAAACTCTTATCCGTTATTGTATTGTCTTGTTGGCTTCTACTGATGATCTTAAACTCTTATCCATGATTGTCACTGTCTTGTTGGCTTCTACTGATGATCTAAAATACTTATCCGTGATTGTATTGTCTTGTTGGCTTCTACTGATGACCTTAAACTCTTATCCATGATTTTGATTGTCTTGTTGGCTTCTACTGATGATCTAAAATTCTTATTTGTTATTGTCACTGTCTTGTTGGCTTCTACTGATGATCTTAAACTCTTATCCGTGATTGTCACTGTCTTGTTGGCTTCTACTGATGATCTTAAACTCTTATCCATGAGATTGTATTGTCTTGTTGGCTTCTACTGATGATCTTAAACTCTTATCCGTGATTGTCACTGTCTTGTTGGCTTCTATTGATGATCTTAAACTCTTATCCGTGATTGTCACTGTCTTGTTGGCTTCTACTGATGATCTTAAACTCTTATCCGTGATTGTATTGTCTTGTTGGCTTCTACTGATAATCTTAAACTCTTATCCGTGATTGTCATTTTCTTGTTGGCTTCTACTGATGATCTTAAACTCTTATCTGTGATTGTATTGTCTTGTTGGCTTCTACTGATGACCCTAAAATCTTATCCATGATTTTGATTGTCTTGTTGGCTTCTGCTGATGATCTTAAACTCTTATCCATGATTTTGATAGTCTTGTTGGCTTCTACTGATGATCCCAGGCTCCTATCTGTTGTTTGGCCGGCAGCCAGTGAAGAGCACCAAGTGCAACAATATAGATATAGTTAGGGTCTGAAATCTAAAACGGCTCACCTGGTGATCTGGCAGCCTGAAGTGCATTCCATTTCAATATGCAACATGAGAGCACACCAGGGCTATTATAGGGCATGCCTACTATGGGTAGGAGAGGTAGGGAAAGAATCTTCTAAAAAGCAATTGATGAAAGTAACTTGCCTATGTCAGTTGAAAGGAGCAATTTGGCAAAAAGTGCTGCTAATATGCATGGTCAAGTATGTACAGTAGGAAAGAACATTAAACGTTTCATGAGAAATATTCGACCTTTATTGGCAACCTTATCAAACCTGGCAGATTCCAATGGATGCTGTATTCTCTTGCATGTAAGGGTAAGGCTTAATGTGCCCCCCTGACAGGAATGAACAGGGAATTGCTCTGTACCCCATGTGTTGGCCACTTTGTCCATTCGTGTAGATCTTCAGCTATGCCCACTGCCTCAGAGGAGTTGTCCAGTGTTACTCACCCAGTCAGACACATTGAGCTCCAGCCTAGGCCTTACATATGCCAATCTACAGCACCTCCAGCAGGCCACAGAGGCAGGCCTCATTAACTCTTCTGTAGGTATGTTGCTTCCCTATTAAGGTGATTGTGGCACAAGTGCCTCTAATTCTTTGTTAAGTGACTGACTAATAAGGCTGTCACTGGGAAGTTTGACCTCAGTATTGAATGACAGGTTTATTAGTCATTATGTTTCATGGAACACGATTCTAATGACTGACACATCTGTCTTTCTGCTCTTCAGCTTGTCTGGATGAGGGCGGAGGTGGGCATTCAATGTCTGAACACAAAATACAGTCCATTCACAGCGCTTTAAAGGGTTCATTCTCTTCTTTCACTAAGGGGCCACCTCCAAGGGGAAAGGGTACCCGAACACCAGCTAGTATCAACAAGATTATGGTCCACCAGCATTGGCTATATTTTCTTTTTTTTCGACCACAGCACTTCCCGTGCACACTTTATTTTCTCCACATTTTATCAAAAACAAGTAATAGGAGGACAGTTAGAAACAAATTACACAGGGTATGAAATAACAGCATTCAGTGAATAGATAAAGGCCTTGATTCAAAGATGAGGACTATCACATGAATGGCAAAGCATTTCTATATCCAGTTATTTAGATTTTCCGTATCCTGTCTTTTCATTCCACATAGATCTGAGGTACTTATGCGGCCCGACACTCCCATTCCTCTCTTTTTATGGCTAACCTCGCTCCACACACACATCACGCTGGAACAAGGATCGAGGCTGAACACAAGTCAGCCACCTACTTCCTGTGACTGCTAAGAAGAAGTTCCCATACACATACTGGGTCTTCTCCAGCTGGAGCATGCTTTTTACAGCTGCTGAATCCCTACACGCTGAAGAAATATAGCATTTTATAACCCTTTACTGGGGCTATAAATGGGTATGCGTGTGTTTAGTGGTGCTTTTATAGTGAAAACCTAGCTGGGTGCAGCGGTGTGCTTTACACTGACCGTGAGGCCCAAGGTATGGGTCCAGATAGTTTGCTATGCAGCCGCGGTCAGTTGACTCCTATTGTGCAGGCTGGATGTGCTGTTCAAAGAGATGTTTACACAGTTTCTTTCTGAACTACAAAAGGGTTGTTAGTGGGGATTTTGTTCCTGATCCTGAGTGCATTGATGTAGAAGGCTTGGCTTCTGCTTGTTCCTATTTAAACCTCATCATCGTTAGAGTAGCCGTGTCACGGCTGGTTTGGTGCTGTCTACCTGGGGTGGTTAGTTTCTCAGATAGGTATGTGGGGGTGCTTTACTGATGGCCTGGTAGGTGATGCCATTGGTCTTAGAGAGCACATGCGCCTGGAGTAGAAGACAACAAACTTCTTTCAATGGTGGGTAATTAGGGGAAGCCTCTTCAAGAACCTGATTAGAGGAACCACAACATTGAGCATACCTTTCAAGGTTGTCAAATTGGTCTTAGCAAGTCTACCGAGCAATGTGTTGCCTCCATCAAGGAGGCAAAGTACCCACATGAAATTAGTAGACCCACGTCTACTTACATTAGGAGCCAATGAATGTGTTTTTCAAGGTGGAAATAAGCAAGCAAAATACTCGTGAATACCAATCAATGTTTGTTGTTATGGGAGTTCTAAATGTTTTTTTGGGGCGGACACCATTATCACTTCCTTAACTGCCCAAATTGCCTCTTCACCCCTAAAATAATGCCCCTTTTCTTGCACTTATCCCAAAACTAATGAATGCAGTCAGATAAATCTCAATATCAAGATTATTAATTATTAACATTCACTACAATATCCTTTTCCATATATACTCTATTTACCACCAGCTTGCATTTCCTAAACGATGTAAATAACAGATATTACTATTATCCAGTTAATGGTATTCAATCTACCCACCTAGAAAAAAGGATAAAAGGCTCATTCTGCATCGCAGAGATTCAAACTCATGACCTCACGAGCACTCCTATTCAGCAGCAAACGTTCAGCTCACTGAGCATCCTCCTGGAATTGAGAGCCCCCAAACCACAACATTAGCACACATATGACATGCAGGTCACAAAAGGATTTGCCAATCAGGTCCTCTAGATCTGGTGAAGGACATGTTGGTCCTCAACGGGTTTGTGGCAATGAAGAAAGTGACCATCGCACATTGATGTTCAGCCATCTTTGCTGCTTCGCAAACTTCTGTGATACATGAAAGCACAAGGAGTTAAATAGAATTGTTGGGCGAGTCCAAGCACCCGGCTGCTCCACTGGAATGGGGGATTGAAGGGTGACATACCTCCTTGATAGTCAAGCTTCACTCGAGCCACCTCATTGTCTGCAGGGATCCTTTAAAATTCTCCAAGCATCCAACCTTCCTGTCCCCCCACCAGCACTTCTTTATATAGTGCATACATGCATGAATTTGCATTGCTGATCGCTGAATATTTCTTTTTATTTAATTCGCAGCTTTAATGGCTGTTCCATAACCCTGGGTTTTCATAGGCTGAACAATAGCTGACTTCAGTCTCCCTGTGGACCTCATTTCGCTTCATTTATTAACTTAAATGGCTTTGTTAGTATTGCAGGGAACTGTTGAATAGGCAGCCACTCGCTACATGATTTTCCCCGTATGCAATTATTTCATTTGTTTGGCTGTGCATCAACATTTTGTGGAGTTTTACAGGGCCATAAGTTCTCGAAGGCAAGCTAACAATGTCAGGAAAATGCTGATCACGGGATATGAAAAAGTAAAGGTGATGCAGTTCAAAGCAGCAGGTTTGGGTGAGACATTGAGATTGTTAAGTGTGGGTGTGACAAGTGAGTAACCTGAATAGTTTTTTTATGTATTCTTGTTAGATTCCTTGAGTTTTATAAAAAGGGAAAAGGTAGGTACACAGAGAAAGAGAAAAAAAGGTCTAGGATAGACTTTTTGTTAAGCAATAACATAAGTGTACATTTGAAGACCAAATGTGCAACCTGAGAGGTCTCTTTGTCTTGTATACAGTAAATAGATGTATTGTGGTACTCTGACGGACTCCATGGGTGTCCTTGTGTTGACTTTAGAAGGATGAAAGGCTTAGTGGACCCACAAGGAATCCAAACCATGACCCATAAGAGCAAAGACAGATCCCTGTAATGGATGCATTTGTCCAGCAGTTCTGGACCACCACTGAGTCATCCTTAAGTTCTTATCCCACACCACCCTGCACCTCAAACAGCTCCACTTGCTCCCAATTCAAAAACAAGCACTCTTCAAACTTCTTATGTACACATAGAAACCCTTACACACTATTGACCCACGTACCTCAACAACTGCATAAGCTTCCAAAAACCTACTAGACACCCCTGCTTGTCCAGACTCCTACTTGCACATACCCCCAGCATATGGAAACCAGATCCGGTGCTCTTGATTTCTCCTACCTTGCTCCTAAAGGCTGGAACGACCCCCTGCACATCACAACTACCTCCTCAGTTCTTGAATTCCACAAGAAACTGAAGTCCTGGCGCTTCACCTAGGCCTGCACCTAGCTTCTTTTTCAGCGCCAGGAAACTCGACCAGGGGAGTTGTATGCCAATGTCATCGCATAGCATAACATAACATAACAAGCAATGTATTGCTATGATGGGGAATTATATGAAATTGATGTGTGCTTGGATAGGGAGCATCAGGAGTACCTTTATTTAGGGGGTTATATTTTAACAAGTGCACTGGCCAGTGATCACAATAACTTCAGTTTTTCCACTACAGTGACAAAGCAGTCAGTTCAAGTTAAACTCTGTAATTAAATGAGCTAAAAATGATAATATTGAATGACAGCTCCTCTGAGGGAGTCTCTGAACCCTCACAGCACATTCTAATCTCCTGAGTGTTCCAGCCCATAGGAGACAACTTTACTTCTGTTTCCCTGAACAATTACTGAGCTTGCTAAACAAAACTAGGGCATTTGAACACATCTGGAGCATCTAAAAAGACTGCAAGGCTTTCTATAACAAAATGAAAAAAACCGTAATGCAATCAGGTAAACAGCTATTGCATAAATATTGAAGACACGTAAAGAAAACCACATATGGCCATTACGTGACTGAGTTAAATATTGTTTGAATATCGGGGGCGTGGCTTCGCCGTGCTGCAAGATGGCCGCTTGCTAAGGGTGCTCCTAAATACATCTGCAGTATACGGGGTGATCGGAAACAAAGCGATAGCCGCAAACACTCCAAGTAACATTGGGGTTGAGGCACGGCGACCTTCGAACAGCAACAGCATGCCGAAACGCAGAGATTGTACTGGCTGAGCCTGCGCATCTTGGGGAGAAGGCCGCGGCGCCACTGAAGCCTGCTCCGTCAACGCCGAAGGTCGAGGCAAACTGTCATGCGATCGGGCGCCTGGCGGGAGCAACTACATGAGGGCCCAACTGACGAGGAACGAGTGCTATCGGTGTGTGTCCGGCGTACAACTGTGGCCCGCTCCGGGCCGATACCTGTAATCCCGCTGAGCCCTAAAGCGGGCACGGACCCGGCCGAGCAGCGTGACGTGACGAACAAAGAGGAAGTCTGAACCGACCGACAGAGTGCAAGAGACCCCACCGAGATCGGCGCCTGGGAGGCTCCGGGTGCTACAGCTACCAACAAAGTGCCTGGTAGCCCGCCGGTAGGTGGCAGAAGAAACAGAGCAGAAGACCCTGCGCGTGGACCGCGTGAGTACACTGAAGGGCCTGGGGGTCTGTTAACCTCGGGGCAGGCGGACGGGCCTCTCTCCCCGATTGGGGTATTGCTGCGGTGGGCTTCTTTAGTGGGGGAGTGAACCCGGAAGCCGGCAGGCGGGGTGCGGAGCCGGGGGTGCCAAAGCATGGAGCACTGTAAGCGGCGGGTCTGGGCTGGTGCTGGCGGGGTCACGGCGTGGGGCGTCTGGCAATAGCTAGATCCGCCGGGTGCCGGGTGGTGCTCACGCGGCTCCCCGTTGGTGCTAAGTGCTGATCCATCGCCTCCCAAAGGGAAAGATCTTCCGGAGGCTGGCCACTGTGGGGGGCCTCACTCAGTGCCCAAAGCTGCGCAAATCACTCGCCTGGGAAGAATAGGTGTCATCGTCTGCCAAAAGCTCTGCACACAGGGGAAGACAGACCCCCAGACCACGACTAGCAGTAATCTATAGCCTCGAAGGTCCCAGAGGCTGGCTATTCTCTCCTTGCAGCGGGCTGGCCAGGTCCTGGAAAAGAGGTGAGCCTGGCCAAACTTGTCCACAAGAACAACTAGCTCAGGCCAAACATGGGGAAAAACGAACCTAAGCAGACCAAATTGCCATTTGAGAACAAGCGCCTCACCCACAACATGGATATGTGCTCCTAACCTGAAACAGAACCGAATGCAAGGGAGTGCGGGGACAAGCAGGAAGATGACCTGCGGGCCATAATGCTGGATGTCCTCTCTAGCCTAAAAACTATTGACATTAAAATAGATGCTCTCACCTCCAGGCTACACAAGGTAAAGCAGCAGGTAGACTCCCATGAGTCTCGCCTAGAAACGCTGGAGAACTGCGCCTCAGATACGCACGACTATCAAGTCGAATCCAAGGAGCATCTCCTCCAAATGGAAAAGATACTCACGGTAATCAAAGCTAAAAACGATGATTTGGAGGCGCACTCCAGGCGCAATAATCTCCGAATTGCTGGAATACCAGAGACCACGGCCATACCCAAAATGTAACCCTACGTTGAAACACTGCTTCGCGAGCTGTTTGAATTGGTCCTTTCCCCTGTTTTTGTTGTAGAGCATGCACACCTCTCACTGGGGCCTAGACCACCAGTTGGACCTACGCCGAGGCCTATAATTGCGTGCTTGCTAAACTACTGGGACTGTGACTCGGTGCTGAGAGCGGCTAGGGACCGAGGCCCCATAAACCATCAAGGCAACAACATCTCGTTTTTCCCGGACTTTACCCCGCTGGTTCAAGCCGCCCGTAAAGAATTCCTGCCTATCAAACGTATCCTACAGCGGGCCGAAATTCCATATGCCATGCTGTACCCCGCAAAATTGAGAATCTCGCATGACGGGCAATCCCATTTCTTCACCGACGCGAAATCAGCACTAAAATTCGCCAAACACATAAGCACCAAGAGACATTCCCCCTGCTCTTCTCAACAGGCTGGATCTGAACCAGGACTCAGCGATAACGATTGATGGCGCAACGGTTGCTGGGCGCTACCTGATATGCCAACCACTGAGATACACCCTATTTAGTCAATACTGACTACGAACGCAGGAGCCATGCCCCATCATGACAATTCTGTATGTGCAACTATTTTGTGCATTTACCTACACTCCGAGAAGCCCCTAACTATATACTAGGCCCGGCCACCCTGCCATATGGGTAGGGCAGTACGCCGGCATCCCAGGCCCCCACTGGGAGAACTCCCATGTTTTGCTATGTTTGTTTATTAAGGGTTTACAAGGGGACGGGGGAGGGGCGGAAACCACAACCTAGTTGGGGGGTTGGTGTGGGTGGAGGGCGGGTTGGGGAAGTCAACAAAGTTGGTGGGGGCAGGGGGGTTAGGTTTCTATGGTTATCTGATGTAGACCATACATATGAGCACAAAGGCAGAACACACAGTTCAGAGCATAAACCGCATCATCGTTGCGACACACATCATTGTTTAGACAGCCTACATGCAGAGTACAGCAGTGCACCTCATACCTATCTTCACATCACTGTAACAGATAGATGATGACTGTAACGTTCCTAACATGGAACATTAGGGGACTAAACGACCACAGGAAGGCTAGACTTGTACATTCCTATCTAATCAGGAATAAAATTGACATTTGTTTTTTACAAGAAACACATCTCAATAGTACTGCGGACCCGAAACTCCATAATAGATACTGGGGAGAGGTACACTTAGCGACATACTCTAATTATGCTAGAGGAGTAGCAATATTGATCAGACGTGAGGCTGGCTGGAAATCCTCTTGAACAATATTAGACCCCGAAGGTCGCTTCATCATCCTAAGTGGCACACTGGCGACTACCCTAGTAATACTGGTCGCAATCTATGGTCCTAACGTGGATGACCCTGACTTCTTTGATACCATTTTGTCAAAAACCACACTGATTGGCTGCGCTACAGTAGTATAGGGGGGTGACTTTAACGTCATAATGCATGACTCCCTAGACCGGGTGGGCTACCCCTGCCAACTGCATCCTAGAGCCAACCAAAAAATTCTCTCCCTGTCTCAAGATAACGGACTGATAGACATATGGCGCAGTTGGCATTCTGACAATTAAGAGGGCACTTGTATCTCCTCGTGCCACAACGCCTGGTCCAGGCTGGATTTTTGGCTTGTCACTGGAGACGTTGCGACCTGGACTACAGACACTCGACATATGCCGCGCACTCTATCTGACCATGCCCCAGCCCTACTTAGCTGGATCATACCACAGACTATGCCTCGAGCTTTCTGCTGGCATCTTCCCCCAAATGCCCTACTAGATACAGTTTTCAGAGAGGAGATACGAGTGGAACTCACACCTTTTTTTTCCATCAATGAAGGGTCGGTGGCCTCCCCCTCAACGCTATGGGAAGCCTTCAAGGCGGTGATAAGGGGGGCATGCATAGCTAAGCAATCTGGGGTGCTAAAATCAATTAGGCGGACACTGGAGGGACTGGAACGGGACATCCGACATGCTGAACTCCTATACTATAAAAATGGCGCGGCCGCTCACCTTGCCACCGTTAGAGGGAAAATCTCTGAATATGGTGAATATGGTGAAGAGGCGCATAGGGAAACACACTTCCTGGGTAAGCATGCCCGGGCCAGACGATACGGTGAGGGAGATCGACCAGGCATGGCTCTAGCTAACACACTCAGACAAGCACGCACCTTGTCCTATATTACTGAATTCTTAGACAACGACTCTAATCCAGTAAGAGGGCAGTCTGCCACACTAAAACGGCTAACTGTCTTTTATACCTCCCTTTACACTGCCACACATGAAGGCCCTAACCCCGAGCTGCAAACATACCTGGACTCAATTGAGCTGGTGTGGCTGAGTGATGCACACTGTGCCTACCTGGATGAGCCCTTCACCAGTGACGACATCGTTCAGGCCATAAAAAGCATGCCTAGAGACCGGCTGACAACCTCATTTTACAAGACATACGCGGTCGAGCTTGCTCCCCACCTTCTAGCGGTCTACCAAGAATCTCTTGAACAAGGCTCTTTACCACTGACAATGAGCGAAACTGTGATAATATCACTCTTGAAGCCAGACAAGCCGGTCAATATGTGTGACTCTTACCGCCCACTCTCACTCATTAATATTGGCGCCAAAGTTCTTGCTAAGCTGCTATCTACCACGTTGCAACCGTGCCTCTCCCTCATCGCCAGACCAGTCAGGGTTTATCCCAGGCAGATCCACAGCACACAATCTGCGCACATTCTTCTCCACACTGCACCAAATAGACCCCCAATTCCCATCCCTCGCTGCCTTCCTAGACGCATCTAAAGCGTTTGATTCATTAGAATAGCCATACCTATTTACCATATTACCCAGACTGGGAATTAGCTCCACCTTCATCGAGCTAATCCGATTGCTCTACACCCAGCCTACAGCGTTTTTGAAAGCGAATGGTTTGCTGTCTGACCCGTTCCCGATAACGCGTGGCACCAGGCAGGGATGCCCCCTTTCAACTCTGCTATTTGCGGTGGCCATGAAGCCACTGGCTGCCAGAATGCACCACTATCACACAGCAAGAGGGTTCGGATTTACAGGCAGGCCTTTCATAATATCAATGTACGCAGATGATATCACCCTATATATACGAGCACCCGAAGAGAACCTAAACCCTGCACTGAGGGAAGTCGTCCAATTTGTAGGCATGTCTGGAATAAGTGTCAATTGGGATAAATCAACACTCCTTCACTTGACTGCCGCCCCACTTAGGATGGAGCTGGACTTCCCACTAACCTGGGCTGAGGGCCCAGTTAAGTATTTAGGGATTTGGCTTAGCAGAGACAAACAGGAGATCTGGCGCATGAATTATGGCCGGTTGATGGAGTGGCTGGAGGTTAGGATAGCCACCTGGTCTAGATTACCGTTAACCCTGGCTGGCAGAATTGCCATAGCCAAAATGGTTATACTGCCCAAATTATTTTACTTATTTGCAAACATACCAGTACCGCTCACACAAGCATTCTTTAAGAAACTCCGATCCCTGATGGTGACCCATACATGGGCAGGTAAACAACCAGGGGGAACCTGGGACCTCTTGACATTGCCACTCTCGCAGGGAGGTATGGGGCACCTAAATTTGAACTATGTGCGCAGGCCCAATACCTACACTACTGGGTACACCTGATTCCGTTTCAGCCTCATGTCGCCATGGAGAGGCACGTCGCTGCGCCTATACCACTGCAGGTTGCCATATACCAAATCTATAAGAGAACAGGCGAAGAGATCAACACAGTGGAATCCCTGCGGTGGGCGTGGGAGGGATTAAGGAGATGTGCAAATATCCTATCACTCTATGCGCCTTCAACACCACTTGCATATCACCCGCTCCTTCCCCCTTTACATGACAAAGGAACCATACAACGCGCTCATCAAATGGGCCTATTTACCTTTGGTGATCTCTGCCCGGACAACTCATTCCTAGCCCGTCCAATTGGCCCTGGTGAATTCCAGGCACCCATTCTGGAACTACTCTTTTATTATCAACTCAGTGCCACATGCAAACAATTGCACACCTCCTTCCCGACTGCACCACCTGCTCTGACAGCACTAGAAAATGTATTAACCAACCCATCACCTCGGAAACTAATCACGCGTCTCTACAACATTACACAAGCTACCTCGCCGGTCACGATGGCTAGATCAATAGCACAATGGTGTACAGAACTGGTCCCACCCCCCACAGATGACCAATGGGCCTATTGCTGCTCTCAGCTCAAGCATCTCTCCCCCAAATATAGCTTGAGACTCATACATTTTAAATTTCTCCATCAACTGTACCGCACTCCCCTACAAATGCATAAACTGGGACTGAGGCCAGATTTGGATTGCTGGAGATGCAAACATGCACAAACGACATTCCTACACTTAGCATGGCTCTGCCCACCCATATCCCGGTACTGGAACAGAGTCTACGAGACAATATACAAAGTCACGGGATTCCGCTTGGAATGCACACCACTCGCAGCCCTATTGGGACACGTCAAAAAAGCCCCTCCGGCTATCGGCTATGAGGCTATTGTTGACCAAGCGAAGAATTGCAATGCACTGGGGATCAACTACGATCCCTCAAATAGACACCTGTGTACATGACATCACCTACTGCCAAGATCAGCTCACGGTCTACTGGGACCTAATGCCACTAGCATCTAGGCCCAAAGATATTTGGGGCGCATTCATAACATGGGTCAACACGAAAAAATGCGGCTGAAATAAACACAACCCAAGATGCTCTAGGTACACGTCTTCCATTTATAGGCAGCCTGGACACGTAGGGCAAACATAGTTGGGGGCTACAAGCGAGCTAAGAAGCAAAGACATATCGTAAACCCAAAAGGGCAGAGCACTGCTCTAGTATCTGTTCAATGTACTAGCTATCAATAATGCATCTACCTGTTTGTTGCTGTATAGACTGCTGCATACACAGCATGTACACTGTAATATGATATGTTATGTGCTCTTTTGCATGAAAATGATCCTTAAGGTTCTGGTCTGCTGTAACTATGAAATATGCCTCGCGGTATTGAATGCTATTGTTACTGTGTTAATGCTATGGCATGAAGTGCATATAGGTATGTTAAAACTAATAAATATAATAAAAAAATATTGTTTGAATATGGTTTCCCATAAGACCATCAAGCTCTTTCTAGTATTCCAGATTAAAACATCCTGGATCAGAACAGTCATTGCCCCACCTTCTTCTTACTGGTAGGCCAATGACCAAGCAGCTGCTCATTTTAAAATCTACAAAAGCCCATGCTTGTTTTATTTCATCGCCTCTTTCTTTGATCATTTCTACCACTATTTTCTCAACATGATTGTGCGGTTCTGCAACACTAGCAGACAGTGTTTTGTGTTTTTGGATTGCAAAATCTCTCCTTTCTGTAAAGAAGACATCCAGTGAATGATGTTACAATAGACCAAAGCGGACATCTTCACAAAACACAACATTCAGGACTGTCTATGATTAATGATTATTAATGAAACAGGGCTGTCATTTTCTGTGCATTTGACACCTATTATGGGAGATGGGTCCCAGTGCTTATTAATGCAGGCAAGCAACAACCACATCCACTTTGAGAAGATGCTTTTATAACCCATAACTCAGGTACCACTTTTAGTCAACGGGAACAAACCAATGCTGGTGCTCCAAATGACATCCCTATCAACCATCACTTTTTGTGAATGATCCTTCGAAGGTAGTTTTCAGAAGAGGCACAGTTACTGAAAGATCTCCCAAATAGTTCTGAATTAATTTCAGGTGGTTTGTTTACCAGTGTGCAATACTTTGGTTACTACAAGAAATAAAAGAAGATTGTGTAATGCACAATCTCACACGCCCTTTTCTCCTGCATCTCATGATAGGTTACTTTCATCTCACCTTTATTTGTAGCAATGAATCCTCATTTCGCTCATCGGATATCACCATCACTCTGATGAGCCCCAAGCAGACAGAATATTTTTATGAGTTTTGAAAATGTGTAGGGGACATCCCTCTGACCGGATCTTCATTTTCAAGTGAACATGTAATACAGGTTAGTAAAGGAAAAAGGTCTTGCAAGGTTTGGTAGTAAACATGCTCCATGCACTGAACATCCACGTTCCATGGAATCCTGAAGTATACAGACTTCTGGCCTGTGGCATCCAAAAAACAGCCTTAAAATGGCTGCGGCAGTTTCTATCAGATAGGTATCAAACCATCACTCTGGGTCCCTACCGGTCAGAAAAAATGCAGTTGGATAAGGGGGTTCCACAGGGGTCCGGTCTAAGTCTCACATTGTTTAACGTTTATATGGCCCCATTGGCAAAAATAGTTGAACAGTTTGGGTTCGAGATAATATCATATGCTGATGATACTCAGCTTATGTTTACAATTGGCCCTAATTTAGAGACAGAGAAAACCCACTTTGCTACGGGAATGCTTGCAATATCTAGCTGGATGACGGATAACTGCCTCCAATTGAACCCTGGTAAGACTGAGATTATGTTAATGGGGAAAGCCTCATCTATCTGGTCGGGTGACTGGTGGCCCACCCAACTGGGAGAGGTCCCCATACCCAGACAAATTGTGAAAAATGTAGGGATAAAATTGGACCAAACATTAACAATGAAAGATCACATAACCGCCACAACTAGCTCTTGCTACTATACCCTGCGCCTTTTACGTAGGATCTTCCCTTACCTGCCCATAAACTCCCGTAGAACCCTTGTTCAAGCTATGGTGATTAGCAGAATGGACTATGGAAATGCCCTATTAGCAGAGGCGGGTGAGACCTCGCTTGCTAAATTACAAGTGATCCAGAACACTGCAGCAAGGCTAATTCTAAACCGCCCTACAGGCTCCTCGTCCGGTCCTCTGCTGAGAGAACTACACTGGTTACCGGTAAAGAAGCGATCCTATTTTAAAATCTGTTGCCTCACGTACATTGCCCTCAGAGGCAAAGGGCCTCGTTACTTGCAGAGAAAACTTTTAAAATACGTTCCATGCCGAAATCTCAGATCCAGCTCACTTGCCCTCTTACAGGTGCCTCGAATACGCCTTAAGCGTACTGGGGGGAAAGCTTTCTCCCATCTCGCTCCTAAATATTGGAACAAGTTGCCCCTGGCTCTCCGTGAGACTCCTTCTTATAGCACCTTCAGGAAAAAACTGAAAGCCTTTTTGTTCTAGTGTATTAGGCAATCCTTTCAGGTATGTCTCTAAACAAGCGCCGAGATGCCCCCGGGTGAGTCGTGCGCTATAGAAGTGGTTTTAACATAACAACATAACATAACATAACATCAGATCAATCTAATGGAAACAATTGATAACAATAATGGGCTATTTAATAGAACCGGTGGCCATGCTGGAGAAGAAAGTGTTAGAAACATCAAGATAACACAGGACTCAATTCTTGTCAGATGCAACCGAGCAAAGTCATTGTAGCCAGCATGATTGTGTGTGATATATGTGATCTAAGAAAGGAAACAGCTTAAGGGATGACTACTACATTGAATACCACACCTACCAGTTTATAACCTCTTCTGTCACTCAGAAAGAATCGAAGACTATACCTTAAAGTTTATAATCTCTTGTGTCACTAAGGAAGGGTGGAAGAACTTCCCTGCAAGTTTATAATCTCTACTTTCACACAGAAAGAGTTGTAGATCGCGCGTACAAATGTATAATCTCTTCTGTCACTCAGGAAGCGTTAAAGACCACGCCTGATAATGTATAATCTCTTCTTTAGGTCAGGAAGAATTGAAGACCACACCTACTAGCTTATAATCTATTGTGTCCTTCAGAAAAGCATCGACGACTACACCTGCAAACCTATAATCTCTTCTGCCACTCATGAAGCGCTGAAAAGCACACCTGCAAGTTTAGAATCCCTTCTGTCACTGAGGAAGGATCAAAGATCACACCTACAATCTTAATATCTCTTCTGTTGCTCAGGAACCAGGAAAAGGAAATAAAAGGTGATGTGCAAGAAACAAAGTGCAGAAAAAACTTGACAGCACTAAGTGTGGTTCAAACCCAGGTGGCCTAAAGTCAAAAGCTTCATTTGCTGAATGCACAAATTGAATCAGCAAAGCTGGTTTCTCCAGATAGCACTGACCCTGTCCTGCAGATGAAAGTCAGCATCCTGTCTGACTCATCCAATTCACTCACATCTTCTCACACAGTATGCAATCTGAGAGATGTGCTCTGGTTCTCTGACTGCAATGTTTGGGCATCCCTGTTTGATCACCTGTAAACTACATGCACACCGCCATGCCAGCCATCACTTCTCTTTAGAAAAATAAGAAATTAAAATGAGCAAAAAAGCCTTAAAGGCTGATCCCAAAGTATTGTCTGCAGAAAACAGAGCACTAAAGTAAGCTGTACAAAAGGAAGCCTTGGTTGCCTTACTCTGAGCTCGATCATCCCGCAATTGCGACTTGAGCTGCTGATCTCAGCCCTACTGTCTGAAATGATGAGTTAGTGTCCTGCTGTACAGTGTGGAAGAACACCAAGTCCACAATGGGTCTCGGCTTATGAACTGCAGGTAACGTACAAAAGCAGGCATGGAAATCTGCGGAGGGCAATAGGGCTCAGGAAGAGGGGCTCGACTTGAACACCAAAACAGCTTCCTACTTTGAAAGATCAACCAAATGTACCCATGTAGACATTGGGGTAGACTATTTCTTTAAGTAATCATGTAAACAAGGAGATAGAGCCTTCTTGTTCACATGACTATGTAGTCAAGGCGGTGGGACATACTTACAACACATATCGGTCATGACGTACAGCGAATTCATGGTCCAATGAAGGGCTATTGCACCGCAGCACTTAGAGAGAGAACCACAATCATCAATACAGATCCCCTACCCCACCAAAAACACAAGGTCAGTGAAGATCCCCCTTCACTTGCCAAGTGGGCCAATGAAACATTCTACCTGGTGCTTCATTACTTGAGTAAATAACTGTTTTTATTAGCCCGCGCATATTCAGCAGTGTCTTGTTGTGGCGTCAAACCTAGTATCCAATGAAAAGCACCGAGATGAAACTTAACGACTGACAACTGATATGATAGTTTTAAAGAAGTAGAAAGCTACCATTCTGAGTGTGAGTCAGAATTAGTATATATTTCACACATTCCAAATGCAAGCACCGAGCCTGAAGATGGTCCTAACCACCATTGCCTGACGACGTTCCTGAATTTTATAAGTCATAAGCAAAAAGAAAAAGCTTTCACATGATGGCGATCTGAAGTGCCAATACACCATGGTGGTAAAGCCATGTATTTAATTTCACCTAGTGACTTCTAGGTAGCACAGCGAATGCTTAATAAGGATGCCTCCTGCAAAATAGGATTCAGACCCTTAAGGTGGTCCTAAAAATAGGTTTGGGCAAAAAGGGCAATTTCCTTCCTATGTCGTTCTTGTGCATGAGACAGACATACCACTAGGGTTTCACGGCTGAGTGCATCAGGAACTGGGAGGAATTAGTACTCAGGAAAAGGCCTCCAATTTGGGTATGACAGAAGGCAGAACAGAAACATAATTTCCATTGTTATTCCCCAAGGCCGGACTGGGAACACAAACCAGCCCTAGCAATTCAGACGGACCTGCCCTGGGGGGGAGGGGATGGGTTGCTAGCAGGAAGCACTGCTGTTGCTTTTGCACTGCAAAACCGGCTTCCAGTAACAAAAACAGCCCCACCGCTCCAAAACCGGCCCCCACCCCTCTGGCCCATTGAGAAAGTGACTGATGCCCGCTACAGTCAGCCTGGCCCTAGTTATATCCCATTTCATTGAGGACTACTCATAATCCTGCTTCATTTTGGTTGGAAAATCAAGCTGTACTTAGAATGAGGGACTTATTGTATTTTGCACTGGGCTGTGCATTTACCAGGCACAGTCAGCTCTCCGATGCCAACCGCGCGCCACGCTGCGCATGGTACCAAGGTGTGATTTCTTTGTTAGAGGGTGGCTTCTAAGCTCTGCAGCGCTTCCCTGCTCCCGAGGTGTGTGCTTCCACAGAAGCTGACAAAAGCACATTTTTCATCAGGGATTCAAGGAGATCACAGACCTGTCTGGCTGTGCCACTGACGGATGGCTCTGAAGCCCGTGATGAATGCATTTGCAAACATTGCTGCGGAATAATATCCTCCCACAACCGAGGCACTCCAAACAAATTAGATTGCCGCTAATCACATCTCCCATCTTTGGAAGAGGAGAGATGAGCCTTCAGCAGCAATTCACTTAGGTGGAGAGGCTCAGGCACACCGCACCAGCTGAAATGGTAGCCAGGACACCAACGTGGTAGGAGAGAATCATCTCTAAGCAAAAGCATTTATCACCAATCTTAGGGGGTCATTATGATGTCGGGCGGATCGCCACTGCCCGACCGGCGGTGGTGATCCGCCCGACATCTTTCCCCGCCTGCCCTCCATTTACCGCCCGCCATATTACAATGGCGGGGGGACAGCGGGGGACGGAAAGACCGTCCGCCGCATTTCCGCAGGCAGGCAATCATTCCGATTGCCTGCCGGGCGGAACTCGGGCCTAATATGGTGGCGGTGTCTTGAAGACACCGCCATCCATATTAGGATGCCTGGCGGTGAAGGCCTTTCCATGGCGGCATCGCCGCCATGGAAAGGCATGCGGGAATTGCTTTGGGGGCCCGTTGCGGGCCCCCGGGGGTTTGGGGGGTGGGTGGCTGCACTTGGGGGGTACCTATGGTACCCCCCTACATTGGCATGCAGAAGGTGGCAGGCACCGCGCGGTGCGTGTCACGTTGTGCATGCCAATGCACTGCATGCATTTTTTACATTGCGGCGGGTGCTGCTGACAGCACCGCCCGCCGCAATGTAAACAATGCGGGATGCGACCGCCACGGTGGCGGTCGCATCCTAATGGGCACAGCGGGACCGCCGCACCTCTGGCGGTCGGTCCCGTTTACCGTTACGGTGGCGGGCGGACTTTGTCCCCCCGCCATCGTAATGGGCCCCTTAGTTCTGTGTTTGTAGTGCAGTGATTTTTGTAGCCACCGTGGCTACCCTAAATTGACATAATTTCTTCGGGTAAAAATCTATTAAATGGGCTACCTAATGAATGACGCAAGATGCATCTCAAAGTCCAAGCAGACGTCATTAAACAAATTAACATTCTAGAATGCCTATTGTGGGTGTTTGTTAGAGATGCAGAACTGGGCCAAGAGAACTGCTATTTTTCTCTACTTCGGATGGTTCCTTTAAATGTGTGTTTATTTTCTGCCCCCTCTTCCTACCAATCCCAATTGTTTCTCCCCACGACAACTCGCTTCCCTCTTTATTTCATTTTGACTTATGGAGATCAAAATCAGATAGAGTGGCATGGTAGTGTTCATGTTGTGTATGAGTGATCAATGGAAATACGTGGTACAGCTTAGTTCATTATTAGATGAATAGAACGTGACATGTTCACTAAACACTTAGTCCTATGACAGAATATCTAATTACAAGAATATCATGTAAACAATATTTTGTCCACAAAAACAATGAGTTTACATACTTTGAATGCAACCTACCAAAATATTGTAGCAAAAATATTGTCGAACAAATTATCACAAAAAGAAAGATAAGTATATTAAAACTTTCATATTCATGATGGCATGTGCAATTAGTTTTGACATTTTGCATGAAAATAGTAATAAAAAAGTACAATAGAATGCATTTTACGATGTTTATTACAAACACTTTTATATAAACAATAAAAATACATCCAATAATTTACCTAAAAATAATTTACATAACAAATATTCTGTTAAATACACTGCATAGTTATTATCAATTAATTATTTAATTTATATAAAATAAGTTAAAAACATATTATTATTAGTGCTCCCGGTTTTATGGTATTTATTTTTTTGACATTTCCATCTGTATTTATCCATATTTCTTTTTTGCTCACTTTTTCTGTATTTATCCATTTTTTTTATTTTGTGTTTTCTGTACAAATGAAGCTGCAATGGGTTTTTTCCACATTTATTTAACTGATAAAAGTATACTCACATTTGAATGTCCGAAAGGTTTCAGCAGTATACAGTGCAATAACGTTATCTGAAAACACTTCCATGTAGAATAGCATCAGTAAATGTAGATCTGCACTTATTGAGGCTTAATTTGGAAATCTATTGTCTTTTTTCATCTCCCCCTACCTCTCAATCTGTACCTACTGACCTGGCCCTCATGATTGACAGTAGAAAAAATCACCCAAAGAAGGCCTATTTTCCGTATTTTTCTGTATTTAAAAATAAATATAGACAGGAAAAGAAATAGTTTTCTGTCTGTATTTATCTGTAAAAATCAGTAAAAACGGAAAGCTGGGAGCCCTAATTATAATTAAATACAACCCACAGCTAAAATATAAATTATTAATGAAAAAGTAAAAAATAAATATAAGATATAATAAATAAAATATACATTAAAAATTAAAAAAACAAAATTAAAATAACAATTACACAATTTACATAATTGTTCACCAATTAGATAGTTAATTAACATAAAAAATAATTGCAAAAACTATAATTTATCGGATGTATGACGATACCACGCATGCATTACATCGCATGCCATTAGATCGCGGTTTTAACAACGCAAGTCGTTACAACGACTTGCGTTGGAGGGCGCTGGACTTAGGAGTAGTTTAATTTACTATTCCAACTCCAGCCTACGTACAGTAGGGAAGGTGTTGGATAGTAATTTAAACTACTCCTTGTCCTATAGCGCCCTCCAGTGCAAGTCGTTGTAACGACTTTCATTGTAAAAACCGCAATCTAATGGCATGCGATGTAATGCATGCGTTCTAAAGGTTGTTTCCCTAATTTATCATTTAAATAACTCCCACCCTATTCCCCTCCCTAACTCAGCACCTAAATTAAAGACTACTAATTAAATATATTAAAAACAAATACATTTTAAAAATTATTAACAGTACTATTAATAGAATTGCCAATTTTTTGTAAGAAATACTAAAATTAATACAATATATAAAAAAATTAAGTGTATTAAATACAACTATATTAAAGTAAACGATATTATATACAACACGATTTTTCCAACAGTAATATATACATAACAAGCATTGGCTAAGCCAATAGGTCTCGCCTATGCGAGAGCTACTGGCTTTGGCAATGTGTTTTAGCCATGTTTTACACCAGTGTGGCTGCTGTTAAGCATGCCTAAAAGTGAGTGGATTGGGGTGGAATGGGGTGTGGTAGATTGGGGTAGATGGGGGTGGGGTAGATTGGAGTGCAGTAGATTGGGGGTGGGTAGATTAGAGTACATTGGGGTGGGTAAATTGGGGCACACTGTGGTAGGGTAGAGTGGGGCAGGTTAGGTTGGGATTGATTGGTGTGGGTAAGATTGGGGGAGTAGATTAGGGTATATTGGGATGGGGTAGATTGAGGTGGGAAAATTGGGGTGGGGATAATGGGGCTGATTGGGTAGGGCTAAAGTAGGGCAGATTGGGGTGGGGTATGTTGGAGCAGGTTAGGGTAGATTGGCACAGGGCACATTGGGGTGAGGTAGATTGGGGTAGGTTGGTTGGGGTAGATTGATATAGACTGGAGTGGGGTAGAATGGAGTGGGTTTATTGGGGTACATTGGAGTGGGGTATGTTGAGGTAGATTGGAGTGGGGTAGATTGGGTAGATTGGAGTAGTTCAAGTGGGGTAGATTGGGGTGGACAGGAATAGATTGGAGTGGAGTATATTAGGGTGAATTGGAGTGGGGTAAATTGGAGTGGGGTAGATTGGAGTGGGGCAGAATGTGGTAGATTGGGGTAGATTGGAGTGTGGTGGATTTGGGTGGATTGGAGTGGGGTAAATTGGGTTAATTGGAGTGGGGTAGAGTGGACTGTGGCAGATTGTAGTGGGATAGAGTGGGATAGGTTGGAGTGGGAAAGATGGGTTAGACTGAAGTGGGGTAGATTGGAGTGGGGGAGGTTGGGTGGGGCAGATTGGAGGGGGAACATTGTAATGGGGTGGATTGGGGGTAGTTTAGAGTTGGGTAGACTGTAGTGGGGTGAACTGTAGTGGGGTAGATTGAGGTAGGTTGGGTAGTTTGGGGTGAGGTTGATTGGAGTGGGGTAGGTTGAGGTAGATTGGAGTGGGGTAGATTGGAGTAAATTAGAGTGGTGTAGATTGAAGGTGAGTGAACTTTAATGGGGTAGACTGGGGTATATTGAGTGGGGTAGATTGTAGTGGGGTAGATTGTAGCAGGGTAGAGTGCTGTAGATTGGAGTTGGGTATATTGGAGTGCAGTAGAGTGGGGTAGATTGAAGTGGTGCAGATTGGGGTAGATTGGAGTGGGATTGATGAGGTAGACTGGAGTGGGATAGATTGGGATAGAGTGGGGCAGATTGAAGTGGGGTGGAGTAGGGTAGATTGGAGTGGGGTGGAGTGTGATGAAATAAAGATGGGGAGCAGTAGCACGTGGAGGAAAGGAGAGAAGCAGTACCATGAAGATGAAGGAGCAGTAGTGCAATGAGTAGGGAGGGGCAGTGGTGCCCTGAGGAAGTTGGAGTATTATTAAGATGAAGGGCGTGTTACTCTCTATTATCAATAGATGTGTAGGCAATTTGTTTTGAAAAGCGAAAAAAAGACTTTTCCGGCCCAGGACACATTCATCACATTGCAGGTAATAATAATAATAATGGTGTTACTTCATATAGCGCAAACAGCTACCTCAAACAGAGGCGTCCCAGCGCTTAGCGGCAGTCAGGCGTAGATGAGGGCAATAGTTGACCTAGTCAAAGAGCCATGTCGTCAGCTGCTTTCGGAACTCAGATTCAGTCCTCAGCATGCGAAGATGCAAAGGTAAAGCATTCCATAGCATAGCTGTTTTTACAGATAAAGCCCTACCTCCCTTTCTGGCTTTGACAAACCTGGGAACACACAATAGGAACTTAGAGTTAGATCTCAGAGTACGGGTCGATTGGTATGGGAGCAGTCTCTTTCTGAGGTAACTCAGTCCTATGTTGTGGAATGCCCGAAAAGCCAGGGTCAAGGCCTTAAATTGGATGCGTTTTGCAACCAGGAGCCAATGGAGGCACCTGATGTGAGGGGAGATGTGCTGGCGGAAAGGAACTCTGTGAATAAGCCTCGCAGCCGCGTTCTGGATCATCTGAAGTCTGTGAATCAGATAACTGGGCAGTCCCAGGAATAAACCGTTAGCATAGTCCAAATGGGATGTTACCGCCGCGTGAACCACCGTCCTCCTGCTCTCCTCTGGCAGGAGGTGCAAGAATTTTTTTACAGTTTTTAATTTGCCAAAGCAGGTCAATGATAAATGGCGTATGTGGGTTTCGAAGGATAGATCTGAATCCCACTTAACGCTAAGATTTATAGCTGACTTTACCGGACGTGGCGGGGTACCCATCTCAGCAGGCCACCAGAGTCCTGCGGATGGGGGGAGGGCTAGCCAAAGAACATGATCTCTGTCTTGTCCGCATTTAATTTCAATTTGTTATTGTTCATCCAGCTAGTGATGTCTTTCAGGCAGCTCCTTAATCTGGCAAATGGGTCCTTTGACTGATCCTTAAAGGAAAATATCAGCTGGGTGTTGTCAGCATACGACACAGCCTTTAACTCCCAGGTGTCAATGAGAATGAAGAGTGGTACCAGGTAGATGGTAAAAAGTAAGGGGCTTAATGCTGAGCCCTGTGGGACCCCACAACTCAAAGGCTTAGATGATGATTGATATGGAGGGAGAAATACACTTTGAGTGCGGTTGTAAAGATAGGACTGGATCCATGCTAGGGCCGTACCCTGGACACCAAACTGTTCAAGTCTATTCAGTAGTTTGGGGTAAGCGACCGTGTCGAAGGCCGCGGATAAATCCAGCAGGATCAGCATGAGAAAAAAACAACTATCCAGTTTCAAATGTTAGGGAGCTGTTATAGATGTGTGCATTTTGTTAATATAATGTAGTAATTTTGTGTAATTTTTTTGTCTTTGCATAAAATTTGGGTTGCTCCAGGTGAACAACTGCAATATTGACAAATTCTGTTTCACTGCATGTTATCTTCAATTCTGACATCTGTGCAAACTCTAATTCTACAGGCAATGGAATTATAAAATAATCGGTAAAATTCAACGGTCAAATTTTATCATGGATAAATTGTATTTGGTCAAACCTGCTAAAACCTACTGGGTGAAAAGGCCTCAGTAAATATGAGAATAAGCAGAATCGATGTTGGTGTAGTACACACTACAGTCTACATGTTGTGCCCCATTTTCAAGCGGACACTTCTGTTATTTATTTAATTAAATAATTAACACTCACCCCCAGGGTACTATTTGTTATCAAGCGTGACAAATAATGCACCAAAAGTACAAAAGGTTTGCAATCAAGTCCATAATATCATGAAAACATGTTGCAATTTTATCCATAGCTGTTCAGTTCAAAGAGTTGGAATGCTAGGACTTGGATCTCACAGACAACCATTGTTAGTGGTTAATTGGTGTCATTACCATGGCTCACTAAAGTAAGTACTCAACAGGGCATTTTGCAAAGGTCAACCAAAGCTTTTTGGTGGCATTTGTTATTAAAGCTATGAGGAGGCAATTTTGTTGTTCATTTTTTCCATTTAAAAATACAATGACATTAATGATGTGCTAAGTTTCATCCTTACAATAGCACCAAAATAATGGGCTCCATGTACTAAGATACTGGTTGCAAAAAAGTAGTTGCAAACCTCAACTCTTCTTTTTGAGGCCACTATCTTTATTGTTGCGAAATGATTTATGTATTAACAGTTCGGTTTGCAAAATTCTGTATTGTAGTAGTTTGCATACCCACCTCCCTCTCAAATATTAATTAGGCAGGTCGCAATTTGCGGTGCACTACTATTGGCTACAATCACAGGATTGGCATTCAAAAAAGTCATGTTCCAAAACTGTTATTCTTATTAGGACACAAAGCCTCATTGAGCATAAATGAGACAGGAGGCATTTAGTTCCCTGCCGGGAATGGCTGTGTTCACGTTCCCCACTTAAAAACATTTCTTGTTGAAGGGACAGCTGCTGTTTTTTTTTGTTGTGAAGTTTTATAGGCAAGGAAGACACCGGTGGGAGCATGCAGTCATTACCTGGTCCACCGTCTGCTCTCTCAGTGACTGCCTGACTTGATTCACAAAGGGCAAGTTGTATCACCAAGAAAATTTCCCATTTGTCAATCAGTTACCACCACAACTTATGTTTCACTAATGTTTCAGTTATTTGCGATAGTAACTGACAAATACCTTTGCCACTCCCAAAAAGGAGATATTGCCTATTTTCACCCCTGTATTTGTGTTTCAGAAAGGATTGCAAAAGTCCATTTACAACCTGGTTACGCTTTTCTGACTTGCAAAAGGGTTTTTGTACATTTTAAAAATGTTTTTTGTACATTATAAAAAAAACAGCAGTTTGAGATCACCTGTGCTCAATAGTTTTGAGCAGTGTAGGCTCTGCGGCTACAAAATACCTTTGCACCTCAAGCCAAACGTTCCCCCAGCAGAGGTGGCCTCCTCATTCAGGGTGTGAGGTGGTTCAGAGTTCACCATTGCAGTGCAGCTTTTGACAGGGGAAAAGGAGGACTAAGTGTCCTTTACAACAACAGTCTAAAGCAGTATTTCAACTCGCCAGTTTGTAAAGATGTCATCCCAACAGCCTTACGGTTTATTAGAACATTGGAATGTTGGGAGCTCCATTGAAGACAATGGAGTTGCTCTGGGCTTATAATGGCTGGTATAAGCCCAACGCTCCAACATTCCAATGTTTGTCTTTTTGTTTCTCCATTTTTAATTTAGAACATTCTACCCTTAGTGGGTGGAATGTTCTAATAGCCTTATAGCCCTTCTGCCTCAGGCTATACCAGTTGTTAAAGGCCCTCTCCCTCGTTATAGGCCCTCGCCTGTGGCTCGGGCTTATAACTCGGGATCAGGGCCTTTAACAGCCAGTATAGCCCTCGGCAGCGGGCTATAAGGCTATAGTATTGTTGTGTAATGAGAGGATATGAAAATAGCAATGTTGTGCATCAAGCCCCTCACAGAAATCAACGCAGCCAATTTGTGTAGAGCAAGTTGATTTTACTTTTGTTTTCTGTTAGAGAGTTTGACAAAAGAGGACAGTAGCTCTCTTTTTTAAAGTGCTCTTTAAATCATAATCAAAAATTTCCATCATTTATCTGCTTTCGAGTGTTTCTAGATAGGCACCTGAATAACTAATCTCTTCAAATAAAATAGCTTTTGTAATACAAATTATTAATTCCCCTTAAGACCAAATTCTAAAGTATCTCTATAACTATCTCAGATGTTCATTTCAGATTTTTCATCTAAAATAAACAACCCAGCCTTGAATGTATCTTAGCTCCCTTATCTGTCACCGTGCCCTGCGTGTGTCTCCTTAGCTACAGTGATATCCGTAGATATAATTAGCAAATAAGTATGAATCCTGCCATTTACAGCCTCTACCGACTACCTTTTGCACCATGATATGTTGTAACCTAGTATCACTTCCAACACTGAACAACACGTGTGCTCTTCATTTATTAGGGGTTTCTAATCTCTGTGGCAGTGAATTACAAATAGGGCTCCATGTTTTATGGAAATATACGTCTATATTTATACATATTTATTGTTGCATGTCTCATTAGTATTTACCCATTTTTATTTTGTGTTTCACAAACAAATTAAGCCATGCATAGTACGTTAACAGATTTATTTGACCAATAAATGTGTTCTTGTACTTAAATGCCTGTTGGTTTTTTAGCTAAATATAACGTAACAATATACTCATGTGAAAATATTAGCATTATAGCACAAATAAATGCCCATATAAAGTTATTTAATAATATTTCATCACTTACTAACCCCCCGTCCTGTCAATCTGCCCATGTATTGGCCTGGAAGTCTTGAATGATAGTATGAAGATCTAAGGTATACAAGATCAATTATCCTTATTTTTCTTTGTTTTTTAAATAAATTCAGAGAGGGAAACATTGCTTATGGTCTGTAGTGTTTTTTTTAAAAACAGTGACTACGGGAAACTGGGACCAAAATCTCCATCAGTAGGTTGAGCTCTGAGTAACTTTGACTTAAAACTGCTCCAGTAATCGCTTTGTCAAACAAGACGCTTTAACACACATGCTTTCCACCAAAACATATTAAAGTGATGTACTTTTCAATAAATCATAACCCCTCATATTGATGTAATGTATGCTGTAAGCTTCAGATTTACTTCTGATTCAATTTGTCATTGTTGCCCTAACAAGGTAGAGACACTGAGCACGCGAAGACCATATGATAAATGAGCTCCCGCCACTGCACGGTGCTAGCGGTGTCATTTAGACTATTCTTTACAATTCTCTGCTACTATGTACAAATGAGAATCAGTCAATAGTAGAGGTCATCTCTGTAGAGTTATAGGTTCACATTCCAGCTCTACTACACTCACTTTTTGACAATGAACAAATGCCTGCAGGTGATGCTTTAATACTGCACTGGTGTCTGCTGCCTCACTGCATAGGACCTTGGAAAAGTGTTTTTCTAATGAGTGGCCATAATAGCGTATGGGTCAATTAAAGGATATATTTTGCAAATGCAGGCATGAACTATTTTTTTTCATACAGATGCATATGTTGTGTTGTGTATGATAAGTATGTTGGCACTATCTGTCCCAAAACAATTGTACCAACATTTGGAAAGTACTTTCAGAAGCTTTTATGCACTAGAGTAATAAGTCATTCCTGGGGGAATTCTTTAAGATAAGGTAGAAGCCAACCACATAAACAGAGGCCTAGGGCAAAAATATATGATATTACAAATTATATGATATTACTACGGTATAGCCTGACAGGATTGAGAAAACATTGCTTATTGTCAATTAGATCCCATTCAAGAACTTCCATAAGAAAACAACTAGTGTCATACTCACATATTAAAGGTACTGTAATTGTATCTGCTTGCATGTATTTAACTCCTTGTGCTCCGGTTATTTAAATACCTTTGCTTACAACTGTACATTCAAAACAGTATGCCATAAACCATACATGCAGATCCATTGAGTGCAATATGCTATTTAATACCACTGTTATTACATTGGTATGTCTACTTATTGAATGTTTGCCAGTAGTTTCTTGGCTCATATTTAACAGAAAATAGATCTCTTAACTTTGAATTATTTCCTGTAATTTACAATAATAAATTCATTTCAGGTATTTGTTTTAGCTTTCCTAAGCAAATACAAAGTTAAATGGATGGTTAAAACACTATTTACTCTTTCTGTCAGTGCTGATAAAAAAAAAGAAAAAAAGGTTTCAAAATGACAGTGCTGCTATCAGAGATTAATCAGCACATGAGACAAGCCCACCCTTGCAGGTCCAATCTTGATCCAAACAACTACCAATGTGGTTTCCTTCGTGTTCCTTCTACATTGCAGAGCAAGTGGGCGGAGCGCGGAGCAAGCGAGCATGCCAATATAGGTTCGAAAGAATTTAGTAGAGTGAATTTGGAGTATAGTAAAACATGGAATACAAGGTGTGCATCCCGCCACTACTAATGTACATTAATGAGTTTTCCGTCCAAAATCGGTGATATTGTACCCAGGATTAAGTAGAGTGGTGAATAATGAAACATAATATTGGGACAAAACTTGATAAAATATTAAGGGACAACACAGGAGTCATGTTTCCTCAAACACGCATGACCGTCATCAGTATCAAATACGACTTGTAACTGTGTATTTTGAGGTTAACACGGCTTGGTAGAAGCATTGTTGATAGATTTAACCTTTGTCGTCTGATCCGTTAATAAGTGCTGTATATTTGATTTTAGCATTAGTAATGTGTAGCCATGTTATTGAAGTGAGAAGATTTAGCAATATCATCAATAATGTATTCTGGGAAATGCAGTGCTCGCAATAAGAATAGCGTGTTTAACAGCCAGTGCATAACTCCCAAAGTCCGTTGCTGAGTTTAGCGTGTGCATTGGAAACACGTGACAGATCACCTGGGGGGAGGAACGGGTGATAAAAGCTAACGAAGGTTTGAAAGAAACAGCTAAGGCAGCTACCAATGTCAAGATTAGAGGTGCGGAGGCACACTATGGGAAATTCGAAAGATATGCAATAATGCGGTAAAAAACTTGTGGAATTGTGTGATGCCTTTTCATTTAAAACAGATGAACATATGTCACGGTAAGCGCGCTGACATTACTGCTGTGTGAGTGATTCTAGAAAAGGGTTTTTGGATGAACATGGGGTCATGAGTACTTCAGGCAGATGGGATTGTTGGATTTTGAGATACAGCATGGCTTGGAGGGTACGGGTGCTAAAGACGGGTTATGGTTTATGCAAATGATTGTTCCAGCTGAATAACTGTTGAAACCTTGTAATGTCTCTCTGTTTTATTAATTGAGAGGTTAAATGATGTTTCAAATTTAATTATTGTTACTGAAGCAACATAACTGAGCTGATGGTTGTTTATGGATTTGTTTGTGTTTTAGATACCCCTGATGAAGGGTTCATCCCGAAATGCATTGGGTGTTTTTAATAAAAACGTGACATATGGAAACATTTAATTCTCCTGTGTTTTTGATGAACAATGATGAATAAGCATAAGAATGAATAAAATGAATTGATGAACACAGAAAAAGCGAAAAGAGAGAAGTCATGTAGAAATTGTGAATACAAAACAAGAGTGAAATAGAAATTCGATTCATTGGATTCATTTGTGGCAGACATGGCTGTGCAGCTTGACGGGGACCAGATGTGGTTTCCTTCGTGTTCATTCAAAATACATTGCTGCCATCTTAGAGAGAATATATACATACAGGTGAGTAATGTAAAATAACATCTAAAGTGCTAAAAAGGAGCGAGTTACATGCATGATTACTTCAAATAATTTCGTATTTCCAGAAAGAGTACATCAACATATCCAGACATGGAAAGGATTGACAGATTGATAGTTCTTTCTCGATTCTTTGGGTGGTGGTGCATGGCCGTTCAGAGTTGGTGACGCGATTCGTCTGGTTAATTCAGATAATGAATGAGACTCCTCCATGCTAACTAGTTACGCGACCCCCAGCTTCTTCTTTTTGATTTACAGGGAACGTATGCTCAAATTCATGGCACAGAGTTGAAAGCCACACCACAAGTCATTCATCGTGGCATTACTATATTGTATATTTATTATATTTTTTCCGTTCCGCCTCTGGTTAGGCATCTGTATGTGAAGCCATCACTAAGGTGCTGGATGAGCATCTTGTGCATGTGTGTGACCAGATCCCACACCGCTCCATGGAGCAACTTCCAGAAGCAGGTTCAGACTTTTGCACAAGTGAGCATCCCCTGGTCCACATTAGTGTATGCACAGCCATTTACAGGATTCAAGGCTACCTTTGAGGCACTCATGCAAACAACCTCCACCAAGGCTCTGTACAGCCACCAGTGGAAGCATAGATTCTGGTGTTTGCCTGTGTGAGACCAGATCTCTGTCAGTTTTTGTGTGCCTACTCCTTCTAAATTTAGAATTGAGGTTGCAGAGCACACATTAAGCAAAAAGAGAGCAGTGCTATCTCATCAAACTGTGAAACGTAACAGTGAGAATTTTTCGCTTCAAGCACATAAGTACACCACTTGTGCTTGCTCATGCTTTTGATTTTAGTTGTCATCTTGTCTAAGTTTGCAAAGCTGGGTTCACCCGGGTTATATAAATATACCCCTCCATCCAGAGGAACAAGTGGATAGTTCATCAATCATGCTGACCAGCTGAGCCAAAAGGCCTTTTTCATTTCTTCATAATGCTTATGCTGGCAAGAATTGCAAGTTTCTGTTTTTTATCCTTTGAAGCCAACATCTTTGACTTTATGAGCCAAAGTTTCAATGTTGATTTCAAACTCATGTCAAAAAGAAAAATATTTTTTCATGAGTCTAGTATATAAAATAATATCTCATGGCATACATAGCTGACAATAGGTTCTCACTAGGATGTGTGAAATATTGTGAGGTTATTATAGAAGTACACACTGCCATGTACAGTTTCACATATGCATCAGTTGTTATCCTGCCAGCAATGATTATCGTATTTGTAACTGAGAAATATACTTTTTTGACCTAGAGTTTTATTCTGAACCCTAGCAGCCAATCACAGTTTATCTAATGCCACAAAAGTTACATACAAATTAGAATTTATAATAAGACTTTTATGTAGACCTTGACAGCAGCAACTAGGGTGGATTGTTCAATGCTATGCATTTGTGGCTAAAATACATAAAACGCAACATACTCTTGGAGTATGTTTAACTTTTTGAAATGTGAGGGGTTCACGTTTTAGTATTTTTTACAGCCAGGTGTAAATTACAGAGATATGTGCATTAATATGTTGGATGTAAACAGGGGTGGCTTTAGCGCTGGTGGCGCCGGTGCAACAATCATTTTTGGCGCCCTATCCCCGCCATTACTTCCTCCTCAGATTACCTCAATACCACCAGGCAAAGGTTCCCCTCCTCTCTCCAAAGTCCCTCTCTCACATGCATTTCATTTGTTTTAAAGCACTGGTAAAAGCTGGTTTTACTAATAAGAATGTATATCCATCCAAACAAACCCTTTTTAGCAACATTAGCAGTAGATAATGAAAGACTGCGGGGGGGGGGGAAACATAATGTCCTCCTTATGAAGGTTGCATGCAGCTCTTCAATGACAGTCATAACCGTCACTGCATTATATTAGGGTTGTATCTCATCCCTGCAGTAGCAAATGGGTCTCTGTGACAAAAGCAGTAATCCACTCGGCTAGCCACATAAAATACAGATCTGTGATCTGCACGGTACGCATTCTTTGCAGCAGGCATATTAACCCCCTGCGCAACTTTATGGCAAGTCAAAACTACCACTAGACAAAACTGCGATCTCTCTCTCTGGCAGGTACATTAATCACAAGAGTTATCTTGACATTTCATTTTTATTGCTGCCTGAAAGCTGGATGCACAAGGAACTCTGCAGCAGGTGCTTTTAAATCGTACGTTATCGCTCAAAAAGCTCCCCCCCCTGACGTCCGCGCCCCTCCCTCGGTCAGCACCCAGTGCAGCCGCACCAGTCGCACCGCCATAAAGCCGGCCCTGGATGTAAACAAAATGAATTAGAATATACTGGACAGAGTAAAGACAGTCAGGGTGGGAGAGAACTTTATTCCCTCCACCCTGCCTTTTACTCAGCCCACCAAATTCAGATTTCACTGCCAGTCTTTTTCTGAGCTCTCTGAGTGTGCATGAACCACTGTCACAGCAGTTCAAACAAAGCCATTTAAAAGTTTTGTGTGTGACCGTCATTGGTGAGGGACACTTACAGCAAACTTTAGAAGTTTTTCTTTCCAAAGACAAACTCCCAAAGTGTGAATTTTGTTGTTGCAAAACAAAAAACTTGTGGCCCAATACCATGGGCAATTTCTCCCAGGGCATGAGTGTAATTTTTTAGTTTACTGTGCCTCACCACCAGCCAGAATATTCCTGGCAGTCACGTACAGAGGGAAAAAAAACCAACAGCTGGTTGGATAGATTACCTCTGATGGTCTGTACTCCTTCAGGCCATTAATAGGAAGGTTTATGCTGATTGAGAGAATCTTACCCAATCAGTGTAAACCTGGTAGACTGCTCTTAATCATGCGGGTGGACCGAGAGTTTGGCAGACAAGTTTTCTGTTGCTGTTGACACAGAGCACCCTGTTCACCATACTCTAAATCAAGCCCTCTGTTCATACAATTACTTTACTTGGAAAATGTCCAGTAAACCAAGAGGAAGTTGCTGGTCTCAGAGGAAAGGGATTCTTAGTTAACTAGAAGCACTGGAAAGACTTGGCAAACTGGAGTTAGTTGTGCTGGGAGGCCAGGTGTTCTGTGGGCAGCTGAGTCAATCCCAGCGGTCAAGAGTGCTTACAAGATCTGTAGAGAGCGTCAAGAGAGAGGAAGACTGTAGCAAATAAAACGGATCTGATTTAACAGGTGTACTGAGAGAATGTTGTGGGCCTACAGTAATCCCAGCGCAACAACCCCCCAAAATAGTTGTATCATAAGCCTTTAAGAAATGAGTCACCATAGATGTGTCTTGAGATTTTTTTGTTTATTTGAGTTTAGGTAGATCTTTTTTACGTCCAAACCTGGGATTACAAACTTCAGACTGAGAGGAGGCTCAACATAGGCAATCTAGAGACTGCAGCAAGATTTTGTCACTGGAATTGTCTTGGCACAGGATTTTGACAGTCAACAAGAAGTGTTCACTGAGGTATCCAGGAAAGTCAAGCCAAAGTCAAGGAGCCCTTGTTGGATATCCCATGTGACTCTGTTCCACTGGACCATCCACAACTCAAGAAATATATCGAGTTGTCAAAGTGGAAGTTCGGACTTAGGTGGAACTAACATTTTCAAGGAATACACATGCACTCAAAAGTTGGCCTTGTTTGGAACGGAGCTTCTAGACGAAGAGCTCAACCAACACAGAGTGGACTTCCCTGGAACTCTGTTAAGCTATATCTGCTAAAGGTTTTTGAGAATGAATATTTTGACAGTGTCTGAATGTGAAAGTTCTAGTTGGGAGGAACCATCATCCAGCATGATCTCAAGGGTTGACTTTATTTTAGGACCCTAATGCACTCAGCGATTTATCATTTGGATTTTTAAACTTCAACCTGCACAACCTATATCCACACTCCTGACCCCTGTTCAGATGCTACATGTAGGTTAGGTCAGCCGCATTTATTTGATCCTTACTTGTTTTTAGTTTTGACTTTAACAAACCCAAAGCTTTTAATTGGCCACGTGCACTCATGGATTGGCCACAAGGGTTGGATCAAATTCTGTCAACTCTCAGGGAAACACTTAAAAGCCTTTTCACAAATATTTTTTCCATTGATTTTAATTTACTGCTTTCCCAGTTGAGTTTGACTTCAATCTTTTTTTATGTAAACTCATGCATATATTGCACTCATGTACAAAATACTTAAGGCAGAACCACACAGCCTGCTTCACAGAACTCCACACCAATCAAGTATATATTTATAGGAACGAAGACTCTGAGCATATTCCTGCCCCTTAGGCTTCCAAACTACCTTGACGAGCCACATCAAGACTTTTCATCGAAAGAAAGGGTAGCACACCCATCATGGTATGATTCAGCTAGGTAGATGAAATCTGCACAAGGCGTGCTTTTTCCCAGCTCATATACCTCTATAAGTTTGGTACGCAGGCTGTCAAAGACAAGTCCCAGTGAGACAAAAAGACCATGGGGCCCGATTCTGATGCGGGTTGGAAAAGCTTCCCGACTGAAGGCCTGATTCTGATGCGGTTAGGAAGGCCTCCTAACGGCATTTGCTCCTTCCAAATCGGATCGGGAACGTGTCTTCCCGACCGAGGGCCCAATTCTGATGCGGTTAGGAACAAATGTTCCCATTGAAGTCAATGGGAGTTCAACCAAATCGTATCTGGAAGCATCCGGATGCATCCTACTCCGCCGGTCGGACTTTCCCGATCCGAGTGGGTCGGACACCATTTCCCAACCGATTCGGTCGGGAAGCTTTTCCAACCCGCATCAGAATCGGCCCCTATGTGTCAGGATCTAAAGCATCACACCCAACTTTTCCTAGATAGAACATACTACTACAACTATAACATAAAGGTATTAGTGTAACATCCCTGGATAGTTCAGAGCTCTACGATGCATCACAACTGATAACAGAGTGCTAAACCACCAAACACTCAGAATTTGGGAAACATTAAAAATGTCAGTAGGCCAGTAGGTTTTCAAATAGGCCAAAAAGCAGAAATGAAAAAAAACTATACTTCTAGTTTTATTTTTTTTATAGAATTGCTGCCTCCAAAATTAACGTCCTGTCCATTTTTATACCAGAAAATAACTGTAATTCCTGATGACTTGCTACGAGAAACAGCTGTTAATGTCTGGATAGTAATCTCTAAATAGTGGTCCCAGGTCTGAATTCATAGGGAAGCTGAATGAATTTAAGGCTTCTACAGACGTCTGGCGTGGTCAAAGTTATGTGCTGCTGCAGTAAGTGTTAAAAAAACTGGTGTAGGGGCACGTGATGGTGCCATTGTTAAGGGGGTGCACCATGCACAAAACTGTTCCCAAGATGTCCTCTTTTCCATTGACCTCACATACATCATGCTGTGTCTCAATAGAGTCCTTATCACCAATGAGCTTTTACCCCATAAATCCATAATAAATTCATGTAACAGTCGGCTGAGCTCCCAAAAATCTATAATTAACTGTACTATTGCTAGACCACTGTGTTGTAGCGCCACAGTGAAATCACACAACCTACAACAACCTGGAGCTCAACCAGTGAATGGATACTCAATTTCCTGATATCGACTTATACTGCCAACCATAAGATGGTAGCTGTCAGGTCCAGGAAATGGTGCAGCCATGCATTTTTTATTGATAAGGGGATGGAGTGTCTACTAGCACTGGAAGATGATACACTTATTTTAAAAGTGAGGATGACAACTACTCACCAGTTGACATACACAAACAAAAAGGGTTGATTCAACTGCCCCCCTCCAATTTGCAATCCTGGGAGAAATCACTAAAGGCATAAAAACAACTTGTTCTTTTTATATAGCACTTAATATATGCTATGCGCTGTAAGTAACAGTTCTTCCTAATACCTATTAAGGCAATAGTACTCAAGTCACTAACTTTTAGAAGCATGAAAGGCTGACTTGGTAGTGTCAAGATTTAGACTGGTTTAGTGCTGATGACCTGCAGTTTTAATGCATGTTGCCAGAAAGTAATTAAGTCTCTGAGACCAGAAGTGTGCAAAACCACATAATTTTTTGCCGTGAAAATATGTAGAATTCCATGAATATTTCATAAGATTCACAAAAGTACACTTCCAGGAGTGTGGCTTGCTGGAATCTCGCGAGACTCTTTTTAAGTGAATACATACTTCATATTAAAAAAAAGCTCACTAGATCTAGCAGGAGATGGTTTGGAGCAGAAGATGTCTATCGGTGAGAGACTTTCTGTCTGACCCAGTCTTCCGCTGGTATCTCGCAAGTCTCTTTTGTGCGGGACGCACATTTAAATAAGTTACTTGAAATCATGTAAATTGAAATTTCAAGAATTTCAAGAATTATGATGGTATGATTAAAATTTTGTAAACAACAAGGAGAGACACAAGAAAGGGCTATAAAGGTCCAGCATACAGGCCCTAGTATTAATAACAATGAAGAGGGTATGCAGTTCCTGAAGTGGAAGGCAAGAAAATAGCGAGAAAGGTATCAATATCTGGCTACCAAAAGGAAGGATGGGGAATCCTTCCTTTCAGAATTAGGAGCCCTCACACACCCAGCCCGCTGGGTGTCATGCTTCATCATCGGGCATGCTCCTCGTCGGGTCGGCGCTGCAATACCCGACGGGCACCCTCAGTGGGGCTCCTTGGCGGAGATCTTTTATTCCTGCCGTTTAGTGAGGTGCGTGTGAGGGGCCCTATAGTGTAGAAGTGCAGTGTTGTGTATGGTTCTCAATAGAGACAAGTGAATTAAAACAGGTCGCTGGGAGAAACAGGGCAACCAATTTAATATTCCTGTCTCCCCACCTGGTTAAAAATGGAAAAATGGCAACTGTCTAACGTGATGTGAAAGGCAGTTGCTCTTTAAATCATACGGTCAACATGTTTCTTGCCCTGGTAGTCCCTAATGGATCAAGCGGCAATTCATCAGGACCTAATTATGGGTTGGAAATCTACACTGAACCACTGGTAATGGGGTATGTTAACCTGGATATTACCAGTCTTGTCACATCGGTGACGTGCAGTGTCCATGGGTGCTGTAGCCAGTCTAAAAGATGGGAAAAATGAAAAACAAAACATCTGTTTACAACATGTCAATCTTACCAAAACCATTTAGTAGCCAATACATGCTGTAGACACCTACTCGTATTGTCATCGCTATATGATGTACGCGTCCCATCTAGTATAGGGCGTCGGTATAAACTTTGTGAGCACAAGGTATCACGATCGTGATATGTTGTAAATCATGTGAGGTAACAATGCAGCAGAAAGACAACGTAAAAATAAAAGTTAAAATTAAAAATTTGAAATTAAAAACCACGGTGAGGCAGCAACATCATCCCAGTAGATTGCGGATGTACACACTCACCGAAAATCAATTAAAGGCCAGCCCCATCAGATAACGGCAAGGAATGGACACGTTCATTCAACATGTGTCCTGTATGATGGGGAAATAAGGTAAGTATGAGGAAGTACGGTGGATATGCCAAGATTAATTTGAAGTATCTTAGGGTACACACCCCGTTCGTTTAAAAGCAAAAGCGGAGAGCCACCTCTAAGGCTGGTGTTAACAAGCAATCCAATACCTGAGGGTCGTTGTCCCCAGGTCCCAATAATGGCAACACAAAGCTAGGAAACCAGACCGAGCGTCGCTAGATCCCGGTTGCGGGACCCCGCAATTAACTACGGCCCGCAGTTCCCATGCTGTAATGACCAAAAAGTGTGAGACACTGGGAGCCTGAATCCAAGTTATAGCTTGTTACCTGTCCCCATCAAACATGGGTAACAAATCAGCAGACCCAGCGGTGTTGGCCGCTAAAGACCCCAAACCAATGTCGCGTCTTACCTTGATACTAAAGTATCAGGAAAAGGGGGGGAGGGCAGCGGAGTTAATACTCACAGCAGCTCGCGCCCACTCGGCGGAGGACCTAACCAGCAATGCCGGTTCCGGGAAGGTAACTGCCTGCCCGGTTCTGGCTGCAGATATCCTAGCGGAAGTGGCGCACACGCCGGGGCCTCCGCGTGGTGAACGGAGGCTGGTGCGGAAATCGGCTCAAATTCAGTGGGAAAAAAAACAAGGCGGCCATATTGGAAGGATATTGCCACAGAGGCGCGCCATGTTAAAGTGTCAATAGGTGGTCATCTCCGTAGTGACAATTCCTTACATTGTATCATGACACCATCTGGTGAAAATAGATTTTGCTAATGCGGCTCTGGCAGTCGATGACTAATGATGCCAGTGACTCAGGCCCATAAGTCAAGTGCCCCAAGGGTTGTGATCGCGGTATAAAGAGAAGAGGTAGAATTACTACAAATGGTACAGAAAAAGTTCTTTTGTGTCTGAGTCCTCTCTACTGGCATGTAGCTGTTACAGTGTTCGTGTACATGCCAGGCCTGCGGTCAAATGTGTTTGAAAAGGAGAGACTGTGTAAGATGGCACCCGACTGGTGCAGAACTGGGTAGCATTACAGACTTAGATAACCCCCAGATTGGTGATTATAAGAATAACAGATTAGTGATTATTTAAAGTCACCCAGGGAATGTCCTCATTAAGGCCATTTCTATCTGAGCATAAGCGATGTACCCAACGTTGTTCAATCCTGAACAACGCCTCCGGGGAGATAGAGGCATGCGCCTCCAGGACCACCCACCCTAATGTATCGCAGGTATGTTTATTCGTTAAGAAGTGGGTATAGAGGCGTGTGGTGTTTTTATGGCATCTAATGTTACTTTTGTGCTCTGTTATGCGGATTTTGACTGGTCTGGTAGTCATACCCACATATAAAAGGTTGCATGGACAGGATAGTAAGTAAATGCAATTAACGGTGTTGCAGTTAGTGTGTCTTGTCATCTTCCAAGTAAAGTTATTGGCAACGGTTATCACCTTGGTGAGTTTGGTTTGAGGGCACACTGCACAGGATCCGCACGGGTAATGTCCAACAACTGGAGGTAAATCCCATAGACATCTTTGGATCGGTCCTGTTTTAGACTTGGGTCTGGTATGTATCAATAGATCTTTCAGATTACTCGTGCGTTTGAACGCAAATCTAGGGGCTGGCAATGCCAGGTCACCTGTGTTTAAAATGTCCCAGTGTTTGCGTATGATGTTCCTGATTTGGCCCGAGGCTGGTGTGTAGGAAGTCACACAAGTGATGGCCTCTGAAGGATTTCTGACATTCTTTTCCAGTAGTGCCTCTCTATTATTGTTCCTGGCTCTTTTCATAGCCATGCAGACTGTCTGCTGTGGGTATTCTCTCTTTCGTAAATCAGATGCTAGTTTGCCTGCTTCTACTTTGTAATTCTCAATAGAGGAACAATTCCTCCTAATCCGGAGAAATTGCCCGAATGGTAAGTTGGTTTTGAGGGCCCTCGGGTGGTGGCTACTGAAGAGTAGGAGGCTATTGCAATCTGTGGGTTTCTTATATAGTGTTGTATTCAAACAGCCTGCTGCCAGATTGATATTGAGGTCCAAAAAGGGTATCGTGGACTCAGAGATAGTATGAGTGAACTTAAGATATGGATTCAAAGTATTGATCCACTGACAAAAGTCCTCACACCTACCTCTGTCCCCTTTCCAAAAGATAAGAATGTCATCAATATACCTCTTCCACATCATCAGGTTGTCTGTATATGGGTTAGATGGATGAAAGATGGATCTAGACTCAAAGGCTGACACGTAGAGGCAGGCTACACTAGGAGCGAAGGTACTACCCATAGATGTTCCCTGTGTCTGATGGAAGAGTTTCTTGTTAAACTCAAAAAAGTTCTCAGTGAGAGCCAGGGTAGCACATTCCATTATAAAAGGTATCGGTGTAGGTGATGTCCAATTGGAGGAGCTTAGGGCGTCCTCAACTACCTCCAAGGTTGCACGTTGGGGAATGTTAGTGTATAGTGCCTCCATGTCTAAAGTGACTAATAAGTCAATTTCGCCTGCATGTGGAAAGTCATCTATGAGTCGTAGTACTGACGTGGTGTCAAGAAGGAAGGCTGGTGTTAGTTTCACTAGTGGCTGAAGGAAGTAGTCGCAGAACTTGGATAGTGGTTCTAATACTGAACCTATCCCAGAGACAATAGGCCTTCCTGGGACCGGATCAATGCCCTTATGTACTTTAGGTAGAATATAGAAGTACGGTGTTATAGGGTCTTTTGTCACCAGAAAATCCGATTCTTTTTTAGTGATCCATCCCTCTGATTCTGCTGTAAAAGCCATGGTAGATATTATAGTAGAGAGCCTCTTGGTAGGGTTCTCACTAAGAGGGGTGTAGTATCTGACATTGTTGAGTTGACGGAAACATTCGGTGTCGTAGTCATCAGTCGACATTATGACGGTCGCTCCCCCTTTGTCGGCCTGTTTGATAGTAATTGAGGTGTCATCAGCTAGTGATTTTACAGCTGCCCACTCTGCAATAGAGAGGTTTTTGAAGGGGGCAATGGGTGTGATCTCCTTGAGGTCCTTAAGCACCGCTTGTTCAAAAGTAAGGACCTCATTAGGCACCATCCCACTGTTGGGGGTAAAAGTAGACGGGTTATGTAACCCCGTGTTAATGTTGTTGGGGGGAGGTCTGTCCTTAAAGAACGCGTTCAGTCTGACTTTACGAAAGAGGCTATGGATCTCGCATTGGTCTCTGAATTTATCAATTTTGGGTGTAGGAACATAACCCAAACCTTTCTGGAGAACGTCATGTTCTATCTCCGTTAGGTTTCTGTGGGAGAGGTTAATTACTAGTGTTTTTTCCCCCTCGTCATGCTCCGTGTCTCTACAGTATTCTGGGTTTGTTCTTGCCAGTGTACTTGCTTGGCATTTCCTCTTCGCCGCCCTCTTCCTCTGCCCCAACCTCTTCCTAAAAAAGGTTGATTATTACCATGGAAAAATGGTTGTGGTCCCAGTGGGTATCCCGGGGGTCCTGATGGGAAACCTGGGTATTGCCACATGGGTGGACCTTGGTAAGGTGGTATGGGGTAGTTGTGATAAGCCGGGCGTGCTGTACGTTTTGAGGAGTTACTGCCCCAACTACCAGTGCTAGAATCACTATTGGAGGAAGACGATACCCTTTTTGGACCTCAATATCAATCTGGCAGCAGGCTGTTTGAATACAACACTATATAAGAAACCCACAGATTGCAATAGCCGCCTACTCTTCAGTAGCCACCACCCGAGGGCCCTCAAAACCAACTTACCATTCGGGCAATTTCTCCGGATTAGGAGGAATTGTTCCTCTATTGAGAATTACAAAGTAGAAGCAGGCAAACTAGCATCTGATTTACGAAAGAGAGAATACCCACAGCAGACAGTCTGCATGGCTATGAAAAGAGCCAGGAACAATAATAGAGAGGCACTACTGGAAAAGAATGTCAGAAATCCTTCAGAGGCCATCACTTGTGTGACTTCCTACACACCAGCCTCGGGCCAAATCAGGAACATCATACGCAAACACTGGGACATTTTAAACACAGGTGACCTGGCATTGCCAGCCCCTAGATTTGCGTTCAAACGCACGAGTAATCTGAAAGATCTATTGATACATACCAGACCCAAGTCTAAAACAGGACCGATCCAAAGATGTCTATGGGATTTACCTCCAGTTGTTGGACATTACCCGTGCGGATCCTGTGCAGTGTGCCCTCAAACCAAACTCACCAAGGTGATAACCTTTGCCAATAACTTTACTTGGAAGATGACAAGACACACTAACTGCAACACCGTTAATTGCATTTACTTACTATCCTGTCCATGCAACCTTTTATATGTGGGTATGACTACCAGACCAGTCAAAATCCGCATAACAGAGCACAAAAGTAACATTAGATGCCATAAAACCACCACACGCCTCTATACCCACTTCTTAACGAATAAACATACCTGCGATACATTAGGGTGGGTGGTCCTGGAGGCGCATGCCTCTATCTCCCCGGAGGCGTTGTTCAGGATTGAACAACGTTGGGTACATCGCTTATGCTCAGATAGAAATGGCCTTAATGAGGACATTCCCTGGGTGACTTTAAATAATCACTAATCTGTTATTCATCCTAGTGGTTACTTCTTATAATCACCAATCTGGGGGTTATCTAAGTCTGTAATGCTACCAAGTTCTGCACCAGTCGGGTGCCATCTTACACGGTCTCTCCTTTTCAAACACATTTGACCGCAGGCCTGGCATGTACACGAACACTGTAACAGCTACACACCAGTAGAGAGGACTCAGACACAAAAGAACTTTTTCTGTACCATTTGTAGTAATTCTACCTCTTCTCTTTATACCGCGATCACAACCCTTGGGGCACTTGACTTATGGGCCTGAGTCACTGGCATCATTAGTCATCGACTGCCAGAGCCGCATTAGCAAAATCTATTTTCACCAGATGGTGTCATGATACAATGTAAGGAATTGTCACTACGGAGATGACCACCTATTGACACTTTAACATGGCGCGCCTCTGTGGCAATATCCTTCCAATATGGCCGCCTTGTTTTTTTCCACTGAATTTGAGCCGATTTCCGCACCAGCCTCCGTTCACCACGCAGAGGCCCCGGCGTGCGCGCCGCTTCCGCTAGGATATCTGCAGCCAGAACCGGGCAGGCAGTTACCTTCCCGGAACCGGCATTGCTGGTTAGGTCCTCCGCCGAGTGGGCGCGAGCTGCTGTGAGTATTAACTCCGCTGCCCTCCCCCCCCCCTTTTCCTGATACTTTAGTATCAAGGTAAGACGCGACGTTGGTTTGGGGTCTTTAGCGGCCAACACCGCTGGGTCTGCTGATTTGTTCCCCATGTTTGATGGGGACAGGTAACAAGCTATAACTTGGATTCAGGCTCCCAGTGTCTCACACTTTTTGGTCATTACAGCATGGGAATTGCGGGCCGTAGTTAATTGCGGGGTCCCGCAACCGGGATCAAGCGACGCTCGGTCTGGTTTCCTAGCTTTGTGTTGCCATTATTGGGACCTGGGGACAACGACCCTCAGGTATTGGATTGCTTGTTAACACCAGCCTTAGAGGTGGCTCTCCGCTTTTTGCTTTTAAACGAACGGGGTGTGTACCCTAAGATACTTCAAATTAATCTTGGCATATCCACCGTACTTCCTCATACTTACCTTATTTCCCCATCATACAGGACACATGTTGAATGAACGTGTCCATTCCTTGCCGTTATCTGATGGGGCTGGCCTTTAATTGATTTTCGGTGAGTGTGTACATCCGCAATCTACTGGGATGATGTTGCTGCCTCACCATGGTTTTTAATTTCAAATTTTTAATTTTAACTTTTATTCTTACGTTGTCTTTCTGCTGCATTGTTACCTCACATGATTTACAACATATCACGATCGTGATACCTTGTGCTCACAAAGTTTATACCGACGCCCTATACTAGATGGGACGCGTACATCATATAGCGATGACAATACGAGTAGGTGTCTACAGCATGTTTTGGCTACTAAATGGTTTTGGTAAGATTGACATGTTGTAAACAGATGTTTTGTTTTTCATTTTTCCCATCTTTTAGACTGGCTACAGCACCCATGGACACTGCACGTCACCGATGTGACAAGACTGGTAATATCCAGGTTAACATACCCCATTACCAGTGGTTCAGTGTAGATTTCCAACCCATAATTAGGTCCTGATGAATTGCCGCTTGATCCATTAGGGACTACCAGGGCAAGAAACATGTTGACCGTATGATTTAAAGAGCAACTGCCTTTCACATCACTTTAGACAGTTGCCATTTTTCCATTTTTAACCAGGTGGGGAGACAGGAATATTAAATTGGTTGCCCTGTTTCTCCCAGCGACCTGTTTTAATTCACTTGTCTCTATTGAGAACCATACACAACACTGCACTTCTACACTATAGGGCCCCTCACACGCACCTCACTAAACGGCAGGAATAAAAGATCTCCGCCAAAGAGCCCCCACTGAGGGTGCCCGTCGGGTATTGCAGCGCCGACCCGACGAGGAGCATGCCCGATGATGAAGCATGACACCCAGCGGGCTGGGTGTGTGAGGGCCCTAATTCCGAAAGGAAGGATTCCGCATCCTTCCTTTTGGTAGCCAGATATTGATACCTTTCTCGCTATTTTCTTGCCTTCCACTTCAGGAACTGCATACCCTCTTCATTGTTATGATTAAAATTTTGCCCATGCCTAGCCGAGACACCATGCCAGCTTGGCCATGGTGGAATTTTGTTTTAGGGATAACATGATTTTTTTTCTCTGGGGAGGCACTCAATGCTCCTCCTCGCATGAGCTGGTTACAGTTGTAGGACAGTATATGAGCACAGCAGATCGAGGTACCAAAAAAAGAGATTGAAGGAGCTGGTAATCACACCTCGGAGAAGTGGCTTGGCTCTCTGTACGCACGGTCTCAGTAGGAGAAAGATCGCACTCTTTAATGAGCTGAGAAGGCTGGCAGCTAAAGGCACAACACAGCAGAAAAACAAGAAACTTATTTCATGGTGTGAGTGATAGAAATCTTGATTCTGGGAGATGTTTTTGCAAGAGGAAGCATATTTTGTGCCTCTGTGTTCTGGACTCCCCGGAAAGAGCAATATCGTAGTTCTGCGGCATGCGAGGGAATGCGAGAGAGGGCTGTGGAGGGAGGAAGGGAGGATGGTGAAAGAGAGAGAAAGATACATACAAGAACAGGAATAGAACATTTGGGCCTAGTCTGGCAGTAGACTGCACTAATGGGGGAGGGGTATAACAGGGCACAAGTCGAGGATACACGTGGGTAGACAGGTCTACCCACTCTTTTCACAGGGTGAATGCCGTTTACCCTGCTAAGATGTTGGGCCCAACAGAAATATGCTAAACTTGTCCCAGTGTAACTTTCAGACACCAGAACACTTTCAGCACCGCCTGCACATTGCCTGCTTTTGTTACGAGCAGCATAGGGCAGGAGTGCAGGCGAGGAAGGGGCTTATCAGCTTCCAGCTGTGCCCATAACAAAAGCCGAAGTTAAGGGGCCATCAGGCCTCCTTTTGTTGGAGTATCCTGGCTGGGAGCTATCAGGAGCCTCACTCCTAGATGCAATGGAGGGGAAACAAAGGCTCGCAGCTTGTTATCACTTCAAAGGTACTTAAGAGAGGCATGCTTTTGACTTTGTTCAGCCCCTGTGTATAAGAGATATGCAGGCACTGTAAAAATATCAGATGTGTTAGTCTGTCCAAGTATTATCACAAGTAACACTTTAAATGCCACTATTTTGTTTTATTTCTTATATAGTGCTCTAGCACTACTCATCCCAATGCAGTGTGTCAGAGCACTTTACATCACATGTACACATTGTGCATGGACAATAAATCATAGCTTTGTAAGTCAGTGTACAGGATGTGTTACATAAGACGGTGAGGGTTACAAGGTGGAGTAACCACATGTCCTTCATAGCTCACTGAGCTATATTAGAAGGATTACAATTTATGAACTGCATGCAACAAAGGGATCTCTGTGTTAAAAGCTGTAACTCTCTTCACCCATTTGCATAAAATAAAAATCTGTCATCTTCATGTCACATATGTGCTTTGCAGGAGACATATTAACCCTCAATGCTACATTGATTCAAAACTGGGACTGGACAAAACACAGATCTCTCCAGCAATGCGTTTTCCTCCAGAGTGATCTTACCATTATTATTATTATTCCTTCAGATTTAGCTGGCCCACAAAGACCTCTGCAGCAGGTGGCTAAATCCCATAACTTACTTTAAAATATAAACTTTGCAAAAAATTAAGTAGAACATGTTTACTGCCACGTTTCTCCATGTTGCCAATTTCTATGTGGCAGGGTTTTAAAAAATAAAAAAAAGTTGAGGCCCAGATTATGCGTCAGGTTTGTTTTGACACAACCCCATCGCAAAATCTAATTTGTTAAATATTGTATTGTGTTCAGATGTACTCATGGTAGACTTGCTAAACATATGTGAGGTCTTAACATCTGGTGTCACTTCCTGTGAGTTCATTAATTGTGATGCCACTTCCTGTGATGCCGCGTGCAATGTCACGCACCTTGATATCACGCACCATGATGTCACTTGCATACCGCCCAACTTGGTAAGTCCCCCACTTTTTTTATTTAGGACTTGTGACCTGGGGGGTAAGAAGGGGAGATGGGAAGAGAAGTGAGAATGGAGAGAAAGGAGAGAGCATATTTGTGTGTGGGAAGAGAAAGGAGAAAATGTGGTTAGTGAACAGAGCCCCATTGCATGAAGGAAGAGAGGAATGGATGCAGGGATCTTTGAGCAAATGATGCCTAGGTTAAAAGAGAGATTGGAGATAGGACCAGAGGGAATGGGGAAGTATGTATACTACATGGAAGGATGGGGTTGAGGAAGGGGAGAGAGAATGGTGCTAATACACACACCAGGGTCTATGGTAAGAAGCAGGAAGGTAGAAGGGAAGTAGGATCAGGCAGAAAGACAGCTGAAGAGAGGAGAGGACTGACATTGCATTTGGAGTGACAAAAAGGGAGGGAGATAAAGGTAGGGAGCAGAAGAAAATCTAGCGCCTAGATTGACACTAGATTGGATGAGCTGAGGTAAAATGAGAGGGAGGAAGCAAGGCAAGGGTGGGGAGAAAGCAAATGAATGACTGAAGTAGCGAAAGACGATTGGAAGATGATAAGTTGAGGTGGTAAACACAGGGTATAATGCCCATGGATGGAGAAAGGAAGTGAGTGATGCAAGAGAGGAATTGGTTAAGGTTTGGGGAGCAAAGAGGAGGGAAGGAGATTTGAAAAGGCAGAGAGCACATAATATGCCTTCTATAGAGGCAAACATTGAACCAAGCAGCCGCGGCCCGTGCAGGTAAGAGCGGTGGGGCCGGGTGAGGGGAATTTCAACAGATGACGATGAGGGAAAATTAATTATTTAATTTTCCCTTGTGGTTATCTGTCGAACCCACCCCCCACACACACACACAACACGTCCCCACCGCTCTTACCTGCACGGAACCCAGGGTGTGGAAATCACCCCCTAAAGGGCCAGGGTGGGTTTGAGGCTAGAGATTTCCAGATGTGCATTAGCTGAGGGCTTCTTAGGTCTGACTGCCTACGAGCCATACCGAAGTAAACAAAAAAGTGATGGGTGGAATGCTTGAATTAGTCTCGCCCACTGGTAATTACTTAGGGCCACATCACAGTTCATCAAAAGCAGTCCTGGGTTATTTGTGTTCCAGATCAGGTAGGATCTGGCCTTGCTGTTTTCGGGATTGGCTGTTCCTTTGGAGCAGGGCCAAGACTGATTTGCATATGGCTGGATCCAAACTGAGGTGGCATGGTGAGCGAAAAACGGTGGACTGGGAAGTGGTCCCGAGTGTTGCCAGTAGCTGAGATTAATTCAAGCATTCCATCCAGACACCTTGTTGTTGCTGCCTATAAGTCATGTTATGCTAGGACCCTGTAGGGGCGCAATCTAAGAACTCTTCAATAAAGCTCAGCCATATAAGTCTTCTGTTCGCGTGCTTCTTGCCATTGAGTGAATTTGTATATGAATAATGCCAGCTTTGCCAATTTATGTCTATCAGTATTTTGATACCTCCCAAAGGGACCATGATAGCACTGTAATGTTTCAATAAGAATGGAGCTCTCCTACGATAAAGTGGCATATAGCTAGGTTGAGATCAACTGGATGTATTTGTGCTAGTATCGCAGTATAAAAAGAATACACAAATAGTAAACTTATTATTCAATCAGTTGGTAATTGGAGATGATTTGGTGGAAAGATATGGTTTGTGTATCATGTACAATCTACCTGAGAACTAAACTCTGCTAATTAGATTAAGAATACTCTCTCTCCATCTAAGAAAAATATCCCTTTCGAGAAATCCCACCTGAGCACATTACCTGAAAACTCTCAAAATAGCATTATCTGCCATAAAAGGAAAGCCATGTAGCATAAAATGGGACCCATGTTCTCTGCTTCTCGTCTGCCTCTTATAGTATAAATTGTAAAATCTCAGAAAGAAAGCATCTTTATAAACAGTGAATCTCTCACCAGCTGCTCTGTTACATGCCTACTCTTATAACTAACAGACTATATGTAAAGAAAAACAATCCCCTACAATATTTGCAGCAGTACCATCCTGCTGTGGTGTCCTTTTTGACAAAGTTCCCCTTCATTTTTGTCTCTTTGCCATAGTTTGTTCGGCTTCTGAGCCCAAAGATCTCCACAAACTGCAGATCTGGTGCTCCCAATGGGAGTGGAGGGAGCCTCATTTCCTATACCCTCCCTGTAGTACTGGGGGTCTTCAGACTCACAACAAAGATACCAGAGTTTGTCACCAGGATTCTGATCCTCTACTTTATAGCACATGTATATGGTTGGGTAGCAACCGGGAACAGTTTGCAGCCAGTTCAGAAAGGTGTGTATGTAAGATAGTACTACAGGCGTGTTAAGGCCTATTAGTAAAAGTACAAAGAGGGCATAGTCCTTTCTATTAGTACTAATTGAATATGAATGTTTCCTGCATATTCCAATTTTACTTTCATTTTAGATGTTTTTTAGCCAAACCACAAAGACATTTAACATTACACAAGGTGCTATTAAAGGAGTAATACTTTACATACTCAGACGCCTTTTTGAATCTGCCCCTGTATGTTTGCAAACACATCACAATTGTGTTACATCTTCTCTCCATGTTGACCATAACTGAATTGTATTGCATTTGTGTTTCTTTTTCTGAAGTGTTTCAATTTATGCAATCATTTGTATAATGTGTATATACAGGTGCCCTGGTGCAATACTGTAATATTACTACATTCATTTTTTCTAATTTTATTTATGTTTTACTGTTTGACATCTTTATGACTAAATATGTATTTGCATAATATGAGTTACTTTTAAAGTCCTGTGCCTTTACATGAACTCTCAGCTCCGCTGGACATTCACTTCTTTATTGGAACTGTGATGAATGTGCTTTTTTTGTACCCTGTCTCAATTTCACACCACCTCCTTCAAGTTAAGCCTCGATTGATCATCTACTGGGGTCCAGATAGTCAAAGCTGCTTGGGAGGCCAAATGAGTCTTGCTTCTACCCTGTAACAGCAACGGTTGTGCAACAGCTTGACTTCATGCATCTTTAGCAGAAGGTAGACATTTCCATACCTATCACTCAATGATGGAAAACAATACTGAATTTACCAACTAATCTCTTCCTCTTTAAACCGTATTGACTCTGGATACATTAGATATTCCAATGATCTATCACTTTTTAGTACTGATAGGGAGTATTATCCTAATATTGATAATAAATTAATTTCTTATAAGAGCCAAAAGATCATATTGTTATAAGAACCCCACCTGGTAGGCAAATTGGGGAAAGAGGACAAGGATAATTATTTGCTATGGCTAACCTTCCGCAATGTTCAATTCTAGCGGACCCTCCAAAGGTGAACTGAAGATTTTGTAAACATATTCTTATGTCACCATTAAGTAGTATAAGCTGAGGGCTCGACTTGGCACTTAGAAAGTGTTAGAGTAGTAGCAGAATAGCTGAACAATAGCAATGTTTTGCTTCTGGCCTCCTGAGTCAGAAAAAGCGAAGAAACTCTAAACCATTAAATCCCTACAAGTCTTGAAACAAATTGGCCAGCACCATCAAAAAAGATCTTGAGACATCATTTTCCATCTTTTGTTTTTAGTAACAGAATTTGCAGGTGCACCCCACTACAGTTTGATATTCATGCACAGTTTGATATTCAAGCACAGTTTGATATTCATGTTGTTCTATCAAACCACTCATCACATGTGCCTAAACAGAGAAGCATTAAAAACACTCAAAAAACATATTTTGAAACAACATACACTAGTTTTGCAGAATGCATTTACTGTGTGTTACCTATGTGTAGGGAACTAAACAGAATGTGCTACAGAAAATCTGTTTTAATAAAAGGTTAGAGAAACAAGATTGTATAATAAAACACATATCTTTCAATAAAACATATATATGCTGTTAAATTTTGTTTTTGCCTTTTATACTCTATTAAGCTTATCTGCGCTTATCCATATACAAGGTTCACTTTCAATGCCACTGGCAGATTTAGCTTTAAAGCTGCTTTTTGCTGTGTAGTACAATGCCTATGACCTTGCATGTAGAACACCATTACCCTACTTTAAACTTCTAGAGTGCACTAGTGCAGTAAAATAGACAAAAGACTATATTCATGCTTCTCAGTTGACTTTGCTTACTGCAACCCTCCTCCTATCCATAAATACTCCCTCCTTCTCATGACAAGAAATAATATATTACATGGCTCTAGAAGATGTTTTTTTAATTCCCATCCAGTCGCGGCTACTGCCACTCTGGAGTGGTGGGCGGCTGGGCAGCTGGAGCGTCCGGCTTGGGGGGGAGGCAGATTGGCTTGAGCGGGCTGGTTTAACATGCCGCTCAGACACAGGGAGTCTGTGCCTTTCTCTAACCTGGCTGTACAATACAGCTGGGTTAGAGAAGTGAGAGAGAAGTGTGCATGTCTGTTTGGCCAGCCAAACACATGTGCAATTAGAAGTGGACAAAACTCCTATTCCCCCCTCTTATGGCTTGGCCCCGCCTCTCCCTACACGCACTGGCTCAGAGCCAGCAGCTGAAAAATAAAACAATTGTAAAATATTGTTTTATTTTCCAGCTGCTGGCTCTGAGCTAGTGGGGCAACGCTCCTCCGCCATTGCAGAGGGGCTGCCGCTGTTCCCATCCTTGTTATAGTGGCTTTAGTTGCATATTGTAGCAAAATGTGCTTATTCCAAGGGTATTCTGTTCTGCCTCCATCCTTTTCCGCCCCCCAATGAAATGCCTCGTATTACCTCTTTTCCTCACCTCTACACAAGTAACAGACATGTACTGTTTTAGCCCACACAATCGCCGGACCATCAGCCATTTTGATGACTCAAAACAGAACTGCCTTGACTGAAGCTTTCTGAGGCTGTTCGGGCGTTTTATCAGTAATGCACCCGGTGTACTGTAAGGACGAGGGGGGCTCAGGCCCAACAGGTGGGATGCTCCACACATCCGAATAGAAGGCCAAATGTAAGAGAGCACCCCCTTTTTAATTGAACTGCAATGCAATCCCTGCCCCGTTGTGATCACTGTATTTGCCTATACAAGAAGGGAGTCAGAAAACATATTCTATGGCAAGCCTCCAAGAAGGCAAATCAAAGAGTGCGGTGTATAAGTGTGACGGGGGGGGGGGGCTATTAGTGGGCACGCAGGCACATATTCAGTGCCTAATTTATTTTTCATCACATAATATTCTCTCTTCGAGCCACAGAATCCTTTTTGCCCTACTCTCAGAATGTGCTCCCTCTGCGCTTGTAAACCACAAAGTGGCTGATGGCACGCTCCGCGAGGAGGATGCTGGACTATATTACCTCCCAGTAATGAATTCACGACAGCTTATTTAGAGGTTATGCAGCTGCCTTTGACCAAAAGGGCCCCAAAGGACGGCAAAGAGAAAGCTAACAACACAGGAACATCACAGCAACAAAAAACGACTGAGTGCCAACGAAGGTGAGTTGGAATTTATCAGCATTTTCAATCAATCAATTTATCCGCTAATTATATCAGTACCATTTCATGAGCATTATTGACGAACAGATATCAGCTTGAATGCAAATTAACCCCTGGTGATACATTAAATTGCTTTGTAATAAGAAAGTAGATCGCTAAATGCTTTACAGTACTTGCTGTGTAAAGAAAAAGGTAGATGGATGTGATAAATTGAAGCTTAATTAGGAACAGAGAGCTCAACCGGGCGTACACATCAATGTGACACCCTTGTTAGCGGTTTTAGTGGAATTCAAGACCTAAAAGGGCCTTTAATCTGATTTTCGACTCTCTAGTGTATGTGCTTCTAAAACATGCCAGATGCTACATGGAGTTGCATTCTGGGAAGCCTAAACCTGCTGTTCCACTTTCTGAAATAGATAAAGGACTTCACTTTCCATGTAATTGACTTCCTGCTCAGCGGTTGCCTTCTTTCCTTCTCAGTGTGCGAATTTCTGCTAGGCCATGCAGAAAGCAAATAATTGTCTCTTAAATATTTCAGAAAGATTATTCTATGCCAGGAATATATATTTCGAGTTTAAAAGAGCAAACACAAATCAAAGGATCCCGAGGTCTCTTTGAGAGTCAAAAAACACCAAATAAAACAATAAAACAGCACCCAATTAATCTAAAATATGGTGCAAACAAGTGGGTTTCCTTTTTTCTGCGCCATTTTTTTTTAATAGAAGTGAGCACACAGAGACACTGCAGCTGGTTCTAGGCTGTGGCCATCGTAGCTTAAAATATGATTTAACCAGTGGCGGCTCTCAGTGGGAGTGCTGCAGGGTGGTGGGGCGGGGGAGGGTCAGGGTGGGGGGGTAGTGGAGTCGGACATGCGACGTCCACGAGTAAAGTAGGTAAATAAAGAAATAAAACTATTTACCTTGCGCGCGCTGCATCGCCGAGTCGGCGATGCAGCGCGTGCTAGGTAAATAGTTTTATTTCTTCATTTACCTACTTTACTTGTGGGCGTCGTATGTCCGACTCCACTACCCCCCCCACCCTACCCCTCCCCGCCCGCCCCTCTGCCCCGCAGCACTCCAACTGAGAGCCGACACTGGATTTAACTTTTAGATTTTTTCTTTAGAATTGTGTAATTTACACCTTCATTGGTCATGGCAAAATAATAAAATGTGAAACAAGAGTGAATACATTCGATATATGACCACATATACTACACACTGTTGCATACGCTTATCTTCTATTAGATATCAAATACTAATTTCCCTGAGGAATAGGATGGAACATAAGGATTTGCCTCTAACTTCAGGAAGCAATTTTATATTTAAATCTGATTTTCGAGAAGTATTAAGCCAAGCATCCACGGCACAGGGGTGCTGGAGCAATTTTCTGACTAGCAGTGCTGGCCTTTAGGCCTATAGCAGTGAGCAATGCCTGAATCTCTGTTCAATTGAGGACAACAAAGAAACTAAGCCTGTCCAGGGGGTCTAGATGGAGAAATGCTTGGAAAATGTGGTCAACGCGTCCAAATCATGGAATAGTTTTTCAATAAATTGCTACAGAGAATCTTTTCAATAAATGCAGTGCTGGACCTGTGGCTACTGAAAGATGATGTGTTACATTTTGCACCTCCTGCACCCCTCCTTTCAGCACCACTGACACAGTATGTCCACAGTCCCCTCCCGCCACATTCATGATTTTATTTAAAATTAGTTAACCAGCCCCAGGCCAGGGTCCAGTGAGAGGTGTGGTCTAGTCCAAAAGTTGCAATCTGTGACCCTGACTTGGGTCTAACACGAGCTCCCTCAAATGACAGGTGTGTATATTGCATTATAGCATTTTAGCGCCTACTATGCCTATGTAGGGCGCGGAAGCGCATGCCCCCACAAGGAGCACACGCTACACTGTGTGGTGTGGTGGTTTTTGTTTTGAGCCTACGTGGGAAGCGTTTTCAAGACTGTGATTGAATAACTTTCATGCTGTTTAATATTCCGTTCACAGTGTCCACTACACAAGCAAAACACTCTGTTTGTCAAGCCAGGGGATTTCATTTGAGATTAGGAGCTGCAGGTATTTTGGCTGATAAAATTTTTTTTTTCTATTCAGTGCATCGCAAATTAATGCACATCTGGGCAGAATAAAATAAAACTCCTCCTTTTGGGCGTGCGTTTGCTCTCTATCCACTAGCAAACAAAGGAAACAGCAGAAGGTATTGCAGAATGATTAAAAGACTGCTGTCATATTGCCATCCAGGACGTGGGTTGCATGCCATAGCTATTCCTATTGGCTACTCTCAAAAGACCGGTCCAGATTCCAATTGGTTGAACGGTGCTCAATCACATTAGTGAAACAAAAAGCATCTTAAGCAATTCTGATTTGCTACCGTTTAAAGAATAGGTTCCTTGTTTACGACCAGTCTGATTGGAAATCAGCAGCCAATCAGAATAGTTATTTATGACCTGCTTCTTGATGGACAGTGTATTGCACTCTATAGGGACACGGGCAGATTGAACATAATCTCATTGCTTCAGTAGAAGCACAGTACCTGCTCTTTCCTCTAGTCAACCAATGCAGCACCGATTCTAATAGTCATATGCAAATTAGACTTGGTCCCTACTCCAATAGGAACAGTTCAGCTCCACCTTGCGGCAGCACATCAGTCACATGACGGTGCCAGCCTTCATGGGCCTCGTCAGTTTTGTGCAGCCTCAGTCCTGTTGCACAGCAATATTGATAGGTTTAAAGAAACAGAAAGTGGAAAAGACTTGCCTAAAAGGAATTAAAGAATCATGCAAACCAGCAACTCACTGTGGGACTACTACAGTCCGACAAAGTGATCTGTGGGTCACCAGAGGCAGCAGATCGGTCTCCGTCAGGGGCCCTCCCTCTGGAAATCCTACCAGGTTACCTGGTAGTGTGGTGTAGCACATAGACAGTAAATTGAAGCAGTTAAAGATTCACCATTTTGCAGTATACTTTCAGTCCTTTCTAATAGGTAATTTTATGTATTTGAGGCTTTATGGAGCATGGACCAGGTCATCAGATGGAGAGAACCTGCACAATAAACATTACAATGAGAAGTGTATAAAAAGCATTAACATAGATGGAGCCAATATAACTTCTAAAAAATCACAAGGGAATACTCAAGGACCCATCACAAATGGGAGTTATTGTTCAGGCTCAGACATCAGTACATATACAAAAGCAAAGTTCTCCACCGTTTACATCAAATAAAAAGGTGAAATAACAAAGGCTATCAAATTATAATTGAGAAAGATTATGCGTGTAGCAAACCATTAATATCTATAGCCAATGCTCATCTGAAAGTAAAATAAATGAATGACGCATGGCGCAGATAGAGACAAAGGATCTTTAGAGAGGACAGGCATCTTAGGTGGGACAGATAGTTGTCCCTGAAGGCATGATAATTGTCTCTGTGTCAGTAGCTCATAGTGGCTTATGATGGTGGCAACAATTGCCAATGCGCAGACGCTACCTGTTAACCTAATGCAAGCATACCCAACCTCAGCAACCAGAACCTGGATGCTGGGACTAGAAAAGGCAACTCCATTTAGGCTTAACCCTCAGGTGCAGCAGATAGTGGGCTAAGCAACGGGGACAAAGTCGGGACTTCAAGGAAAATAGACACACATGAGGATGTCATGAGTGGTGGTGGGGTGAATCGTTTTGTACAAGAAAGGGCCACAGCAGAAGAGTTTTCATGCTTGTAAGGGAGACAACTGGGAACTGACTTTGTTCACACTTTAAAAGAGAATAGCTTCCTCCATAATACATAGCTGCCAGTCTGAGGTAGTGTTGGCTAAAGTCAGATTTTTATTCAAGAGGATTTTATTGAAGGTTTTTGGTTATTTACTAAGCAAGAAAAGATACCAAGCACACAATTGGCAGCATGATCCTAATCAGGGAGGCACCGCATAAAAAGGTACGAATAAGAGTTGTCTCGAAGTATGGAATTTGTGGGTGCAACTTTTACTATGGTGTAGACTTACACCTCTTGAGATCACCAACACGATGGCCAGTTATTGGGGTGTGTTGTAACATAACATAACATGTGTATTTGTAAAGCGCATATATCACCCAAGGGTACCAAGGTGCTGAATAACAGATGTTTATTGTTACCCAACGGTACTCATTTTCTAGACACCAGAAGGATGAAAGGATAAATGGACCCGCCAGGTTTTGAACCTGTGACCATGAGGTCAAACACAAGCCCCTACATTGGACACATCAGTCCACTAAGCCACTAGACCTGGCTGTTGTGGTGAACTGCTCTGTGCATTATTCAGGTTGTTTACATGCACACTATTTAATTGTCTAATTTGCCAAAATAGTAAGTGCAAATGCCCAAGAATGTTCCTGGGTTGGTGCACCCACTTCCACCACAAGTGCCTGCCCACTGTCAGCATGTGGCAGGCCCTAGTGTCTGCTACTGACAGACAGTGGCGGGGAGCTTGCTGCGCCTTCGGTACTTATTGGTATCCAGGGATGACTTTCCGAAATGGTGGACATATCTACTATTATGGGATGGTGTTAGGACCTTTACAGTTGGCCAAGGTGGGGCCACCAATCAGTCAGGAAAGTACAATTCCTCTGCTATGCCATGAATCATAACATTTCCTTTCAGAAAATGGAATAAACCACATGGGTTTAATTCTAGCTGTGTTTGACATTGTTATATCTTTCGTCTCAGAAAATCGCTTAACTAAATTGTCTGCGAGAACTGTTCTTTTATTGCTTCTGTTGAACCATATGTAATTCGAAGTGATACATTGTGGCAGGATATAGAGTATCATAAAAAAGATAGACAATTAAATAAAAGCATCAATTTCTTAACAGGAAAAGATATTTAGAATAGGGTATTCAGTTAATAAATCATTCAGCGCTATCCCATGGAAATATGTTGCGCTCCACTGAGGGTGAGGGGGCAGACCTCTCTTGCTTTATCTTGTGAACTCAGTCCTTCCGATGGCCACTAGAAATAGGACTTTCTCCATCTTCCACCACTCCGTGTGTTTCGACCCGTTTCGAACTCTATGTAGGATCAAACGTGTATAGTATCTTCAGATGATCTTAAAGTTGCTTTTATAGATTTTATTATAGACGAAGGATAAACAGGTATACAAGTAATGAGGGATCAAAGGATCACAGCAGCTGCCACTGTGGTGTTCCAATCCTTCATCCACACATTCCATTTACTACAATGCATAGAATACTAGCTCAAGGGAAACTAGAGCAGTCCAAATAAAGTCTGTAAGAAGAGCACTTCAATGAATACAGATTATCAGCATAAAACTGAAACACCACATATCTCCCCTCTTTAACGAGAAAAAAAGAAACATTGAATTCAGAATAAGAGGGGAAAACATGCATAAAACTTAAACACCACAAAACCTTTAAGGAATTCTTCTTTAGGAGTAGGATCAAATGACCCTGTATTGATTGGGGCTATGGTGGAAATAAATTAAACCCTGATAAAACGTTGAAGTTCTTATTTAAATCACATACTTGAAAATACATTGCTGCAGTAGGCAATCAGGTGTTCCCAATACCTATAACTAACTGCAGCGAGCAAAATGAACGAGCCTGACTTTGTCAAATAGGCAATTCTAGATCCCCCCCTCCCCAGAAAATCTTTAAAATCGGATCAAGAAGTGCATTTTAATTCATTTTTTAATATAAATGTGTTTAAAAAGGCCTCTGGTCACACTGCACGGGCCTGATCAGAGAATGGGCCTTATTTCTATGGGGTCTTGCAAAGCCACTGCAGGTTCAATCAACCCCATCAGCTTGTGCACTCTTCTGGACACCCAGTGTGTAGTGAACATATGATGAACAGCACATAAACATGTAGTTCTTCTGTAGTGTGCCATACTACAGACTTAAAGTAACAAACAGTCTTTGCATATTCACCCCCTCTCCAGCTCATTGTATCTCGATTCACACCGTGCCAGGACTGAGAGGCTTATCCAATTGTTTTCCATTTGCATTCTGGGACTTGCAGTCATCAGTTTAATGGCACAATCAATACTACGATTACCAGAAGGCAAAGAACACAGAACAGCGCTCCTCATGCCTGACATCGACCATCTTGTGATTTCTACCGGGCTCTACACCATTCATTCCTAGCAGTAGCGCTCCCTGTGCAGAGCCTGTGCTGTGCAGGCAGGGGTCGCCAGAATCTCCTGGTGCATTGTAAGGACAGCAGGCAGAGGTCTAGACCTTAGCGTGCTCTGCTAGCTACTGCCTGTGGGTGGAACTGTCAATGTCTGCATCAAGCTTCAATACCTCATCCAGCCTTGGTGTTTGCTTTGCATTCTTTTAATTGTAGTTACATTGGGAAAATTGAAACTGCACGTATCAGAATACAAAGTTAAAGCCAGAACTAAGGGAGCTACTTCTACGGACTAAGGGGCAAATTTACAAGCCCCTTGCGCCACTTTTGCGTCATTTTTAACATGGGAAAAGTGGCGCAAAAGTGGCGCCACTTGTAAATCTGCCCCAAAATGCTTTGTCTACGACCCCCAAGAGCTGCCCACCTGAGCTACTATGGTGAGTCTGTGTCTGAGGGGCGGGCCTAACCATTCAGTGTAGGGTGCATGATTAGGTTTAGTTCTCATACACGTGGGCCCTGTGCAGTCCCTTATAATTTCCCCATACACCATACCCCTCTCTCACTACCGCTCAGGCAGTTCTTAATTTGAGCCAGTGGTTTGCGGTGCTCGGCACTGGCACTTAATTACCAACTCGGGCACTTGTGGCAGCTGCCACATGGTGGCGCAGTTTGTGCAATTTAAAAATGAACACAAAAACAGTTGTTTACTAATTCAATTCATCGTAAATAACTAATACCTACCTCCCAAACCATTGTTATAGCTTTGGGGGCCTTGAACAGTCTGAATTGTCACACTTGTAGCAATGTGGTAATTAGGAGTTGAGTAGGTACTGTCATTGGTAGCGCTGACAATGACAATGTGTGGTGCAAGCTGCTGTGGCCTCCTGACAAGAGCCCTGGCACTTATTTGCTTACAAATTAAGCACTGCGCTCAGGGGTTTTTACTCCAAGCATTTGTTTATTCCAAGCCTACAGGTCCCTTCCTGTCGCTGGATACACTGCTCACCTGTTGCCTGCAGGAGATCCGCTGTGGCTGAGCGTTGTATTTGGGAACTGGTACCCTTTCTCATACTGACTGTCTGCTGTTACCCCTTGACTGTGACTTTGGCTACAATAATTCAATGATAATACAAAGAAGCACCGGCTTAGAGAGCTGTGGCTGGGTAATGGCACCACACCAGACCCCACATTTACAAAACCTGCAAAGAGGTCTTTGGAGGGTCCAATGACTTGCACACACATCTGGTGTGGATGCATGTCATATGTGCAAGAAAGTGCCACGTTGGCCTCTTTAGGCGCACAACATCTCACGCCAGTGGCTGAGCTAACGGCATTGCTTTTTACAGTTGTATATTTGTGCTGAGAACTGCCGGATAATCAGGGCCGCCACCAGGACAGCTACTAAGTGTTGCATCTTGAGAAATAAGTGTTGGTGGTTATGGGTACCGGCACACACCGCCACAAATTAAGGAGTTTGGAAGATGATCACCAGAGCCATGTGATTACAACATTAGACTCCTAAGATCACTTTTGGAGCCACTTTTTGAATGGCTGAGAGCGTCTTGGTACATTTTACCACTGGAAACTAGTGTGGGTGAAAGGCCTGCTGTTATAAGAGATTAGAGCCCAGTTTGACTGGGAAGCGTCAAAGGAGTTCTGAATAGGAGAAACTCTGTCGGTTTAGGGAAGGGTTGCAATAGAGAGCTAAATGACGGTTTTGCATTTTATGGAATTTCGCAGAATTACTCAAAAACAAATTACATGAATTTTGCACACTCCTATTATGAAGCTAGGGAAATCTCAACCCCAAGCTAGGGTTCAGTTGAGAGAGCTAGAGCCGCAATATATGACCCAAAAGGTTTCATACGCACTGAGTTTTGTCTTCTTCAGTTGGGAGCATCTAGGGAGGTCTACTTAGGCCCCACCCTCAAAGTAGAAACTGTCAGTTCTGAGGACCTATTGAGACTGGGCATGTTCATCCTCCAGCGCAGGGTTGTCCAAAGTGGGTCCTGGAAGGCCGGATCCATACCAGATTTTTCCCATATCCCTATTTAGATAAATGTAGTTATCTTAAAAATCTGGCATGGATCTGGCCCTCCAGGACCAACTTTTGAAAACCCTGCGGAGTGCAGCTAGAGCTACTTTTGTGATACAAAAGTGTTACACTTTATCAGCACTGAAGAGCACTTCAATCCAGTGATCACACAACTATTTGGACCAATTTTCAGCAAATGTGTTGGACAATCTATATCAGCAAAGGCAGCTGAGCAATAGAAAAATATCTCTCAGGGTATTAGGAGAGTAGAGCATATAGGATGAACTTTTACTTAGGCAAGCAAGAAAACATTCATTTATCAAGCTTATGCCAGTGATTTTTTCGGAAGTGTTTATCCTTTACTGTATTTCCACACCAAGATGTCACATTAGTGGTGAAACTTACATTTTTAATGTGTGCACGTCCCCTGAGCTATTTGAAAAGCAAATCGTTTGTCTTTTTGCTCCCTTTATTGATAGTTCACAACCAGCTTGCAATCAGAAGGCCAGAGATTCGGGCATATTATAGGTTAACCAAGATAAAGGTAGAGCATATCGTGATTAATTTTGGACGCCTGGAAATTTACCCACAGCAGCAACCCTTTCAACAGAATATTAACTAAAGCTATTCACTGAATCATTGCAATCTAAGGGCCAGATATACAAAGCATTCACAGAATCGGGCAGTTTCCGACCTCAAAAATGCTTTTTGTTATATACAAACATCAAACTGTGATACTACAGAATTGCAATTTGGGTTTACGATTCAGTATTTGGAAGGGGCGTGTTTAGGGTGGGCCCTCGAAATACCGAATCACAGTGCTATGTATTCATGTTTTGTGAGCGGATTCTGGTTGCAAAACATGAAAGTTATACCACCCCTTCATAGGAGGTGGAGATCTATTTGTAAACAGGAAGGGGTCCCCACAGGACCCCATCTCCCTTGAGACTGTTTAAAAAAAAAAAAAATTAAGAGCAGTCTCAAAAAATGAAAGTTAAACATTGATTTTTTTTTTTTGAAAGGCAGCCTGTTTTCTTTTAAGGAAAATGGGCTGCATTTAAAAAAAAAGGCTACTTTATTTATTTGCTTTATTTATAATAAAATCACAGGCATGGTTGTCTGCTCACCCCAGCAGGCTACCATCCCTGTTATGGCTATCATTCGTAAATGGCCGCAACCTGCGACCAACCTCATTAATATTCATGAGGTAGGCTGATTTGTGACTCACTAGACATCGCAAAAATATTTTTTACGTTTCATACATTAAGATTAGCGATTTCTTAATTGTGATTCACAGAAAATCACGAATTGGAAATCGCAATGTTAGTATGTCTGGCCCTAAGAGTGAAATTGCCAATTAGATTCCTTAGAATACACCCTGTAACTGCCAGAGTCTGAATCTCTTATGACAGGAGAAAGAGGCTGAAATGGAACTGGGACATTCAATATGCCAATAACGTTACAGACCTCTGAGGCAGTCAATAATACTAGTTAATGTGCTTTAAATTCCTTATATCCCCTTGTCTGCAGCTTAGGCCAATAAATTGGGTAAGGACCAATAATTAGCATTATTGACAGTCTCAGTGGTCAATGATACTGCATTGCAACTCACTGCTACTGCTACTAGAGAACTCAATCTCTATTGTTGTTGAGAGGTGCAACACACAAACTCTTGTCTCTACAATCTTACAGTGTTAATACTGATCGTTTACCGACGGCTTACAGTGATATTGCCTACACGTTGTCCAACTAAACACCAGTCACCATTCTATAGCTACGTTTTGCAAAGCCCTTTGCACAGTGGGTCTGCTGTTTTCCCCCCCATTTCTACAGCACAATCCTGACTGCACACCGACAAATACCACCATCGGTGCTGCAAGGCCTGACTTAATTAAAAGCTTTCTTTGCAGCCAAGCTGTGATTGATCTGATAATTAACCCGGTTTTATCACCAATCATTTGATGGATTTGATCATTATTCAGATTTTTATTAGCAAGCAGGGGATTGATTGTGGAAGAGCAGGGCTGGCGTTTTACTGCTTTCACCACACGAATATGTGCCTGCATTAATTCTTCTTAACCTGCATCTACAGGACGGGACTAGCTCTGTAATTTCATTACCTTCATGCCCCCCAATCCACCTGATGGCCAGTGAGTGACATTGTGTTCATCTAGAGGACAACATCCAAATACTATGGGCCCTATTCACAAAGGCAAACTGAGATGAAAGTCTAACTTTACGACTTTCGGTATTCACAAGGCAGTGCCATTACGAAACTTGTGGGGGTCCCCTGCAAAGTACATGGAGGGGCCCCACTCAAAAGTCTTACGGGTCAGGATACTGTGCTGTGGGGGGGCCCTGGAGCTCAGCCCTCCCCCGCACCACGGGGGCTGTGGGGGAACCTATCTTACACCACTGTCACAAAGGTCATTTACGAGCAGTAAAGTTAGACTTTTGTCTCAGTTTTGGTCTCAGTTAAACTTAAGACCCAAACGTAAGTTTAACTGAGACAAAAGTCTAACTTTACTACTCGTAATTGCCCTTTGTGAATACCGAAAGTCGTAAAGCTAGGCCTTTGTCTCAGTTTTGGTCTCAGTTAAACTTAAGACCCAAACGTAAGTTTAACTGAGACAAAAGTCTAACTTTACTACTCGTAAATGCCCTTTGTGAATACCGAAAGTCGTAAAGCTAGGCTTTTGTCTCAGTTTACATTTGTGAATCAGGCCCTATGACTTTAGACATGAAGCTGCCTGGTCGTAAAGACAGGATATCTCTAGCGCACAGTAAGGTGAGGTGGTCACCCATGGTGGCAAGACCTGGGGATGCTAGCTTGTCCCTACAAACAATAGAGAATACCCTTACATTGGGTTGAATTGGAGCTGAGAAAATGTCACTTTGTTAGGGCAGAATAAATCCATGCACTAACACTGTGTCGAAACCATAGCTCCTTGTTGTCTGCTGAAATCACGAAATATAATTAAGACATTTCAGTTCTCTCTAAATAAGGCGAAGCATCCCTTGATGCCGTAAGAGGTTAGTGCTCCGCAAGATCGCCGACATCCACGACAGCTTCAACACCCAGACAGCCCCAACTAAGATCGATGCACCAGACCCGCCGCACACCATCGACCACGACCCCTTGCCAGCCTGGGCCAGCGTGAACATCGATGACACCATCAAGACCATGAGCACAATACACTCCGGCTCCCCGTCAGACCCTTTCCCGCACCACATCTTCAACAAAGCCAGCAGCTACATCGCACCCCACCTGTGCAACGTTATCAATCTCTCCTTCGAGACCGCGACCTTCCCAGAGAGCTGGAAACACGCAGAGATCAACGCCCTACTCAAAAAACCCAAGGCGGACCCGAGAGACCTCAAGAACTTCCGGCCCATCTCCCTGCTTCCGTTCCCAGCCAAGGTCATCGAGAAGATCGTCAACAAACAGCTAACCCGATACCTCGAAGAAAACAGCATCCTGGACCCATCCCAATCAGGGTTCCGCAGCAACCACAGCACTGAGACTGCCCTCATCGCCGCCACCGACGACATCAGGACCCTGCTGGAACACGGTGAGACCGCAGCCCTCATCCTGCTGGACCTCTCCGCCGCCTTCGACACTGTCTGCCACCGCACTCTACGCGCACGCCTCCACGACGCAGGGATCCGAGACAAAGCCCTGGAATGGGCCACCTCCTTCCTCGCCGGCAGAACCCAGAGAGTCCGCCTCCCACCATTCCGATCCGAAGCCTCCGAGATCATCTGCGGCGTACCCCAGGGATCATCCCTCAGCCCAACACTGTTCAACATCTACATGGCCCCGCTCGCACGCATCGCCAGACAGCACGACCTCAACATAATCTCCTACGCCGACGACACTCAACTGATCCTCTCCCTCACCAAGGACCCCATCGCCGCCAAATCCAACCTCCATGAAGGAATGAAGGCCGTCGCAGATTGGATGAAGATCAGCCGACTAAAGCTGAACACGGACAAGACAGAGGTCCTCATCCTCGGCTCCAACCCCTCAGCCTGGGACGACTCCTGGTGGCCAACGACACTGGGAGCAGCCCCGACACCCACCGACCACGCACGCAACCTGGGAGTTATCCTCGACTCAACGCTCTCCATGGCCAAGCAAGTCAACGCAGTCTCCTCCTCCTGCTTCAACACCCTCCGCATGCTTCACAAGATCTACAGGTGGATCCCGACAGATACAAGAAGAACAGTCACCCAGGCCCTCGTCAGTAGCAGACTTGACTATGGGAACGCCCTCTACTGGGGAGCCCCAGCCAAGCTCATCAAGCGACTGCAACGCATACAAAACGCCTCCGCACGCCTGATCCTCGACGTACCACGCCACAGCCACATCACCCCCACCTGAGGAACCTGCACTGGCTCCCCGTCGACAGGAGAATCTCCTTCAAACTCCTCATCCACGCACACAAGGCACTCCACAAGACTGGCCCAGCCTACCTCAACAGACGACTCTTCTTCTACATCCCCAACCGCCAGCTCCGCTCCGCCGACCTCTCCCTCGCCACCGTCCCTCGCATTCGAAGAACAACCACCAGCGGCAGATCCTTCTCCCACCTCGCCGCCAAGACCTGGAACACCCTTCCACTAAGCCTACGACAGACCCAAGACCTGCTGACCTTCATGAGGCTACTCAAGACCTGGCTGTTCGACCAGTAGCAGCACCCCCCCCCCTTTTTTTTTCTCCCCAGCGCCTTGAGACCCTCGCGGGTAAGTAGTGCGCTCTACAAATTCTGTGATTGATTGATTGATTGCTTGAACAGAGGATCATCATCAGGTCATGCCAATGTGAAATGCTTGCAGAGTTCAGCATGTGGCCATAATTATTTATAAGATGTATGTATTCAGAGACAGCATCAGTATTTGATTGAGGATCACTTTTAAGCCTGACTCAAAGATGGGGCTTTACATGTGGCACTGGAATTTGGCTTGAATTTATGGTTCTGGGTCCTAATATTGAGAATACTGGAGGTGAATTTGCTCCCTGAAGAATAGCAGATGTGAACAGGTTGACAACTGTAATCATTATTGGAACAGAAACCAGTGCAATAATTAAATGTATTGTTCTCTGGCCAATGAAGGATATGATAAAAGAATGTGTGTATTTGTACAGATCACACTGTATAGTGTGTATGTTTCCACAATCCACATTGTAGAAATAATGCATTGTTTACAGTGTGTGTGCTTCCACAGACCGCATTGATCTTTAGTCAATTAAGCATGATTCAAGAACATGTGTATTTGTGCAGACGACACTGTAGAAATTGTGTATTGTTTACAGCGTGTGTGTTTCCACAAACCACATTGTAGAATGGGGCTTTGGGGGGCAGCAGACCGCATGGGAGGCTTGCACCCCCGGGGTCTTTGGGCCAATGGTGCGGCCGGGGCACAAATTGGGCTCTTTTTGGGCTATCCCTTTGGGCTGGGGGGGCGGGATATAAATCCGGCCATCTTGCACTCCGTGTCACCATTTTGAGTAAGGTGACACAGCAGCCAGCGGGGAGAAAAATCTTTTTTGAGGTGGGGTTTTGAGAGCAGCTGTTGGCGCTCGCGCTAACATTACTCCTGGGCTGTACGTCCGTAATGGGTTTTAAAATGTGCTGCCATGTTCAGTTCATCAGTTGCCCGTGATCTGAAATGTCAAACTATTATCCTCTAATAATATAACTGTTTGCAAGTGGGGAAGGTGATCCGCGCAACACAAAGGGGACGCGAAAGAAGGGACTGCTGAAGTACATATGATTTCCCTTGCGTTTTACTTTCAGCCGTCGAGTTGGGCGCATGCTACAATATCGCCTTTATGCAATGGGGCTCTGGGGTTCCGCAGCCCATCGCATGGGAGGCGCCACTCAGGGTCCCGGAGTATGCACCTAGCAGAGGGGCGGGGCCGCTTCACATACCCGACCAGCAACAGTAAGTGGGGGTGGGGCCAGGCGAGGGGTTTTTGAAGCACGAATGTAGGCGCTGGGTGTCTCAGAGCGCCACAGGCCGGGAGTCATGTCCTGCCAGGGGCTCGGCTTGGGCACTTGTGTCTTATGGGCACTGTCAGCTTAGCTGATGAGGCAGGGGGGTTTGGCCTGTAGTCAAAGGCTAGTTTTGGGGGTGGGGGAGGTGGCCCAAGAGTGTGAGAGCCCACTTATAATTGGCAGTCGGTGGGGGGCCCAAAAAAGTGGCGTTGAGGATATGGGGGACGCACTGGAAACAGAAGGTCTCAGTCCGGGGGGGTGGGGCTTTAAGCTCCAGCCCCCCCGCAAGGTACAAGGAGGACAAGGTTTGGAGGGGGCCCCACAGTGGGGTACACAGGTCTGGGCCGGGGGGGCTCTCTTTGAAGTGGGGGAAGGTTATGGAGAGGTAAAAAAAAAAAAAAACTTCTAGACAGCAGGGAGGGAAAGGCAGATAGGGATGGTATCCCAGGCTTGCCGGACCTTACTTGGGCGTTGCAGGGGAAGCGGCAGACTTGGGAGGGTCACATGCGGCTCAAGGACCCCGAGGGGAAGGGATGGCACAGGCAGGAGCGGCCAGCCGGAGTGCGGCGAGGGACGGTTTCAACGCTGCCATGAAGGCCAAAGGTGGCTGCGGCGGTGCAACACCCAGTTGGGTCAAGGCGGCCTCTGGGGCCTCGGGGAGCAACAGGAGCAACAGGAGCAACAAGCTGGAACAGAAGAACGTACTACAGCCCGCAGTACTCGGCGAAGGACTTCAAGGAGGTAACTCAGCAAGAGCAGGGATAACGGAGGCAAGTGTTAACAAGCAGGCTAGTTCTTAGGTCCTGACGATAATCATACAAATCATAAAGAATGTGGAAGGAAAAGCTAGAGGTCCGCTGTAATGCTTTCGGCGTTGGAGGCACAGGTCCCTGCAGGAAAAGGGTGGAAAACTCACAAAAAAACAAAAAAAGGGGAAAAATAATTGAGGAGGAAAGGAGGGAGCGGGGGGGGTACGATAATGTTGTGCCTAGTCTGTTGCAGGCTCGGCGATGTGAAGTAAGATACCCTGCACAGGCCGAGGCCATTCGAGTCCCTTCACAACTGGCTAGGCGGCTGGATCCGGTGCGGACACCGACCTTGATGCCAGGTAAGGGCGATTGGGGGGGGGCAGAGAACAGGGTCGCATAATGGACAAGGGTCTGGGGGACTATCTTACATGGGAGTGACAAACACTGGTGGAGTACGTTTTATGCAGCAACCAAAAAATTAATAAATAAATTACAACAAGAACATGCAAGAGGAGTCACTGTGGCTTCCTGGTTAAGGTATCTGACTCTTACTCTAAAGGTACGTGTTCAAATCCTGGTGTTCCAATGGTTGTGGTTTAAAAAAGGGGGTGGATATGCCTCACTACAACGAGGAATTTGGGCCACGGCTGGCCAAGGACCCGGAGGCCCAAAGGGGTGAGATCAACTCAGATTCTGTCACAGTAGTTTGGTTTTGGGGTAAGTCAGGAAACCACCTATACAGCCAGTGGTCTCCAGTTAGTATACCAACCCTGTCAAGAGCACACCCTCATCGGGGGGGGGGTAATCTGAGACGAATTTAATATCGGCAAGCTGACACCCACTTATACAATGTTTCGGGGCGGGGTAGCTGCAGTCAAGGGACGACAGTCTGGCCATGGGAATCAGCACCCTATAGCAGACAGCAGGGGGCAGGGGATGGTCTTGGGGGCGCAAGATACTGGGGAGCAGGTTTTACGACATTAAAATAACGTTTTGGGGCTTGTCGACCATTTTTAATCCTACAACAAGGAGGCAAGGTGGTTAAGTCGAGGTTTGCTGGAGGGGTTTACACTAAGGTATGAAGGACCAGGTCCAACAAATTAAAAAAAACAAAAAACTTTGGGTCAGTCCACGCAGGTACAGCGTTGGTAAGGGAGGAGCTGTGCAAAATGTTGAAGCAGCAAGAAGGAGGGCCCGTTTTTTGCAACTTGGCTGATCAGGGAATTAAGCATACCACCTATGGGGGGGTTTCAAAGTAAGAATCTGGGCAGTTCAAATTGTTGCAGCACTGGTCTTGGCGGGAGGGAGTTCCAGTCACTTCATATCTGAAGTACTAAACACGGATTTCATACTTAATGATTTCCGTAGACAGGGGACTGATTGAGAGAGCGGGAAAAGGGGCAGAGAGGGCATAATGCGATGGAGTCGACTGCGTTGTATTGCGGTGCACCCTGATGATTTCCAGATATTGGGTGTCCCGTTATTGGTCAAAAGGTTTGGGGACACAGCATTACCCAAGGGTGTTACACATTGTGCCTCGTTAGCGCATTTCTGTGCAGTTTGGCAATGGGTCTTCCTCAGGGCAAATGGTTAAAGTGACGGTGACACATTACCTTGATGACCCCTTCCTGGTGGGCCAAAACGGTTCAACGGACTGTCAGCAACAGTTGACAAGGGTCTAAGAGCTCGGGGGTACGGGGAATGCCCCTGGCACTAGAGAAGGCGCAAGGTCCAAGCACGGTGTTGTCATTTCTGGGAGCTGATTTGGTTTTGGGGACAATGGAAGCATGCCTAACAACAGATGAATAAGGGCACATGCAGTTGTGGCTGGATGACATGTTGGCTAATCTACAAGTGATGGTCACGGTGATACAGGTTCCGTAGGCCATTTGACATGAAGGACTTTGGGTAGCAGTGCTATCACATGCATTTATCCGCAAGGGCAAAGGAAGAGTTATGCATGGGGTTTTTTTGAGTTCTGGGACGACTCCATTGACATTAGTTATAAACACGCCAAGAAGGGGGATAGAATGTACAAATGTAATATGATGCTGCAGGAGCAAAGATTTTGGTTTATGTGGGCAGGGTAAAGAGTGCATGGAAGCAGTGGCAGGACGCGGGCAACATGGGGGTAAGATTTTTGCCTTCCTTGAATTTTCCTCTAGAGGTATCAGTCAAGGCATGGGAACAGGAGTTGCCGCACGGGACAGTCAATTATAGGGTGGACGTTTGCAGAGGTACACGTGGCCATTAGACAGCCTGCCAGTGAGGAACAGGTCTAAGCTTTGTTTGTGGGGTGCATGGAAGATGTCGTAGGCCTGGTTAAAAAGGGAAGATGCCGCCCATTTTACAGAGTCATGTGTGGACAAAGGTCTGTCCAAATTAGGATTGCCAGGAAACTGGCGGGGGTTTTGGCTGTTTGGAGCAGCCCCTTCGAGGTTACACGCCTTTGGCAGGTGAATGGGACAAGGGCATGCTGAAAGGGTGGGCAGAGGAGACGTGGACCGGAACTAGGGTTACGATGCCAGGCATAAGACAAGTTGGTGTGACTATGTTAAGGGTTTTTTGCAGTAGAGATGCAATGGCTGTGAGGTCCGATCGCTGGGGAGATGGGGAGTGCCAGGGTTGGACTGAGAGGCAGTTGGGGGCAGGGACAGGGATATAGATTCTCGGTGGGTGTCACTGGGTCACTCTAAACCAGATCAAGGAGGTAAAGAAAAGTGTTGCCTTCAATCGGCTTGTTGCTCCGTGGTGGGGACTTGTAGCTGAACATTTTGCCTGACAGGCTTGGGTGTTTTCCGCAGAAACCGGGAGAGGTGGGGTTACCGCTTAATTGGTTTGGGTCCTGGGGAGGGGTTTCCTCAGTCGGGGACCTCCCCCCCCCATGAGTATGTTGCTTCCACTGTTTCATGGGTAGGTTTGCTATAGATGCAGCGTGTCTGGGTGGGGGCAGGGACTGGCTAACGCAATGGGGCAATGGACTTCTAATTGCTTTCGCAGATTGTCCCGCTGGGGGGGGGGGCACATAGGTCTATAATTGTACATTTCCATGGCTTACTTGTGTGTCTTTTCAGGTGCATTAGCGGGGTCGGATGTGGCGTAGCTGTCCACCTGGGATTAAGACGTCTATGTTTTCGTATTGGGAAATGGCATGGAGTGCAATATAAGAAGGGTCTGATTCTTTGGCAGACTTTCCCCGATGGGTAGGAGGAGTGGTGCCCATGGCTGCTGTATTAGTCTATTTGAGGAACTGCCACATTTGAACTGTTGTGTTAATTTTGCATATAGGGAAGTATGATTCGGTGGCGTATGGTTGGCATTGCGGATAACAGATGATGAGGGGTTTACGGGGCATAGGTAAGAAGTTGTCTGGATGTTTGGCCAGGTGGCAGGGGTTTGTTCCTCAGTTAGTGGTGGGAGCAGCGCTGCCAGCCGCTTTAGTTAAGCAAGGACAATGATATGTAGGGCCACGAGAATCTTTGTAGGGAAGAAGACTTTGGTCAGGCAGAGCTCCGTGAGTTTAGGTCTACAGTGGTGGAATTGTCCTCAACAGTGGGATGGCATGTGCCCGTTTCAGGAGGGGCTGTCAGTGTTTCAGATGCAGCAATCCCTGTTCAAGGCCCTGAACATAAGGAGATATCCTAGATTTTCCTAGTGGGGGGGTCAGAAAAGTCAGGGCGGGGGAGGGACTTTTCTGAGTGGCGTTTGGCAGCTAGTTTTTACAGGGTTACAGGTTAAGTTTACGGTTGTGAACAAGTTACACCAGGAGGAAGCTATAAATGAGAAGTTAAGATAGGAGATATTTAGATAGGTAGATGCTTATAGAAGTAGGTAAGAGGTTACAGGGGTTAAAGTTCAACAGTTAATGACCGAGTAGGGGTCTTAAACAGTTGCAATGAAAGGATATAAGGGGGGAACCTTAGGGGTGGGAGGAGGTGCCACGTAGGTGAACAAATGTATAGTTAGGTGTAGTTTTGTAAGGCAACGGCCAAGGTAATCATTGTGAGGTGCACCTGTCTTCAATAAAGCGGCCTTTTTCACACATAAAGAGCGAGTTTGTGGTCTGTGCTGCGCCCCCTTTGGTCCAAATAGTGCGAGTGTGTTTGCGCAAACCCGTTGTAAATATAGCCCTGTTAACAATGTGTGTGTTTCCACAGGCAGCATTGTAAGAAAAGTGTTTGTGACCTGCCCGCCCCCATACAGGCCACATTGTACGGATAAGGTTTAGCTTAAGTTTTTATGGTAAATTGACAAATTAAACATTGTTTTTCACTAGCTTGCTTGGAGAGCAGTTATGGTGCTGGTTTCCACGTTAGCTGATGCCCTCACTTTTGAGCAATGGACCACAGGGCCAGTCCGAATCTGAGACTTTATTCCTCTGGTTCTTGACTTGTTATGACCCCTTGCTGGTCGACAAAAAAAACACTCAGAATTGCACCAAAGTTTGGAATATGGTGGCGCAGTTTTGAGTGGAACTTCACACAGTGTCATCGCAAATTGACTTCTAATCCCCTGAAATCCCCCCCTGCTCCGGGTGAGACAGAGGTACTGGCTGGAGGAAGGAAAGTTGCCACGCGAGACTCTGGGGACTGGAAACTGAAAGGGTAACCGTGCGCCTGCCCGTCAACATGGCGTCACTCTTCGCTAATCGGGCTTTCATTCAAGGCGCGAAAAGGAGACCGGATTTAGAAATCGCTGTTGACATTTGGAAAGTAGTTTAAACGATAACATCCCGTTTGTTTGCAGAAGTGATTTTGAATAAATCAGTCTGCGCGTCTGCTGCGTGGGCAAAAGCACGGAGCTTGGGACTGGCAGCCGCATGACCGTTTCTCTGTGCAAGTGGGAAGGAGGGGGGGAGGGACTCAAATGCTCATTTGAAACTTCGCGGGGAGGGCCTTCCTTCTTACTGTGCGAGACCAGGCAGAAACTTAGTTGTATCTTCCCCATATAACCAGAGTACACCGAGGTGGGCTTTAAAAGGTCGGGTGCAATCTTGAGGTCACATCTATTATTTATGCGCTAAAAGATCTACGACCAGATACTAGGTTGGCGCTATACACCTACTGATACAAATTGAGAAAACACTTTATTTCTATAGGTTCCCAAATTGCACACTTGCATCCTGGGATTAATACATTATGCACATTGGTTACTCCATCAATCTTAGATGGGCCTTGTTAAATACATTTTGCAAATGGAGCTTTATCTGTCGTGATGTCAATCCCGCCTCTTTCAGAATCACTCAGTTCACCAAAAAATAGAGAAAAAAGGTAAACAATGTAGGTAAAGGATATACAGCACCATACAGTGGAGGGATAATTTATGTCCAAGCACCCCTCGTTTCTTTGAATGAAGCAACAGAGACACATTAAAAAGGTAATCAATAATCAATTGAGCTGTCTAAGATCACACAGTTGGTCACTTGCTCATGTAGGACCAGTGCTTTGGTTTCTTGATTCGAGACACCAACCTAGCAACAATGCCTCTCTTCTACCTTAAGGTATGTTCCCATTCATACCACCCATGCCTAATGGTGGGTGGTCCACCCACCAATGGTCAGAGCCTCTCATTGTTTGAGATACAACATCCAGTCACCATCACTGATATATATCACTCCATCAGCCTCCAAGTAAGAACCCAGGGCACGTGGCACTGTTCAACTAAAACAGCTTGTAGTCAATTACTATAAATGTTTTACAGTTATTTTCCTGGATTAATTCAGACGTGCGCAGCAATGTTGACAGAACCCATTTTCAATATTTATGAAGGCCCGACAAGATTAGCGGTGAATAAATATGTAAATAATGCATATTAATTGCAGTTTTCCTAAGTTAGCAAGGTGCTGTAGAAAGACTAATGAAGCATTTGCAATGAATCTTTCATGGCGTAGCAAAAAGGGCCAGGTTCTTGTTTCGGAGCACGTGCCTACAAGCAGGATGACACTTGGGGAAAGTACACAAAGAGCAGTTCTTGTAGTTTCCAAAACATCATCTGATTCAAGGATAGGAAAAAAGTATGTAAATCGAGAATCATATTTCATTCATGTGGCCCAACCAATGGGCAATGGCATAACAGCTGTCACAGGTATCTGAAAAATATATCATTACTGTGGTACATACCAATAGACTAACAGTTATCTCTTAGAGGAGGAGTCACCCACTAGCTATTTTTTGTGTGAAAATACTCTCTTCTTCCCGTATTTTGTTAAGTGACTTTGGCCCTGCGGAACATCCCGCCACACTTTGTGGAACAGTTTTGCAGAACGCAGCGTTGTTCGGCCACAGCCAACCATCCACCTTTGGGTAGGAAACTAGAGGCTACAGGCTCTGGAGAGCAGGAAATAGTCACAAAAGGTTCGCACAATTAGTTCCGGTGTTTCAATATTTTGGGCAGTCTAGTTGGCCGACTTCTTTCAATGTTTCAGCCAATCAGAATAGCCAAAATGTTTTGTGATCATCCTCTGGAGGCGCAGAAGCCAACATGTGGAAGACATTAATTCCAAGAGGCGTGGCAGTGACAAACAGCAATGAAATTCCTCCAGTATTGTCCTTGAGCAAAATATTTCACCAAGACCTAACTGTGTCTACTGGTATTTGCTGGTGGATACAATGCTAAATATCATGGGAGATGAAGAAATGTACAGATAAACAATATGGCAGCTAGACTTTTGAGTTAACTCTAAGAACAGCTGCATCTCTGGAAAGAATACTTGAGTAAATGAAATAAGGTGATTGTTTCTGATGCATCCATCCCATGCTGAGAAATTTGCTTCCAGATAGAGCGAGCTCTGCCAACCAGATGGGAGCATTTCTCAGCAGGATCCTGTTGCTGCCGCTAGCAAAGCAGGTCTTTGCAGCGCTGAAATATGGATGCACTCTCGCAGCATGCAGTGCAAAGAGCTTGTTTAGTTGAGGCTTAATAGTGCAGGCAAACCTGAAGGGTTTAGGGAAGGCGAGTAATCATGGAAGTTATCCGTACAGCGCACTTCACATATTGAGTCGCGTTTTAAAATGGCTGACGACCAGCAAAACAGGATTAATAATATTCATTGTGTGAATAACCAGAGTTCTGAATTTCATAGAGGGTTAGGCTTGATCAATCACGGTGCTAAAGGCTCGACTCTAAATGCCGGTCAAGACTCAACGACCACCTAGGGTACAACGAGCAGAGGGCCCCAGAATATCTACGCACAACAATGGTTGTGTCCATCAGCGTGGTGAGGCCGCAGTAAAATATCAATTCCTCTTTATACATTAGTTCCATCTGGAGCTATTGATTGATCCAAAACTGTCGAAATGTCTCCATGTCGAAAGCATAAGCAAAAAATTTGCTGTTGGTAGGAAATATTGAGTACAAAATATCGAATTGGGAGTTGGGAGCAATCTCCATGCCACTGAATGAGGCATCCTTCCTCTGCACTTATCCCATTTAGTGCTGTGCATACAGTCTGTACATACCGGCGTGTTCACCAGAACTGGTGGTGCTATGTACGCCTCTAGTGTGTTGTCCAAATGATGTCAGTATATGAACACATGAGCAGAAAAGGGCAATTCGGCTTTGCAAACACGTCTTGTGACTTTCTGCCACTGCAATTACCTTGAAATATAAAGTTTTTGTTCATTTTTTTTTTTATATCTGTGCAAGCTTGTTTTCACTACATTTCACCAGTGGGTAATTTGTAAACTAATGAGTGCTGGGGCTCTCGTCAGGAGGCAACTTGCACCAGCCCATTTCTCCTGTTAGTGCCGCCTAAAAGAGAACCAACTAAAAGCCATGAAAGTGGGGATAGGGTGTTGCGCAATGGCCAGAGCTGCCAACTTCGGAGCTGGGGAACTAGGTTCGAATCTCGGCGTTAGTTCAACATCCTGTGGTTCTGGACAAATCACTTAATCTCTCCGTGCCTACCATAGAAAGCGCCAGCATTGATGATTAAGTGCCAGTGCTGAGCACCGGAAACCACCAACTCAAATTAAGCACTGCATTTCACTATCGTGTTCGGTAGTTTTTATTGGCATGATGTGACACTTGAAAATTCAGAATTGTTCACTGGTGGTGTTTGTTGGCTACTATTGCTTCCACATTCATAAAAACTAGACATGGGGCAAAACCTGTGTATTAAAAGGAACACTAAATGGCTCGTGTAGTGGTAATCTGAATGCATGACGAAGATGTGATAATTTTATACACCGACTGATGATAATGCATGAATAATGCAGAGGTGTGAATCCTGATGCTCAAACAAGGTCTTTTGAGAGTCATGCAATGTGCTATCTCTAAAATCCACAGCAGGTGTTGTTTGTTGTTGCTGCATCCCTACGGAATCTTGACCCAACTCTATTCTTCATCAATTTGATGGAAGTTGGATTATTGCAAAACAATTAAATATCATCATCCTCGTCGCCTCCATTTTCACCACCAACATCACAACCACTTTTATTCTCATCACAATCAGCATCGCCTTAAAAATCAGTACTATGAAGTTCACCAACATTATTGTCAGCACCATTCCCAACTTTGTCATGCAAATCATCGACACTGACCTGGTTGCCACTTCCACATCATCTCCATACCAATTAATACAAAAAACGGCCCCAACAGTGCCATGCACAGGACCTTGACAGCCATCGAGATCGAAGTCACCACAATCATCATTGTCATCCCCATCAAAATTGTCATCAAACATTATCAGAAATATCATATTCTGCCACAAGGACATCATCTATTTTATAACATCCTCTATCACAGATATGATATCATCATCTATCACATAAGCATCATCTATATAATTGCCAACATTATCCCAGCACCATTTCTATTAATCACTAAGGTGCAGGGTTTGAGGAATGAGCAATATCAACAAAGATATACAGATTAAAGAGAGGGCAGTGCATTAGGGCGGACTGAGTGCTGGGATGAACGGGAGTGTACTCACACCCTTTGTTTGCTTGAAAAGATATACCATCATCATAATAATAACTTTGTTTCGATAACCATGGATCATAAAAGTATAGATGTTCAATGACCTTAAACTGGTTGGCAGTAGATACACATTCTTCATGTATACCTCAAATGGAGATTGTCTATCACGCCGTTCAACACAGAAAATCATATATTAAAACATCTAGGCTATAGCACATTTATAAAAAAGTCAGAATATTCACATACCGCATCCCACAAATCCTGTTTTTCTGCTACACAGCCGGACTTGTGCAAATTTACAGTAAATTGCAAAGATATCATATATCCCTCATATCAGCTCAAAGTAATTATTCATGTAAACCTTTGGAATATGTGCAAAAAGATGTGCACGTTCTCAAAAAAGGGCAGATGCATCAAAAAACTCTTGTATCCGCTCAGGCTGGTAACCCTTCTTGACTCGAAAAGTGATATGTACAAAATATCAGTAGAGAACGTAAGAATGAGGTAAAAGATATACAGACTGTGTGGATCAGCGCAGCGTCAAACCAAGAAAATCAGGGGACTAGACGGGAGAGTCCTAAATTATGAGAGGAAGCAGGGTCAGAAGAGCCTGGAGAGAGTGAGGGTAGAATGGATGAATGGTGGGAGGGGGAGCGTGAACAGTGAGGCAGACGCAAATGACCTAAACCCAGGGCTTTAAGTGTGCCGGTTCTGCCGGTGCTCAGCACCGGCAATTCTAAAAAGCAGGTGCAGAGACGGGTCCCTATCGGGCTCTCCAAATTTTCCCTCACTCTCAGGATGAAAAGAAAATCTTAACTCTGCAACAGTGCCACTGCTTAGATCCTTTGCTGTAACTTCAAAGAGACTCGTTATAGCTCTTTCACAGTCTCATCATTTAAAAACTGAAGCATTTTCAATATTATATACAACAACGCCATAGTTGTTGCTTATTTCTCTTATGCAACAATAAACCATTGGCAAAGCCAATAGTCCTGACTTCTTGTAGGTGTAATGTCACTTGTTGTATTATAAATCTGGATGCAATTACAGAAGCAGCAAATTACCAGTCGGGCGGCACACTCTGCTAAGCACAGATTTTTAGCTCATGGATTTTAAGCCACGCCCTTTTGAGAGACTCCCCAATTTTTTCATCCCACTTAAAACCCTGCCTAAACCCACTGTTGTGAAGACAGCAATCACTAACAGGGATTGGGGTGGACCACGATGGAAGTGTCACATATGAGGTCTTTCCTAAGCATCAGGCACAAAGTAGTGGTCCGGAGGGGGCAGGGCTTTAAGTGGGATGAAAAAACTGGGGGGTCTCTCAAAGGGGCGGGGCCAATGTAATTAAGGGCGTGGCTTAAAAATACCTAAGCTAAAAATCTGTGCTGAGCATAGTGTGCCGTCCGACTTGTATTTTGCTGTTTCTGTCATTGCATCCAGATATCTGATACAACAAGTGACATCATACCTACAACAAGTCAGGACTATTGGCTTTGTCAATGGTTGTTAGTTGCATAAGATAAATAAGTAGCAACTATGGCTTGCATATAATATTGAAAAAGCTTCCACTTAAAGCCCTGGTGACACCACGACAATGTTGCTGCTCCTGAGTTTCAAAAAGAGAAGGGAAATCCAGCAAGAAAATGACTCTCTAAAGGATTTCCCTTCCCCTACAAAGCTCACCTGGCATGACGTCAATCCGTAACTTCTCCAGTAGTGAGACGTGAGCAGTGTGAGCACGCGCACATGATGTGCCTGCTGTCACTGTAGTCCGGGAAAAAAATGGACGCCTGTGCCAGGGCACAAAACAGAGCCCGATAGAGACCCGTTTCGAGGCCTCCTTTAAAAAACTGCCGGTGATCAGCACCGGTGAGACCCAGCCCACTTAAAGCCCTTGGAGGGGGGGAGAAAATGAGTTCGAGATTTTATCTACACTGTCATCATTCCATTAGTATGGTCATTGCGCCATCATTTCTGAAGAATAGCCAAACCTCTACCTAAGAGAGGAGGAAGATACAGCAAGCACTCTGGACCATATGTAAATTTGAAACCAAAAAGGACTACAAATAGCACAAAAAATGTGAAAAGGTGAGTCTTGCAGAAAATATAGACGAAGCAGTCCCAGAGTGCAGGAGTTCCAAAATAAGGGTATAATGCGTGAGGACCCAGTTCTTGGTCCGCTGTTGGCTTCAAATCACGCTGGACCAATGGGAGTAGAGCTGATGAGCCCAGAACACATCATCATGCACCTGGTGGTCCAGTGGCTGGGGCCATCACTGTGCATGCCCAGTACACGACTATACCATCACCATGTATGATTGTCGCCGTTGATGAATATACCATCAATGATTCACCCTGTATTGTTTTTACATCACCAGAGGGATCATTGCCCTAAAAGTGGGATGTTGCACAGGTCAGTTATAGCCAGGTCTACTGGAATAATGCGTCAGGAGAGGGCCAAATTATGTGACAGGGTTGAGTAAATCATGCGGCAAAAAAACACAAACTATGCGGCTAAATGTGGCACATTTCGAAATAGTATTACTTCATTATTTCATCATTTTTAAACTTGGCAGCACTGTATGGGCATTGGTCGCACCTCATTAGTACCTGTTTAACACCTAAATGCAGCAATAAGGAACAGAAAGGTGAACAGTCAAGCTTTGCAAAGGGCCTTCCACTGCACAGCAACAATGTAGCTGCATTTTTAGTAACTTTTGAACCGTTTGAGCTAGAAACAAAAACTTGTTTTTGAACTACAGAATATGCAGCAGATGATGGATTATGTGGCAAATCTATAATTATGTGAAAATCACAGCAGCCGCACAATAGCTTAGTCCCGGTGGCCCTGATCATAGCCTTATGCCTCCATTCGTCAAAGCAACAGCTCGGCAGCATAAGGCCAGTCTACTGAAAATGTATTGACCACTCCACTTGAAATAAATAAATCTGAAATCAATGTTTGTATTACAAAAAACAGAAGTTCTAAGATTTTGTCCTCTATTTTAAATTCGGAAACAACAATTCCCACAAACACCTGATAGGAGCAAATGTAGCTGCTGAAACCATTCTCAGCATAAAAGATAAAATTTACTGAACGGGTTAACGGCGGTCTGGCTTGTTTGTTTACAAGCTGAACACCTCTTCCACGCATCTCCCCGCAGCCTGGAGACTTATCAGAATCAATTGCCAGAAGGCAGGGCTCTCCCAGGCAGATTTTCTGAGCGTTTAGTAAGACGCCGGAATATTAATTACAGTATTTCCCGCTGCTCGCATTGCAGGTGAGCAGGACTCAAGCTGACTGCCTCTCGCTCGCCTGGTTCGCAGCCCCTCCCTTGGTGGATGCAATGCGCTTTGAACGGAGGATGTTTTGCTGAGGGCCTCAGCGACATCAACCAATCCGCAGCGACCGGACTGGTGCTCAAATGGTGGGGTTTGGGGTGAGCGTGGGGTGTACGTAGAGGTTAAGTAGAACGGGAGGTTGGTGGGGTCTGTTTAACAACTACTGCAGAAGTAGGCTTGTCTAATGAGGGCACGTGCCTTCCTTTTCATAAGAGATGCTCAGAGGTGGACAGGGATGGACTGGGACAGAAAAGTGCCCGGGCACCAAAATAAAAGCGGCCCTCACTTGCGAATCAGAGAGCTAAAAAAGTGTTCCGCATTTGCATATTGGGTCAGTTTTGAAGTTGTAAAGACATCCTGTGCAGGTACTTTGCAAGGTAGAGGAGACTGAATGCATCTGTGCCCGCTGCAGGCAATGTTTGTGATAACATCAGGGGAAGAACCAGACCTTAAAACAGGCCACAAACAGCCCATATTGAATTATAAGACCAGCCCTCTGGCACTGCCAGTGTGCCCTATAGGCCACCCGACCCAAGACAAATTTACATTCATAGTTTTCAAGCAATTCAGAGGGTCAGTACTATATGGTGCTTTATGTGGGGTGAGCACAGTGGGTGGTCTCTGAGGCATGGCCCAAGGAAGTGTACCTAGGGACTCTTTCCAAGAAGTGTGGACTATGTAATGAAGGACTTGGCTTAAAACACAGACTGGAATCGTGTGCTTCACACAGCATGTCACCAGACAGGTATTTGGGTGACTCACAGTGACTTTTCTGTTATTGCACTCACAAATATCACACAACAACTGACAAATGCCTAAAACATGCCAGACCTCTGGTGGCTGCGATGCCCTCCCGCTCCTCCCTGGCTCCACGCTGACTGGGACTACTCTTGAGTCTCCAGAGCCACTAGTTTGATCCTGCTGCCTGCAGGACCGCCAGGTTGGACTGCCGATACGTTCATTCATGAGCATATATTTCCTTTTATTTACCTTCCCTGCCCAGTGGGTGTTAGCTTGGTAACTGTATTTTTATATTTTTTTGTGGGGTAATTTACCTTGGCCCTCTTCCTGGGTTTTGGCTGTTTGTGTCCTCGCTTGCTTCCCTGCCCGCTGTTTTCTCCCGCCCCCATCACTGTTCCTGCTCCCCGCTCTCATGCCTCCCAGGGCTACTCACGGAGGCTGCTGCTCGGCCGCGGCGCTGGCATGCCAAAGGCGCACCAAAGGCAAGCCCGTCCTCCCTCCATCTATCACTACACTACCAAGGAGCTCCGGGCCCTGGATCCCGGACGCCGTAACAATAGCTGCTTCACGTCCTCTCCACGATCAACCAAAGGCCGCCACCACTGCCGCTTCTCCAGCCACACAGGACCAACTGCCCACACTGGACCCAGCGCCACTCCCGCCCACAAGACCACGCACAACCAAGAACCAATCCAATACATTCTGCTCAATGCCCGTTCCCTTTGCAAACAAGCCATGGAAATCTGGGATACCATCGCCACCCTCTCCCCTGACGTGGCCTTCATCACCAAAACGTGGCTCAACCCCACCTCGAACCCTGACATTACCACCCCCACAACCGATGGCTACAAGATAATACACTGAGACCATGCAAACAAACATGGTGAAGGCATCCCTATAATCTTCAAGGAAACCATCAGATGCACCATCACCAACTATGACCTTACACCCCTCATGAAACACCACAACATCTAACTACAAATTGACAGCAAGACCACGATAAGAGGCACCCTAGCTTACAGACCACCGGGACCCCGATCTGCCTTCTGCGACACCATCTCCAACCTCATCACCCCCCCTTGCCATCAACTACCACCACTACGTCCTGCTGTTTAACCTCAACTTGCACATCGGCGATCCCAACGACACCAACACCGCCTCCCTCCTGGAGAACTTCAACCAGATCAGCCTCACCCAACTAGTCACCAAACCCACCCACAAAGCCAGACACACACTAGATATCATTTTCACCTCCAGCGACATAGTCAAATTCACCCATGTCACAGAACTCACCTGGACTGACAACGCCATCGTCCACTTTACCATCTTTGACAGAGCTCAACATACCACAGCCAAGTACCACAGCACCACCCACCGCAGCTGGGGCAAGGTCACAGAGAGTCAATGGACTCAGACCCTCAGCACCACACAACCTGAAACCTCAGCAGATCTCGACCAGGCCATCCAGAACTTTGCCACCTGGATCGACAAATGGGCCAAGACAGTCGCATCACTGAAACCAGCAAAAACCAACAAAGCCTCAAAACAAGCCAAATGGTACACCCCAGAGCTCAGACCTACCAAGCTCAACTGCTACTGACTCGGGAAGCAACAACGCGTCTCCAAGGACCACTCTGACAGAGCTGCCCACAAAGCAATTCTCAGAGACTACTACATGTGCATCAAGGAAGCCAAAAGAGAAGCCATCACCAACCAAATTGAAACAGCAGCCAACCACTCGAAGGAACTATTCAAAAGTGTCAAGGAATTCGCCAACCCGTCAGCCACAGAGAACACCATCCACCCGTCCCAAGAACTCTGCGACACCCTCTCAGACTACCACCACAACAAGATTGCCACTATCTACAACAACTTTGGCCCCCAACCAACCCACCACCACCAGCCTCGACAACCTCAAGCAACCAGCAAACACCAGTCAAACGATAACCACCTGGTCGTCAATCACTGCGCAAACCACTTCAACCATCGTTTCGTCCATCCACTCCGGGGGACCCACCGACCCCTGCCCCCACCATCTCTGCAACCTCAGAGCCAACCCAGTCAGCAGGGAGCTCACCAGCATCCTCAACGCCTCTATCTCCACAGCAACCTTTCCAGACAGATGGAACACGTAGAGGTTAGACCCCTCCTAAAGAAGCCCTCGGCCGACCCCAGCGACCTCAAAAATTAGCAACAGATCCCGCTGCTCCTCTACCCAAGTACTCAAGAAAGCCATTAATGAACAGCTCACCAAATACCTGGAACTCAACCACCTTCTTGACACCCCAAAATCAGTATTCCGTGCTAACTACAGCAGTGAGACCATGCTGATTGACGCCACAGATGACAGCAGATCTCTCCTCAACTGTGGAGAAATGGTAGCCCTCATCTTCCTCAACCTCTCTGCCGCATTCAACACCGCCTCCCAGCACACCCTCATTGGCAGACTTCACAACGCCAGCATACAGCAAAACACCCTGAAGTGGATCACTTCTTTCCTCTCAGGATGCACACAAAGCATCTTACTGCCTTCCTTCACCTTCGCACCCAAGGACATCACTTGCGTCGTACTCCAAAGATCATCCCTCAGCACCACCCTGTTCAACATCTACATGGCCCCCCTTGCAGACTTCATCAGATACCATGGCCTCAACATAATCTACTACGCTGATGACACTCAACTCATCCTCTCACTGACCTAGGAACCTACCAATGCCAAAACCAACTTCCACACACCATGACCGACATAGCCATAAGGATGAAAGACAGCTGCCTCAAATTCAACTCCAACAAAACAGAAGTACTGATCTTCAGGAAGAACACGTCCACATGGGACCACAGCTGTTGGCCAGCAGAACTCGGACCTCCACACACACCATCAGACCACACACGCAACCTTGGCATCATCCTCAATAGTAAACTGACCATGAAATGAAGTCAATACAGTCACCTCCTTCTGTTTTCATACCCTCTGCATTCTCCACAGAATTTTCAGATGTATCCTAATCAACACCAGGAAGACTGTCACACAGGCCCTCATCACCAGCCACCTCGGCTACAGCAATGCGCTCTACGCCGGAATCTCTACCCAACTCCTCAAAAGACTCAGACCATACAGAACACCCCAGCCAGACTCATCCTGGATCTCCCCAAACAGACCTGCATCACCCCCCACTTCAGAAAACTTCACTGGCTCCCCATCCAGAAGAGATGGCAGTTCAAAATCCTCACGCACGCATACAAAGCTCTACACAACCAATGACCATCCTACATCAACCTCGACTGAACTTGCACCTGCCCGCAAGACACTTGAGCTCTGCCTCACTCACCCTAGCACCCCCCCATTCATCGCAGCCTCAGTGGGGCTGCTCCTTTTCCTCCATCGCTGCCAGGTCCTGGAACGGTCTACCCCTCCACCTCTGAACAGCGCCCTACCTGACAGACTTCAGAAAGAAGCTTAAGACGTTGCTTTTCAATGGAGACACAGCACCTTCAGCGCCTAGATAGCCCTAGGGGTGACAGTGCTGCACTCTACAAATGCTGATTGATTTATTGACCTATGTTTTTCCTCCTTTTAACAGCCCCCCATGGTCCTTTCCAATGTTGAATATTTTCATGACAATGTGGGAGGTAACAATAAATAATGAAATAGCATTGTTTAGATTTCCTTACATGTCACATTAACAGTGGTTAATTGCCTACTCTATAAATATGGACCAATGCTGTAGTCAGGGTTCATAAGGAAGGAAAATGCAAAACAAAATCTGTTAATACAAAACCGCCCCTCTCGTCTTCTTTACTGTCATTCTTGCTACCCTCTCCCTTCCTTTCTTCTCCTCTTTCTCACTTCTTATCTCTCCTTCCTTTTGGGCCCTCTTTAGCCCCATACTCTGTACACTGCCCAATTCTGGAACATTGTAATCTCTTGTCCGATCGTATAAACCTATTTGTTAGAGGATATCATATTACACTGCCTCATGTGTTGACATATGACCACGTACCCTTTTCCTATAAAATGTAATAACATCTTTTGAAATGCAACCAATTTTTACACTTGCCACGTGATCCCAGCAACAACAAAAAAGCAGAGAAATGTACCCAGGGCTCCCATCTGCTTCACCTGCCCCAATGACCGGATTGTCGGCAATCAACAGTGGTCCATGCCGGCATGTTAAGCATTTATTGAGGCACCCTTAGCATTACATCCACTTTGCTGATTTGACCACATCTTCCAAAATCCACTGAGAAATAAAAGCATTGTTTGCCCCTTGAGGACTCCCAAGAGTGGAGAATTTTCAAGTCTAAAATGGTGGTTATCGAAAGCCTAGAAAACAGAAAAAATGAGTCCTGTCACTCCAAAACTTAATGGATAGATCTCAGTCAGATCCAAAGCTGGGTAAATGCTGTTATTAGTAAGCTGTGTTTTAATAGACAAGGGAACCCAAAGGTATATAAGGGACCATGGGTACAAGTATTTGTAAAGGAACAAGTGGTCTCTCACTACGAATTCAATCAACAATGATCATAGAAGACAGATAAATTCTATGTCAAAAAATCCAAATGGAAACATACATTTATTTATTCTTTCATATTACACATAGAGATGTAATAAAAGTGGAAAGCAAGAAAGAAACGGAAATGTTTTCACAGCTCGGACATTTTCTTAGTGACTGTAAAAATAATGAACAGATTATGTCTCATCTTATTTTGAAGTACCAATGCTATCATTTTTTAGACAAAAGACATTTGCGATAGTCATGGTTCTGTGTGCCGACGTTTCAATCCTACTTTATAATATGGGGATCATCATCAGGACTTGAATGTATATGCATGAGACTAAAAAGTGCCTAACATCAGCCTCAGTTGGGGCGATGATATCCTGAGAGGGGTGGCGATCAAACAATCCTTGATAACTGATCCCACAATGGGGTGTCACATCACTTCAAACATGGGGCATAGAGAAGGATAATACAGATGTCTGCGAATCAAGATTAAAGGAAATTGTCAGCAACTGCCAATGCGGGCTGTGAGCACCAACCCTGTAGCATGCTAGAAGCTCCTTAGGTAAAGGAGACCAGCGATACGTACAATCGCGGTGAAGGTAACACGATATCCAAACGTAACCCGTCTGCATGAATCAACCAACCGCATTGGAAGCCGGCATCATTCAAACTCAGGAGTGTTTGTAATGGTTTTCCGTCTCCAACATTTTGAAGAGTTTTATAAAACTGTGTAACCTCTATGACCTTCACCAAGCCTGCAAAGGACTAAAGAAAATAAAATAGCAGAAAAAATAGTCTAGGACTAAAAGTCAGGTTGTTTTTGAGAGACGGAGGCTACCAGACACTGGAAGACCTCTATGCGGATGGGAAGTTCTTGACTAGAGATGAAGCACAGGAGTCTTTTGACCTTGGGCCAGGTCAGTTTTTACAATGCAGGAAAATCTCCAGTGTCGTGCGGGAGCTCTGGCCGGGCTTTCCGGAGGAGCCTTCTGCTACTAATATTTTAAAGGCCATGCTTTATATGGCAGGGGTGGGAGATTGATCTCTCATCTTTATAGGGCACTCCGAGATGACCTACCAGATGAGACACTTAAGATCCAACAAAGGTGGGACATGCTACTGGACGAACCACTCACACAGAATGAATGGAAAAGAGTACATAAAGGAGTGCAGAAGGTTAGCACTAATACACGTTTTAAGCTTCTCCAATACCATCTAGTACATCAGGTATATCTCACTCCACGCACGATTAGCAAAATTTACCCATCCCGCGTGGATGAATGTCCTTGATGTAAACAGCAGGGAGCGGATTTTCTGCATATGATATGGTCATGCGGTGCACTGTTTTCCTACTGGGAAGCAGTGCTTAAAGAAATACGGGAGGTTACCGGGTGGGATATCGCTAGTAATATTAAGCAGACATTGTTGGGGATCCTAACCACGCCCAAAGGGAAAAAGCGCACTAGGAAGCTGGTCAATCTCGGGCTGGTGTTGGCTAGACGATGGGTGGTTATTAAATGGCTGGATTCTCAGCCGCCAAAACATACAGCTTGGAGGCGGGATATGTGTGAATGGGCTACAGCGGAGCTGGTAAGAATGAAACTAACCCGAAAAGACATTAAAGCTGAGGAAGACATTTTGGCATGGTCCTCCATGTTGATAACGATACAGGGGAATCAAGTGCCGGTGTCCCAGACACTCACGACAACATTGACCGCTAATGACAAAGATTAAGAGTGGAAGTGTAATAGAGCATAACTCAGTACCTATATGTTGATAAATTATGAAACTGTGAGGTGAAACTGTATTTTCTCTTTTTTGCTCCCTTTTTTCCCTCGTTTTTTTTTTCGGTGGAAAGGTAGGGGGGAAAGTACTGGCGAAGAGAGGGGATAGGGAGGGCGGAGAGGGAGGGGGTGGTGAATAATCTTTAAAAGTTGTTGAATCACGTTTATTGATAATAGATATATATAATGTTGTGACAAACGTAAATGTAACCAAAATGATATCATTCACAGTTATGGATGTAAACTGTTATCAGAAAAGTTAATCAAATATATATATTTTTTAAAAGTCAGGTTGTTTGCATCATTTTTCTGCTGCAAGCCTTCTTTAGCAGGGCTTTCTGTCTTCTAAAAAATGGTTATCGAAAATTTCCAGGGATGTGTAAAATAACTAAGGGGCATATTAGCAAGACCGGCGATAAAATTATCGCCGTTTTAGCGGCAGGAAACTGCCGCTAAAGCGGCGATAATGGACTTGCTAATATGCGTTATAGAATTCAATAGAAGCCCAGGTTAGATGTGCAGGACATCTAACCTGGGCTTCTATTGGAATTCCATAACGCATATTAGCAAGCCCATTATCGCCGTTTTAGCGGCAGTTTCCTGCCGCTAAAACGGCGATAATTTTATCGCCGGTCTTGCTAATATGCCCAATGTCTTTCTCTGAAAAACTTCTTCAAAGCTTTACAGTGTTAGCAACTTTCTCAAATTTTAACGTAAAATAAAAAAACATTTGCAGTAATAGGGCCTGAAAAAGAAAGAAATCACTTTTAATAGGCGAATGCAGTAAATCAGTTTTTAATTCAATGAAATATCAATTTTTCACACCTCTAAAAACTTCTCCTACGAGCGTAGTTGAGCAAAGGACGGAAAAGGTAGGACGTTTCACAAACTCCATGTAGTGTGATGTTTGCCAAATATGGCCAAGTTCAAGAACGCTACTTTAGACTTTAACCCACACCTACTAAAAATGAAGGGCAGCATCTGGAACGGGCGGACATTTGCTTAGCGGCTTGTGGCCTTGCCGAGCTTGTCATCCATAAACATATATGTGAGCCCATAAAAAAACAGATTGAAAAGCACCGCAAAGTACAGATCACGAGAATTCATCTGTCCACAAGCTAGAGTAAAATGATCATTATTAAGAGGCCAGGAAGGTCCTTATCCTGACATGTATTCAAGTAGTATTCCATAGGTGTTCAAGCCAAGATGTCAAGGTTGGCACAATAAGAAATCAATGATGCCCATTTATAAGAATGGCATTCCTAGGAAACTCTGGGACAGTTGTACGAAATTCTTATTTTGCATTTCCTTTAGGAAATGCAAAATGGTTTATACAGAATTTGCAATTTCTGGAAATCGCAAATAGGAAATGCTATTGCATTCCCATGTATGGGCCAAATAGGAAATGGTTTGCATTTCCTAAATTGTGATTTCTAATAGGAAATCCAAACCCAAGAGTGCCTCTGGGCTTTAGGTCCCCTTGGAGGTATCTTGAAATTTGTAGTGCACATGTAAATGCACATATGCCCTGAGGGCATATGTGCACTTTCTGTTCCATTAAAAACTGCATTTTTTCATTTTGCACATGGTTGCCATCAACTTTGAGTCAATGGTAATTTAGGAAATGCTTAGTACATGTGCTTTAGGAATCACAAATAGGTAGTTCTTATTTGCGATTTCATAACTCACTGTCACAATTTGCGATTTCTACTGAGTAAAAATCACAAAGTGCGACCACAATTTGCCCTTTGTACATATCAAAAGGCCGTTTAGCATTTCTTAATGGCCCGAAATAGCATTTCGGACCGTTAAGGAATGCTAGATCGCTTCGTACATCTGGTGCTTTATATTTTGTTGAGAGGCTGTGGCCACTCTCCCCTTGGAAGTGAGGCTGTGGTCTCTCTCCACCAAAGTACCACCACTACCTCTCAACTGCTAATTACAAAGTGGAAGTAGGAGTGGCTACCTCTAATCAGATGTTGGTCTCCTTGCCCTCGCTCCGACCAAAGACTCACCAAAACCCCTTCATACAGGAATTTGGTGGCAATATTTCACCCCACACCCCTAGTTTTACATTGTCTATAGCAGAGAAAGGATGGAAGTGGGGTGGTGGTTCTGGGCACCAATGCAGAGCTTGTGGCAGGCGATATTCCCTTCCCCCCTCATCTTCGATCTCATGCATTCAGTGGTATCCCACCTCCACACAAGTCCTCCACACAAATGTTGGAGGCTGGGAATAAAGATCCATGGATTCCAAAAGGCAGTGGAGGGAGTATGGTTTCTTTTACACCTGCACTCCAAGACATCAGGGTAACCCCTAGGATTCCTTTCGGAGTAAAACTCCGAACTGACAAAAAGGAAATGCAAGGGGTTGTCCTCTTCTTAATGGTACTAGCACTCTCCAGGAAAGGCAAACATAACATTTACCAAAGGGCACTGGGCCCGGTAGGCCATATGGAACCCCGGAATGGCCTTACATATCTGTGAAACACATCAGAAAAAAATATTGCTTATAATAATTGTGAAAACTGCACTGTTTTCTTAACCAAAGTGTGACTGCTGTCTGATTTATATTAATTAAGCACCTATTGCATAACAAAAATTGACCATTTCACCAATTTACCACACAAGTATTTTCAAATATTATGAATGCGATATGCTGCGCATGAGTTCAATGGAATGCATGTATATATTTAGACAAAAGTAAGCTAAGCGCATGCAGTTGCAAATTGGCCATATTGTAATTTACATGTTTAAGGGCCAGATGCACAAAACATTTTACCACTCGCAAACGGCCAATCAGGCTGTTTGCAACCGGTAAAATGTTTTTGGGCATGTACCAACCCTATTTTGCGAGTTGGTAACCTATTACTGACTCGCAAAATAGGGTTAGGGAGTCGCTATTAGGAAAGAGTGTGTTAAGGGTGTTCCTTCCCTCTTGCGAGTCGCACAGGTATGTAGGAATGTTTTGGGACCCGGAATGCGGTCACTAAACATTTGCAGTTACCACCAACTTCAAGCTGGTGCTAACCCGTTCATAAACGGGAAGGGGTCCCCAAGGAACCCCTTCCCCTTTGTGAATGTGGGTGCCAAAATCCCACGGACCATTGCATCCTGTTTTCCTTTAAAGAAAACCGGCTTATTTAAAAAGCAATGACAGACATGGTGGTTTGCTGACCCCAGCAGAGCACCATCCCTGTGACTGTCGGCCATTCTCAATGGGTTGCAAAGCGAGACCTACCTCATGAATATTAACGAGGTAGGTCTATTTGCGACCAACTGGGAATTGCAAAATGTGTCTAAGACACATTTGTACATGGGTGTTTGCAATTTCCTACTTGCGAATCGCAAACATTCACAATTAGGATATCGCAAACTGACTTTTTTGTACACCTTGCCCCAAGTCCCTCTCTTTCTTAAAGTGCCTTATCCTGTATTGTATGAATAACGGGCCTGTGTAGCATCAATTCTACAACAGGAACGTATTGTCACAGGGTCACAATATCACATACCAAGCACGAGCAGCACTCCTGCAGACCTCCTGTGACTGCAGGCCTGGTAAGGCATGGCCTTACATCTCTACTTAATCACACATGTGCAAACGGACAGTAAAATGGAGACTCGACTTATTGCTGCCTCGCCACTTCTCAAGCTCTTCCTTTTATATTGGCTGATATGTTTTCTTTATCAATGTCCCTCTGTGTTATTTATTGTGATACACTTATTAAACGGATCCATTTAATGTAAAGAGCTTTACAGATATCCTTCACTGTGTCTGATAAGCAGTATTAATAAATCGCTCTAAAACCATTGCAGATCTTAGATGCATTCAATGTCAGTCATTTGTCCGTCACCGGAGACAATGCATGTATTTGCTCAGAAGATAGCCGAATAAATGTAGGAAACATCTGCAGTGGTAACAGTGTTCAGTCCTTAATGTCCTCAGACACTAGGATAAGTGGCAGAACAGTTGAGATGTCTGATTGGCAGCTGGAGAGACAGGCAAGGCTTCTTTGATATTGATTGAATAAATTCATTCCCCGGTAGGCCGGCTGCCGGGAATACAATGAAGCTTTCATTTGAGGTGATTTTGTCAACAATCTGTTTTGTCAATGTGCCAGAAAATGTGAGATGCGGTAAATAGTGTGACTCAAATCAAATGCATATCATTCAAGTCACGGTAATCTCTTTGCAGTGCCAGGAATAAGTCATGCATTTATTAAGATGGCACAGTCAAGCATCACAGAGTGTGTCAGAAATAGAGTTCCAGTCTCAGTGTTGATGCCGCACTGGTCAATGTTCCCAGATATGTGACCAATATTGATCAGGTTTTCTTATATCTAGCTCAATGAAGGTTACAATGAAGACAATCCTGCTTCCGCTAGTTTGATCTAGAGTTTTCCTCCCTCTTTCACTTATTAAAGGATCTCAGTGGGAGGAAAGTCGCAAGAGCCAGGTCCAGAGGTTTGACAACAGTCGACCTTTCATAGAGGTCAAACTGCATCATTATTCACTCTATTGATTTTTCTCTACTGATCTCACCCCCAAAGCTCTAGACTGCTGAATATTGGATTGAGTAAAATATCTCAACATCCGTGCATCAAGGGCCGGTGAGAAAGGGATCTTGAGCAGTGGGCGCGGTCATCTGCAGAAGTGGGAAAACTTCCTCTCTTTACACCCTTATGCAGCTGTTAGAGGGAAATTTACAAGCACAGCTCTAGAACCACATTCTGTGTTGCAAGCTTCCTCTAACCAATCACGGCAATGCCTGTCAGGTGATGATAATCCTGCTCAATATGACCTGAAAATCTCCAGTAATGTGGTAATGGCACTAGGGGGCATATTTACAAGATAATGACGCAGCGCGGCACAGCAAGCCATCTTGCTGCGCCGAGCTGTGTCATTAGAAAAGTGCAGTGATGCGTCATATTTACAACAATACGATGCATCCCTGTGCTTTCCTCTGCGCTGGTGCACAATAGGCTGCCTAGCTCCAATGTAGGGACACCGTTGCACCATTGTGCCAGGGTGCCTGCGTTGCAGGGATAATTGTTTTTGTGCAAGAAGGGTCAACTTCCTGCACCAAAAAAATTGCTGGTGTTTTCCTCCTTCTATGTGTGCTGCAGAATTCAACACACATGGAAAGAGGAAAAACAAGTAGAAATAAAGGTATTTATTCTCGTTGTGACACTTTTATGCCTCCCCTGGGGAGGCGTTAGAATCTGACGCATTCCCAGGTTTACGAAACCTTGTAAATCTGGGAATGCGTCAGAATCCATGGGTGTTGCTTGGGAGACCCCACAGCAACACTCATGGAATGCCCCTTTCAAGCAGAATAATGCATAAAAGGGTGCCATCTTTACAAAGCCATGAAAAGCCACGCAGAGTGGCTTTGCGTGGCCCTGTAAATATGGGCCAGCACACTTCGCCACTGGACCCTCCAAAAAAGTGGCGCTCCAGTGGCGCAAGGTGCTTGTAAATATGCCCCTAGGTTTTCTACAGACAAATAGTGCTATAGAGCGGTATTGCTTTGGAACTATTAATGCAACATTTTTCTTCAAGCATTATATTAAATGGCCATTCTGCACCCAAATCATATTTTTTTTTCATATTTTAGAAAACATTTTCTCATGGGATTTAACTACTAGCAGTATAATATTGCCATACTTTAGTTCTGATGGCAGTACATTTAAAATGTAAATATATTACTGTATTATTTTCCAATGGACACATTTCCTATTGACACATATCCTGTAAGCTATTTTCCTTCTGGCATCTTATTTGGATGAATATTTATAAATATTATTATGCCTTGCTTCTTCTACCAATATTTTTAGGGCAGATTCATTTGTTGAGGACATTAAAATATTCACTCAGAAGGCCAGGGAACTCCAACATCATTTGTGATACTCCCAGGTTTCTGGCACTCACTACCTCGACCCAGGCCCTTTGGATGATCCATTTTCACAAGAGTTTGCTGGTGGTTTACCACTTCTGACAAGGTCTCCTGGTGCTTGGAAAGGTTCCCTGTGAAGTCTGATTTGAATTTTCTCTTCTGGCATATTAAGGGGTTCTTAGATCCTGATTTGCTAGGATGTGGTTAATTAGGCACTTTTAATGGTTGCCACTCCCACCTAGAATTGACTTGCAGCAAGTCCTTACAACTGTTGAGGTGTACCATGAAGCTCTCACTCGAATTTCCGCTCTTGCGCTGCCAAACACATCAGAAACTCAAGATCATCTCCATACATTCTGCTTCAAAGGATCTCTCTTGCCTCTCCATAAGGGCCTTCTACCAGGTCCTCAGACAAGAGCCACCATCTTACCAGTGGCGGCTCGCCGAGTGAGTGGTGCAGGGCGGCGGGCGGGGGAGGGGCAGGGTGGGGACTCAGACTTACGACGGACAGAACTCCCTCTGAGTTCTGTCCGTCGTATGTCAGGAGTTCACTACCCCCACCCTGCCCCTCCCCCGCCCCACCCCACTGCCCCGCACCACTCCCTCGGCGAGCCGCCACTGCATCTTACATAAGCAGAAGACTGAAAACGGGATTGACACAGAGGTAGCCCTTCCCACATATAGTCATGTCAATGTGTCCCTTCTCCCGCCACGCTCAATTTGGCGAAGGGATTGGACATGGGCACTGAGGTTAAGAGATGCGCACCAAGGGCCAGTCCTTAGGGAGGCGGCCAGACCAGAGCTGGATAATGGGTAGAATATATCAGTTTAATAGGGGGAAAAGATATCCCTATGCGTGCAGCTACCCATAGTAAATGCGAATCGCCCACTTCTCTCTTCCAGTAGTACTGTCCTGTAAAACCTACACCCAAAGAAGGACACATCACAGATAAATATTATCACCGACTGTTAAAATAGACTTTGAAATCTGTTTAAATGAAAACATGTTTTCTTTTCCTTCATGTTTTCATCTCTTCAGACTTCATTCAAAGTTTAAGATTTACTTAGTGCGTTTCTTGTTCATTTCGATCACTTAAGAGTGTGACCGGAGCACATCACTTTGTAGCAATGACCCCATGTCATATTGTGTTGCGAGAACACTACCACATCCTACTATTATAGTGATATATTTTCTGTGAACAACATCCAAGAGGACGTTATTTAACCTGGTACGCCATTTTCAAAGGCGGGATTCTATTGTGGCACAGTATTAGTGGTGTGCGAAGTTTCCCAACTAACAACTAGACATTTTTTTCTTTTTTTACTTTGCTAGTTTTGTGGGTTGTGAATTTCACATGGTTTAAAAAAAGAAAAAGAAAAACTTCAGCAAATCTTTGAGGCAGCGGGAATTGTTCACACACCCATGAGGGGCTTCTCATGGTAAGCAAGGGTGTCGCCCTGCACGGCTTAGTAGCAGCCTCATCCTATACTCTGCCCCCTGCAAAGTGCCAATCATCATCTTTTCCCCAATAAAGTCATGCTGGCCCTCACCCTCTCCACCCCTGCAAAGTCCCACTGTTGTTACATCTCTCACCAAAGCTTCCCCTGGATCCCCACAAATGATCTCTGCCCTTTGTCCCTTCCTTGCCTCCCTTCGCCCGCACTGCTCATCGTCCTACTTCCACAGAAGGACCCTCTGCTGCCATCCTTGGCCTATTAAGTATGGTGGGCAACAGGCTACAGCATGAATTCTTCATTATGTCAATTTTTGGGCCAGGTTGGGTAAGAAATACTTTGGATCAGTGACTTTGGTGAAGTCAAAAAACGTAGCCCAATTTCAACGGCGAAGTATCCCACCCACAAGAGTAGGGTGGTATTATTACCTTTGCACACCTATTCACAATATTTCGCAGTATCACTATTGCATTTGTATAACAAACATAGTCAGGCTGCACACTCAGTAATTTTACAGGGAACAAAGTATTATGATCTCACTCAAAAAGTGCTTTCGAGGGCATGCTGGTGCAGAGGTGTGGTGATTCTGTGAGGCGAGAGAAGTCCTACAGACCTGGGTGAAATCATTCGCCCAGCTGCATCCTTTTCAAATTGATCTCAAATGCATATTTATTCATAAAATATAGAATTCTCTGGAGGGCTTAATTTTTAAAAGAAAATAGCTGGGCAGAAAGCCGGGTCCTGAGCCCCACTGAAGTGGTTCATCTCAGTTTGTTTCACTTAGATACAAAATTACCCTTTTGATGACACGTTACTCCAGCGATTGCATGACTAAAAGTGAATTATATTTAATTCACTTGCATCAGCTCTTGTCACATGAAGCTTTGGTTCATAAGATCTCATTGCAGGATTGATTTTGCTCATTAACCAAGACCTACGCCTCTTTCTTGGAAGCCCAATACGGTGTGGATTTGGACGATATGTTTGATGAATGGCCCAACGAGCAATGGGATCGAAGCAGGTCATCACCGCTAACCTAATGATTGGAGAACCAGGAGACACTGCCTCAAGTAGCCGGCACAAGCATCAACAGCGGCGGCAGCTCAGAGGAGCCCATTCAGCTCCCCTCTGACAGTGCCATCAATAATGTTGTTTTATTCGATTTTCAGCACTGGACCATTCTGGTCTACGCTATTTTTACTTGATCTGAAAACAGAAAGCGCATGTGCAATCCTGCATTGGAATGTGTAGTAAAATGGAAGGACAAGACGCGTGCTTCTGCTCGGCGCTTATAACACTGCCCGCGTCCCGTTAAACCAGCGACACAGCTGACTGGTTTCATATCACATCATCTGTATTACTGCCTCAATCTGCTGCAGTTTGCAGCCTGCTGTGCACAGGGCTCGGGCCAGATGATGCGTTTGTGTCACTCGTCTCTACTTGAAAAGATACATTGCCAGTGATGAAACAATCATCCTTCCCTTCCTCTCTCTGCACCTATTTGCACCTTGTTTCCTTTGTAAGCTTTAGAGTCTAGGGTTGGAATTTCCTCTCATTATTGTCTCCATAGCCCAATTATACCGCTCTTTACTTTCTCCATCATCTCAACACCCCACACGGGACTTATTCTCTCTGTAGCTATATAATATCTCCCTACTCCTTCTCTCCATAACCTTACCATACTGTCCTATGGCCTTTATAGCCTTGTCATACTACCCCGAGTTGCACATCGCTGTCGTACCACACTCTACCATATTCATATCCTTGTGAAGTGACTCTGCCCCCTGCTCCCCAGCCTTGTCACACCCGAGCTCTGCTCTTTCCGTCACATTCCTATGCAGCGCTGTACTCAGTGGTCTTTAAACCAGGGACGTTCACAGAGGACAATGAGTAAAATGATGAATACCATTGGCAGGTCCATGAGGACATAACAGGGTAAACACCGCTGATATGTTGATATTTCACAGCCTATGGGAACTGGAATAGCCTAAATCTTCCAGACTCACATGCACCAGTAAAAGAGGAATCTCCCTGGTCCCATCGCTCTCTACGCCCATCACTACCTCTAGCCTTTCGAGGGTGTGTCCTTTACCTTCAAATGCTCAGCCCTAGTATGTTCCCCTTCCAGCCTCTACTGGTTGCATTTTATGCTTAGGTTGCCAAAGGGCTAAACCCATACAACCGTATTACAGGGATTTCCAATACCACCCTACTTGTTTTAGCTGCTCAGTGCACCTCATCATCAGGCGTACGGCAACACGATTAGATGCAACCATCATGAGTGGATCTTCAGGACTCACTTTTCTCATTTTTATTGCATTGACTATTGGATAAGTATTCCTCTGCATTGGAGCTCACCCATTGCCACAGGGGCAACATGTGCTGCACCGGTGCAATGTTGGTCCTGGTTGGGGTGCCAGTTCATTAGCTAGTCCTTCTCCTTCCAGGGTGCACACAGACAACACAACAGAGGATCTACTGAGGAGAAGTCTTCGTAAACCCATCATGCTGCTGAGCCCTTACACTGCAGCTTGTTCCAGCCCACCGGACATCTTCTGCATGAACTAACTTTCAGGGTCCAAGGACCCGTTCTTAAAAAAGCCTTTGCTTGCTGGATGCCCTCCCCTGGCTGGTGACACCAGTGAAGGGGCTCTACCTATTTAAGTGGTTGCTGCTTGTTGAGGTTCTCCTCTGATTCTCTCTGTAAGTTTCTTTCAAAACAGCCAATTGGGAAGAGAATAACAAGCATTTGCAATGCAATAGGTGTCGCATTTGCGAGAGTTTAAGCTATTGGCATTGTAAATGACAATTCTTTTTATTTATCTGTTTTGATAATTAACACATAAATAAAAGGCGTTGTCATTTACCATGCCAATAGCTGAAACTCTTGTAAATGCGAGACCTATTTCATTTCAAAGAAGCGGCCGCCATTGTCCCGGGCTGCTTAGAAAGTGAAAGCGCGCATGGCGCGCTGAATGTTGCAGGAAAGCATTTCGTGCCTGCAGTAGGAAAAACGCATTAAAGAAAATAGTGCTTACAGACTAAAAAAGACATACAGTGAAACAACAGAGGTAAAGTCCTCATGGGAGGTTACAAATGAAGGCAAGGCGGTACTAAGGAGGGACTAACAAGCCTATTAATGAATCAGAAGCCAGCATTTACAAAGGACAATGACACAAGCCAATTAAAAATATGCGCGGAGAGTGGGCGGAGCTTCAACTCCATACTAGATTACAGCATGCCTCGTAGAGCAGCGCATGCACTGGCCAGGCTCAACCTAAAAACTACCGTAACATGGCAATAAGGCAAATCAAAACATGGTAGTTCAGCTCTGGTCATTCTTCCTTCCCCAACCACACTTTCAGAAAAGAAGGGACCTCTTTCCGTCATCATGTCTCTCAATTTCTCTATTCCTCTCTGTTCTTCTCCTTTACCACACACGTGTCCACAGTGTCTGATCTGGTTCCACCTAGACTTGTGAAATCTAAACTTCACCCGTGAAGTTTTGCGTAGTTTTGTTAACTTTGCCAAAACTTAGCTTGCAGAAGACTTCTCACGGTCCCTTTCTTTAAATGTGAATGATTCTACTAAAAATAGGTTTTAACGTAAAACCTACTTTTACAAAACTAAAACAATATAAACAAGTTTTGCAATCGAAATTTTACAACCTTTGTGAAGGTTGCAAATTTTGAACAGTGTTTAAGAAACCTTTGAAACTTTACACTCGGTGTTTAGAGAGGAAGAGGCTGGAGGCAAAGGGCAGTAAACCAGTCTCAATGATCCATTAAAAAACCAAAAAAAAACCAATACAACTTAAAATCAAAATAATGCCTGCCAGGAGATTTCTGTTCATAGGCACAGCAACACTTTTTTTTAAACTTTTAATTAAACTATTTTCGCAAGTACAGAAAAGTAATGTTGATTATTGTTAATACTAGTTTGCCCATGCTGAGTGAAGGATTCTGTTAATTTTATACAAGCGTACAAAAACGCTGGTTCCAGAATTCAGGCCTCAGTATTCAGTGTCGATCAGTATCAGGAGAATGGCCTGACCAGGTGCTATGTGGACCGGCTGGTAGCACCGTTTTTATTATAGCAATGCACGTTTATGTCTCGGATGCAAACAGCCTATAACCCTTGCACATCTTTGTGCTACATAGTGGATTCCGGAGATAGTGTTTCTTTTAATGTCTCTAATTTCTGTCCTTGTTCTGGGTTCTGCAAACACAGGTAAAAATAAACATAAATCCGTATTTGTAAAGCACGAACTACTCACCCTTACGGGTGTCAAGGAGCTGGGGGCCGTTGTGGAAATTAAGTGAGCTATTGCCCGGAGTCACATGGTGCTGAGCTGAGCTGCCGCTGATCGAACCGTGAGCCCTTCGCTCCGAAGTCAGCTGCCCTGGCCGCTGCACCACACCTCTCCACACAGCTACACCAGTGCCACTGTGTCTGGCAGCCTCTAATAATCCAATACCACCTATTAAATATACCAGCACATACAGCTTTATTCGAAACTACTGAGTTTGTAATTAGTTTACTAACATGGTTTCCAAATCATGAGATTACACAATGTTCCTTTATTCAAACCAAATCCCGACTAATACACAAAATCTTGCATGTGATGGATGGACCTCAATAGGTCATGTAAACCACTTGACCAGTCTAGAGACTTCGCCATTTCTGGAAGCACTCCACTGCAATTTCTTGCAAGCTCTGCCTGAGGCCATGGATCGCTGAAATCTATGGCCTGATGGCCTTGTCACTTAGAGAACAATGCCTTTTAATTACTGCAAAATAAGAACCAATCAAGAGAAGTCAACATTTCATCTCGAGAGGCATTGTCCACTGCCTGGAGTTGTCCTTTTTTAATCACTTTAACCCACATGTCTGCAGGACTTTGGGCACCCTGATTTGGAGCAGATGCGACTTTCTCTTTAAAAAATGTAATTCCTGTTGGACTAGAGAGTCAGGGGTTACTGGGTACCCCGATGTTGAACACCGTTACCTAGCAAGAGTCAGTCTGCTGCTGGCTTGCAGGACTTTCACTAATAGAAGCAAGATTTCCATCGGCTATCTCTCAGGAGGTGCTACTCACCCCTGAAATTCAACCAGCCTACTTCAGCCGGTTCTGGGAATAGAGTTTAGAGACTGCTAACCTTACTCTTCGGTGATCCCAATATTGTGCATCTACAGACACAGGAGTGTCCGGTCATTGGGGGACTTCGAGCACTGGGAGGAGTTGGGGATTTCTACTCTGGGTGATCTATTTCAGAGAGGTTCATTGGTCATGTTTAAGACATTGGGAAACAAAACCTTTTACACAGAGGACAGTTCCTACCACATAGGAATGTCTGGCACTACGGTACATGTGGGGGATAAAGGACATTGAATCCTGAACACATGCCTTAGTCCAAACAATGTATATCATGGGATTAGATTGACATCAAGGCTTAGTAAAGAAATCCAGACCCATACCAGCATTGACCTGAAGAAGCTGAGAAATGAAGAAGAGACAGATGCTTGTAAAGCTTTTCATGACAACGGATGGAGAAGGTCCTTGACTCACCCACACAAAATATATTCAATTCAATCTCGTACCTAGAATCTACCTCACTCCAGGCAGAACAAGCAGACTATTTCCCAGCACCACTTGTGAATGTCCCAGGAGCCATTTATTGCCAGCGGAGATTAAACACATGTAATGGGAGTGCCTTCAAGTGTTAGATCTTTGGAGAGGTGAGAAACACAAAAAGTCTTCCACCATGATGAGAGGAATATGTCTCTTTACTATGAATGCGCTTTTCACGCATTCCATTACAACGCGGTCGTTACAACGACCGAGTTGTTTCAACGCAAAACATTACATCGCAAGTCGTTACAACGACGTGCTGTAGGGGGCGCGCTGGACATAGGAATAGTATTATTTACTATTCCTACTCCAGTTTGTGCAACAGTAGGGAAGGTGTTGGATTGTAAATCCAACACCAGCGCGCCCCCTACAGCAAGTCGTTGAAACAACTTGCGATGTAATGGTTCACATTGAAACAATGCAGTCATTGTAATGACCGCATTGTAATGGAATGCGTTGTAGCGCATTCGTAGTAAAGGATGTCTCCCGATGAGAGCGGATCTTCTCATTATGGAGAGCTGCTTACTAGGGCTTTTCAACTGGGGAAAGAACCAGAGGGCAGAGATCAATTTTCTGGTCTTAGCCCTGCTACTAGTGAGAAGACCTATCACCATGAGATTGAAGCCTACTGCCTCATCATGCCTGGCAGCCTCACTAGAAGTAACAAACCACTGGGCAGAAGCAGAGAGCACAGCACTACTCAGGGAAGAGTCGAAGGGTGTTAGAAAATTTCCCATTCCGTGCCAATGGTGCAAATTGATAAGACCTCAAAAGATGAGGTCAATGGTGCTACCGGTGTCCCCTGAACTAGCACAGACATACCACAACCAACACTGGCCACTAATAGTCACATACGTTATCATCATACTGTACCCTTAACAAAAACAACTCAGCACTTGACAATCCCTTCAAACCAAGCACCTCCCCTTCCTAGTCGAACAACTTGCAACCACTCAAAGTCACAGGGCCACACACGTAGAAGAGAAGCCCCTTCACCACATGAAGCATCTGAAGTAGGAGACAGCACAAACTATTCTTTCTTCTATATGAATAGAAAAGCTGAGGAATACACATTTCAGAAAAATGTCCATGAGCATAATAGTTAGTTGTATATTTCTCTTCTTTTTCTATTTCTTTCATCTTTCAAGTTACAAAATAAATACATTTCAGACCTCTAACGTGTTTTATTGCTCACATGTATAATTCTTGGAAACTATTTCTTGCTGTCAGCAAATTGTTATTTTGCTAATAAAGATAAATTAAAAACGTCTTCAGGGCTTCGTGGAGCAATTCCTGGAAGTAGCTTCTGCACTCTCTTCACAGGTTAAGTTTAAGCTCTGCAAAAAGGACAATAGGCCAGTTGTGTTCACCGCGCCAAACCTCCAAGCCCTATTAGACTGCAGACAGCCTTGAGCATCCTAACCTTGGCACAGGTTTGTAGTTTTCTTTTTTTATTTTAATTGCAGTACCTTTTACTAATGAGATGAATTCTGAGATTTACATTACCATGGGACTTTTATTGGTAACAAAAGGGGCTGCATCCATCCGAGGTTAGATTATTCAACTTTACCGAGAATTGAAGATTCCGAGATCTTTCCTGGTTTGACTTAGAGGAAAGCAATTGAAAGATGCAGGTGCGCTTACCTAGACACAAGGTCTTCGAGAAGGTCAGACTGGACATCCGCACAAGGTGAACAAACAAGGATGAGTACCCGATTTCCCAGATAGCTTAACTTGTTAATGGATTTTCCCAGGGAGTTGACCACACTAGGTCCTCGGATATTTTCGAATATTTTACCTATATTTTATGTTTTGTATTGATTTCAAATTATGTTTTTTTTTTTTCGTATTTAAGAATTGTTAGTTTTGATTTTAAATTTGTATAGTATTCTGTCTGTGCATTGAAGTTCTATGCCTTGGTTATAATGTGAGTACAACAAAAATGTAATACTACAACCAGCAAGCAAGGTCATCAAATGTTTTTCTCCTGCTCTATTTATCACTGTTTCTCTGCTCTCAATGGGGCATATCATCAAGGCCATGCGATAATTATCGCTCAGCGCTCTTAGCGCGAGGATAATTATCGCCGGCCAACTCTGAATTTTATCGCGGAGATAGCGTGCTATCAGCAACGCTTATCTCCAAAGCGATAAGATTCAGAGCGCAAGCTGCCAATTGTGCGATTATCGCTGGAAATACAGCGATAATGGCACAAGGTTTGGCGATAGCTTGCTGATAGGGCAAGACATACTTAGCCATGATATCCACCTTACATAGGATATCATGGCTAAGTCAGTCTTGAAGCAGGCGTAAGGAAAGTAGCGATAACTGTGGTTATCGCTACTTTTCTTATCGCTCTGCTTGTTTGCGTGCAGCTTGATAATTGGAGAAATGTCGGTTAGAGACATTTCTCCAGTTATTTTAGCACGGAACGCCCAGTTTGCATCTCATTAGAGATGCAAAGATGGGCGTTGGGGAAAGGGCGATAATGCAAGGATTCACGCGATAGCGTGACCTTGCTGATTAGGAGATAAAATTATCGCCGCTTTCCGTCAGAAAACGGACGCTAAAGCGGCGATAATTTTATCTCCGGGGCTTGATGATATGCCCCTATGTGGATGTGTTTCCCAAAGATATTCAACTATACCAATTTATTATAGTTCTTCAGCAATAGTATTCTTATAGATAATTTCAAAACTCTGTTAAGTTATGCAATAAAAATGAAAATAGCGCTTATCATTGCTAATATGCTAATGAGGCTGCTAACAGCAAACCTGATGAACATTTTACTGAAAGGATGCAGCGCTGAGGAAATTGTGGGAATTTAAAAGCTTCTATTTGCATTTCTTCAATTGATTCATAGTGGGTGAATTTGCACATTTCTATTACTTTCCAGCTTAAAAAGCTGCAAAATTGGTCAGTGTTGGACTTGGTTGGCCCTTTTTGCAGGGTCATCCCTGAACTATTTGCCTTCCTCCTGGTATGTTTTCTGACCTGGTGTTGGTGGTTTTAGGACTCTGGGCACTTTATCACTGCTGTCCAGTGCAAAGTGCATGTGCGCTCTATGGTAAAACATGGTAAGATTGGTCTACACCTGTTTGACGTATTTAATTTACCTGTCAGTCCCTTGTAAAGTGGTATCTCAGATACCCAGGGCCAGTAAATTAAATGCTACTGGTGGGCTTGCAGCGCTGCTTGCGTCACCCACCAGAGTAGCCTTTCAAACATGTCTCAGGCCTCTGCCATTGCAGGGCCTGCACGCACAGTTTACTGCCGCCGTGATGTGGCACATAAAGTGAGTGCCACGTCTGTGACTCCCCTTTTACTACATATCAGTCACCCTTAAGGTAGGCCCTAGCTAGCCCTATGGGCTGTAGGTAAAAGGTAGGACATGTGCCTTAACTGTGTGGCTTGTCCTGGTAGTGACAAACAGCCATTTTGGTTTCTCACTACTGTGAGGTTGCCCTCTCATAGGAATGCACTGGGGATTCCCTGATATGTGTTTCAGTGGTAATTCCTGACATGAGAGGAGCAGCGTGGTCAAGTTTGGTATGGTTGGAATAGTGGTAATAAATGCTGCGTAATGGTGTGCACAGATTTATTATCACTATTTTAGAAATGCCACTTTTAGAAGTTGGCATTTCTTTGTGCTATATGACTTTGTACCTGCCTGTTGTGTATTGCATGTCTGGCTCTGGAGTGACAGAGACTGGGGAGGTGAAGTGGATCCAGAGGGGCTGGGTGAGTCAGCGCTAGGCTGAATGGGACCTGCTGCATTTGGAGTAGTGGGAGGAGTAGCCCCCGACCCTGAATAGGTCTGTGCCTGCCTTGTACAATGCTGGCTCCGCCCCCCTGTGGTGTGTCTGGGGCCAGAACCTACACTGTCAGTGGGGACTGTTGTGCACTTGTTAAGTGCCCCCAGAACTAGTTTGAACTGGGTCCCAAGCCCTATGCCAGGGCAGAACAAAGAAGACATGTAGTATGTGTATTGGGGCTGTGACCCCATGTGTTGGGTGCTTGTGGAACTTTGGGCTTACTGGAGCGGAAGGACTGCTGGGCGCCAGGAGGAATCGCCGTGGGACCCAACTGCTGTCTCCTGGGGGTCCCTATGTGCTGGCCTGCCTGTGCCCAGCCCTGCCCTATGGGTCTTTTGACTTAGCGCCTGGCTGAGCGCTCTATATTGACTGCCCTTGGATCCTGAGAAGGGGGCTCCTGCCATCAAGCACGTGGTTAGCGTGGTGGGTTCTTGGGAAGGAGAGGGAACAGCCGGTGTGCGTGTCAGCACCTCCCCCCCCACTCCTGTTTATCGAGTGCTGCTCTGGCGCAGAAAATTGCTATCGGAGGGAGGAGCTGTGTCAGAGAAGTGCTCCCCCACCCTAAACCTCCAGCGAGTGTGCCGCTGGGGTGTGAAGCTGGCAGGAAGACAGCACAGAGACACCGTGAGGTGGGAACCTACCCCGCATTCTTGTGCCAGGAGAAAGTAGGCTCGACTGAGAATGCAAAGGAAGCCGTCTGCAAAATCGGAAGTCAGGCAACGAGAAACTAACTGTGGGCGGGGCTCCCATGAGGAGAGGGAGAGCCCCGCGGGTTGCCGCCACAAAGAAGTTAGGCAAGAACAAAGCCTGGAGGTGGGCGGGTCCCTGATCCAGGAAGAGGAGAGCCAGTGTGTCGCAGGCTCCCCCGAGGACACAGAGTTGCTGGGGACCGGGAGAGGTCTACGGCAGGAGCCCCCTGGGAGCTCCAGAATCGGACAGACTCAGCAGCCAAGCCGCGAGGAGCACAGCGGCCCAGCTGGTGGTCCCTGCAGGAGTCCCGGCGAGTCCGACTGTCCCGGACGAGCGGGACAGTCCGTTTGAAGCAGCGGGACCAGTAAGAGGCCCAGCGAGGGGCTGCGCCAACATTTATTTTACGTGCCGAGCAGCTGCACCGGGTGGCAGTGTGCAGCTGCCCCCTTACCGAGTGGTGTGAGCATTACTGCAGCTGCACCGGCAGCCGAGGGGCCATTGGATGACCTCGTCCAGGTGCTTACGTAGCACTGACGCACTTCCCGTCACAGGGTCGTGGGCAGCTGCACGCTTACCGGATATTGGGGGCACGAGGTACTTATAACATGTGGGCCCAGCAGAAAGGATACTAAGGTGCCCAGATGAGAAAATGCCTGGAGGTTTCAGCTCAGTACCTTGGTCAGGATTTATGCCCAAGAGGGGCATGGGGCATTTATAGTGTGTGCCCTCTATAGGTGTTCAGGATAGGGCACAGTGGGTTTGATTTATGCCTAATGCTGTAGTGCACTGCTAATTTTGTGTAGGCATACTATACTGTGCTGAGCACCCCTGTGTGCAGTAATAGTGATATGGTACTGCTACAGAGGAATTATGCATAATGTGTTGATGCTAAGTACAGTAGTTACCAGTAGTTACTGGTTGTTTTGCTAACTGTGATGTGATGGTTCTGACAGTGGCCCGATTGGCCCTGTAATGTATATAATCCCCTGTAAAGTGATACCTAGTGCCAAGTGGCACAGTGTATATATGTGATTATGCTCTAATGTGTTTTATGAGTAATACAAAGGCCATTTTTGATATAACCTTGTGTGGAGTTTCTTTTGTGGTGTGCCTAATGTGTCGCTGCTGTGTGAGTGTGTTGCACAAACGCTTTACACATTGCCTCTGGGATAAGCCTGACTGCCCGTGCGAAGCTACCAAGGGGGTGAGCAGGGGTTATCTTCAGCGAGAAACTCCCTTGCCCCGACTAGAGTGGTGGTTTTTGCCTGGCTTAGGCGCATGCCCTAGCCAACCAGAAATCCCATTTCTAACATTGGTTGTCAGCGGTGAGGATAGGACTTGCGTTTGTGCAGTACCGCAGCCACACCTGGTTGCACTACAAACTCTGCATTCAGACAATCACACGGTTTGGGGATTTCTCCTGATTTTTTATTTCTCCTGAAAGTGTCATTTTGTAAATTGTGTTTTCCTGCTCTTCTAAACTTTTGGTGACACCCCTAAAGTGTCAGTCATGTCTCATCTCGGTGATCCAGCAGTTGTTGTTCCAGAAAGTGCATTTAATGTAAGGATGTTGCGTAGGTATAGTGTGAAGAACCTAAAAAGGTTCTGGCAGGATCTTGGGTGTCAAGTGAGTAGGTCTGCCAGGAAGGTGGAACTGCAGGAGGCCGTGTTGGCCTGTTGGACATCCAAAAACCGGGTGAGGGAGGAGTCTGGGAAGGAGGACACCGAGATCAGTGAGGTCTCTGAGAGATGGAGGGTCCCTGACCAGCACCCCTAGAGGGCAGTGCCCTGGAGAATTTGAGCAGGAGTGAGAAAATGACAGGGCAGGGACGCCAGTAGATAGCGAGGACCCCGTAGAGAGGCAGTCCTTTGCTGGGTCCAGTGCCGGGGGCAGTGCCCCATCCCTTTCACTGTCCCCAGAGGAGTGGGTGGATAGGAGGGAAGAAAGGGAGCATCAGCTGGCGTTGGAAAGGCTCAGTTTGTAGCTAGCGCAGCTGGGTATGGAGGAGAAAAAGCTAGAGACTGAGAGGGTCTTAGCGCATGAGAGGATGGCGGAGGCAGAGAGGGCCTTCGCCAGGGAAAAGCTAGCTCTTGAGGATGTGTCTCCTGAGTGTAGTTTTAGTGGTCTGGATTCAACAGTAAGGGTGGGGTCCAGTGGTGGCAGCAAAAGTGAGTCCAGTGTAGGATGTTCCACTCCCAGATCCCAGAACATGGTACCTAGTTCCCAGGAAGAGAGTGTCACACCTGAAGGGTACAGGTTGAGGTTCAGGGGCAGTAGGAAACTGTCTCACCAGTCTTGGGGGGAGTTTGTGGATGAATGTTGTGATGCACTGCAAGGTTGGGTGATGGGTAGCACGGCAAACACTTTTGAAGGGCTGTTCAATCTGATTGTCAGAGAGCACATGTTCTGTTTTCCAGGGTTACGCCAACACCTGTGGGAGTGGGAGTTCTCTGATCCCAGGGAGCTTGCACGGGAGGCAGACCTCTGGGTGAGTGCCAGAGGGTCTGAGAAGGCATTGGGGAGTGACCCTAAGAGGAGTGGCTCAGGTATTTTCCAGCCCAGGGGGGTGGGAAAGGTTCTTAGCAGCCCAGATAGGTCCCGGTGTAGTGGGAGGGGTGTAGGGACTCACGTCCTGTCTCCATGGAGAAAGAGTGAGAATGGGATGCGTCCCAAGGTGCCCGAAACCCAGTCTCAGGGCCTGGACGGTTCCCTAAGGGAACACCAGGTGGGGAGCCTAGGCTGTACTGGTAAGCCATCCATTGAGGGGGATCTCCTAGTGTCAGGAGAACTTGGAGCGTCTGTAAGCAGAGCTCCATCAGTTCTGGTGTTTGGCGGCGCCACTCCTAAGTCGCCGCCAGACACCAGAACTGATGGAGCTCTGCTTACAGATGCAGTCCAGATGGAGGGGTGAGAGAGTCCCCAGTGGGAGAACCAGTGGGTCAGGGGCCAGCCATAAGGGTTGAGCCTCCTAGGAGTGACCGTGGTGACACCACTTCTGTTTTGGGGGTCTTTGCGCACTGTCAGATGGACAGGGGTCGGGAGATCAGTGCTAGGCAGACTGTCACGCAACACATGAGGTATGTGTTACCCTTGGGGGGGTGCATGCGTGCTCCCCAGGAAGTCCTGGTGTGCCAGGCCCGTGCTCAGCCGCAGGGTGTAGTCCCTGGGTTGGGAGGCCAGGTTCAGGTTCTGCCTGACCTGGAGGGAAGGACATCTGTAAGCAGTGTCCTGACTGGTTTGTCTTCTAGGGGTACCACTCCAGGTGGGAGGGTGCAGAACTCTGGAAGGGGATGCAGAGGGAGGGAGTCCTCGCCTCTGACCCCGGTTCAACCTGAGTGTTTAGATCCTAGGTTGGGAGACCAGTTGCAGGAGGGAGGTCCTGAACTGGTGGGAGAATTGTGTGGGAGGGCTGATTCCAGCACCCTGACAGTTTTGTGTTCTGCGGTTGCCTCTCTTAGGAGGAGAGTGCGGGACACCAGAAGGAGGGATATGGGGAGGAGAGCCTCACCAGTGACTCCTGGCCAGCCTGCGGGTGCAGACCCTGGGTTGGAGGATCAGAGGCAGTATAGAACTGCACTGATGAGAGGTAGAGTGGAGAATGGATACTATGTACCTGGGGCTACCGCCCCCCAGTCTGTAAGATGGCAATGACCAGAGACATCTGGATGGCCTAGGGCCACGTCCTGGCCGCGGACAGCTAGGGAGTCCCAGTGGGGTAACTTAGTTGGTCCTGGGAGCTTTGATAGAGGGAACCACATGGGCTCAGATTGGCGTAGAACTGGAGTGTGCCCCTGCAGTTGCGGGCCCGTGTCTGTGTTCTATCGCCCCAAGCAGAGAAGCCCATCAAGGTAATGATTGGTCTACACTGCTTTTGGCTGGAAGGGGGTTGTGTTGGACTTGGCCCTTTTTGCAGGGTCATCCCTGAACTTTTTGCCTTCATCCTGGTATTTTTTCTGACCTGGTGTTGGTGGTTTTAGGACTCTGGGCACTTTATCACTGCTGTCCAGTGTAAAGTGCATGTGCTCTCTATGGTAAAACATGTTAAGATTGGTCTACACCTGTTTGGCGTATTTAATTTACCTATCAGTCCCTTGTAAAGTGTTATCTCAGATACCCAGGGCCAGTAAATTAAATGCTACTGGTGGGCTTGCAGCGCTGCTTGCGCCACCCACCAAAGTAGCCTTTCAAACCTGTCTCAGGCTTCTGCAATTGCAGGGTCTGCGCGCACAGTTTACTGCCGCCATGATGTGGTACATAAGTGGGTGCCACGTCTGTGACTCCCCTTTTACTACATATCAGTCACCCCTAAGGTAGGCCCTAGCTATCCCTATGGGCAGGGTGCGCTGTAGGTAAAAGGTAGGACATGTGCCTTAACTGTGTGGCTTGTCCTGGTAGTGACAAACAGCCATTTTGGTTTCTCACTACTGTGAGGCTGCCCTCTCATAGGAATGCACTGGGGATTCCCTGATATGTGTTTCAGTGGTAATTCCTGACATGAGAGGAGCAGCGTGGTCAAGTTTGGTATGGTTGGAATAGTGGTAATAAATGCTGCGTAATGGTGTGCACAGATTTATTATCACTATTTTAGAAATGCCACTTTTAGAAGTTGGCATTTCTGTGTGCTATATGACTTTGTACCTGCCTGTTGTGTATTGCATGTCTGGCTCTGGAGTGACAGAGACTGGGGAGGTGCAGTGGATCCAGAGGGGCTGGGTGAGTCAGCGCTAGGCTGAATGGGCCTGAGCTGCATTTGGAGTAGTGGGAGGAGTAGCCCCTGACCCTGAATAGGTCTGTGCCTGCCTTGTACAATGCTGGCTCCGCCCCCCTGTGGTGTGTCTGGGGCCAGAACCTACACTGTCAGTGGGGACTGTTGTGCACTTGTTAAGTGCCCCCAGAACTAGTTTGAACTGGGTCCCAAGCCCTATGCCAGGGCAGAACAAAGAAGACATGTAGTATGTGTATTGGGGCTGTGACCCCATGTGTTGGGTGCTTGTGGAACTTTGGGCTTACTGGAGCGGAAGGACTGCTGGGCGCCAGGAGGAATCGCCGTGGGACCCAACTGCTGTCTCCTGGGGGTCCCTATGTGCTGGCCTGCCTGTGCCCAGCCCTGCCCTATGGGTCTTTTGACTTAGCGCCTGGCTGAGCGCTCTATATTTACTGCCCTTGGATCCTGAGAAGGGGGCTCCTGCCATCAAGCGCGTGGTTAGCGTGGTGGGTTCTTGGGAAGGAGAGGGAACAGCCGGTGTGCGTGTCGGCACCCCCCCCCCCTCCTGTTTATCGAGTGCTGCTCTGGCGCAGAAAATTGCTATCTGAGGGAGGAGCTGTGTCAGAGAAGTGCTCCCCCACCCTAAACCTCCAGCGAGTGTGCCGCTGGGGTGTGAAGCTGGCAGGAAGACGGCCCAGAGACACCGTGAGGTGGGAGCCTACCCCGCATTCTTGTGCCTGGAGAAAGTAGGCTCGACTGAGAATGCAAAGGAAGCCGTCTGCAAAATCGGAAGTCAGGCAACGAGAAACTAACTGTGGGCGGGGCTCCCATGAGGAGAGGGAGAGCCCCGCGGGTTGCCGCCAGAAAGAAGTTAGGCACAAACAAAGCCTGGAGGTGGGCGGGTCCCTGATCCAGGAAGAGGAGAGCCCGTGTGTGGCAGGCTCCCCGAGGACACAGAGTTGCTCGGGACCGGGAGAGGTCTACGGCAGGAGCCCCCTGGGAGCTCCAGAATCGGAATGACTCAGCAGCCAAGCCGCGAGGAGCACAGCATCCCAGCTGGTGGTCCCTGCAGGAGTCCCGGCGAGTCCGACTGTCCCGGGAGAGCGGGCAGTCCGTTTGAAGCAGCGGGACCAGTAAGAGGCCCGGCGAGGGGCCGCGCCGACATTTACTTTACGCGCCGAGCAGCTGCCCCGGGTGGCAGTGTGCAGCTGCCCCCTTACCGAGTGGTGTGAGCATTACTGCGGCTGCACTGGCAGCTGAGGGGCCATTGGATGACCTCGTCCAGGTGCTTACGTAGCACTGACGCACTTCTCGTCACAGGGTCGCGGGCAGCTGCAGGCTTACCGGATATTGGGGGCACGAGGTACTTATAACATGTGGGCCCAGCAGAAAGGATACTAAGGTGCCCAGATGAGAAAATGCCTGGAGGATTCAGCTCAGTACCTTGGTCAGGATTTATGCCCAAGAGGGGAATGGGGCGTTTATAGTGTGTGCCAGGATAGGTGTTCAGGATAGGGCACAGTGGGTTTGATTTATGCCTAATGCTGTAGTGCACTGCTAATTTTGTGTAGGCATACTATACTGTGCTGAGCACCCCTGTGTGCAGTAATAGTGATATGGTACTGCTACTGAGGAATTATGCATAATGTGTTGATGCTAAGTACAGTAGTTACCAGTAGTTAATGGTTGCTTTGCTAACTGTGATGTGATGGTTCTGACAGTGGCCCGATTGGCGCTGTAATGTATATAATCCCCTGTAAAGTGATACCTAGTGCCAAGTGGCACAGTGTACATATGTGATTAATCTCTAATGTGTTTTATGAGTAATACAAAGGCTATTTTTATTTAACCTTGTGTAGAGTTTCTTTTGCGGTTAGCCTAGTGTGTCGCTGCTGTGTGAGTGTGTTGCGCAAACGCTTTACACATTGCCTCTGGGATAAGCCTGACTGCTCGTGCCAAGCTACCAAGGGGTGAGCAGGGGTTATCTTCAGTGTGTAACTCCCTTGCCCTGACTAGAGTGGTGGTTTCTGCCTGGCTTAGGTGCATGCCCTAGCCAACCAGAAATCCCATTTCTAACAGTCAGTTACTATTCTAGTACTAAAAAAAGTCTTATATATTAATATATTTTCTATTCAGCCTTCTTTCCTGACCTCCCCTCTCTTCCTTTGTCACATTGTTTACACAATGTATTGCAACACGGGCTCCCCAGTGGGGAGTTTCTCCCACACTTCTCCTCCTGTGCCAACTAACAGATTTTTTACTTTGCATTTCCTTCGCGATGGCAAGCAAATTCAAAAGAACACAGGTGGCACATATTTTTCTCAGGGGAAAAAACACAAAACAACAACCAGAACTGAAGACATCTGGAAAACACGCTTTGCTGCGGCTCTTAGAGAGGTTAGGAGGGTGGCGCGCAAGGGTGGCGCGCAAGGCGGGGGTGCTGTTGAACCGCCTTCACAAAGCAAGATGCCTGGGGACTTCCAATCCTTTGACACAAAGGCAGCTGGGATGTGTGATGGAACACCCCTAAGGGGGATTGGCTGTGTCTGGCCAGTCAGCAGCAGGGCGCGACGGAACCTTTGCTCGCGTGTAGGGATTCCACAGCAGCATTATTGACAGTGTGTCAGTCCATGCTGTAATCTGCCAAGCGTTTCAAGCCAGAGTCCTGTGGGAACCCACGACTCGCTGCAAGGCGGTTTTTCACTTTCGTGAGGAATACTAAGAAACAAGAATGCTCGTTAGCGCCAAGGCTTACCCCATAGATAGTAAGGGACTGGTGCACGTCAATTATAGCTTTACATTTTGGAGGATGGTGTGCAAAGGCAGACATCTGAGCGCTTGCCCCACAAAACACATATGGAAGGGCCAATGATGGCAGAGGAGAAGCAACACTGTACTAGGTGGTTGGTCACATCAAGGTGTCTAATCTGGACATCCCATGGACAGGGCCACTGGAATTATGCGATTCTGCAGCCACAGCATTTTTGCATAATTATGAATTTGCTGCATTTGCCAGATAATCCATGATCTGCTGCATAATCTGCAGATTTTAACAAAAAAAAATTCTAGCTCAACTGGATCAAAGGTCACTAAAAACACAGCAACATGTGTTGCTGTACAGTGAAAAGCCTTTCACAAAGGTGGACTGGTCACCTTTCAGTTGTTTATTAGTGTGTTTGAGTGTTAAACTGGTACTAATGATCTGAAGCCTTTGCCCATACAGTTGTAATATGAGTAAAAATAGCAAAATAACAAAGTACTTTCACAAAATGTTCCGTTTTATGCCCCATATCTTGCCTTTTCTTGCTACAGAATATAGACGCATAATTTGTTTCACCCCTGCCGCATAATTCCAGTGCTCTGCAATAGATAAGGGTAGAATGTGCTTCATGTGTGGAGGGTTCAGCAAGATTGTTTGTCCACAGACATTGGCGTAACACAGGCATCCAGCTATCCCTTAGTATGGTGGAGGGGGGCCTCTCTAAGAATGGTCCCTCTCCATCCCCCTCTGCATCATGAGCGTGTGCTATGTCCTGGCTTAAAAAACAGCTGCTCAGGAAAGCCTCTGCTGTTTTCCCAGAACTCAAAGTATGAACTCATGAATGTGGTAGGTGGTGGCAAGGATGGGATGAGTGTGTAATGGGTGTGGCACATTCCACAGGGCCCATACTGGCCCTCAACAGCCAGCACCTGAGGATCCAGACATCAAACAGGTGGCTCAACCAGACTATGTCAAGGTCATGCAGAGCTAACAATGTTTTGACCATGAATTAACAAGGTTTATTAAAGAATATCAAAATGCACTGGCCTTGCCCGAGCAGCCACCAAGCTGTCCAATATAGATGGATAAGGGAGTGCACTGGGCTTTTGTTTCTGAAGATTTCTAGATCCTGGTAGGACTTAGATAACCTAGATGCGGCAAGCACATTATTTTTGCCACATATGCTTTAGTCTTCATTAAGCATGTCCTGATTCTCACAAATTGTAGAAGTCCGAGGTTTGTCTCTGAGTGCCCTCTCATTGTTTGACTACACGATGAAAGGTGGGAATAGAAATTGTAATCCTGCCATCAAACATCAGACTGAATGCAAATTCCCAATTTTTCCCATTCTTGAAGTTGCAAAGCTTTCATCGCAGCGCGAGATAATTTTCACACTAATTAAATCCCGCCAGCATGGAAATGTTTCCAGACTTCTCTCAAAGTTTAACTTTAGCAGAGTTTTTCTTTGCACAATGAGAAATGTGTGCAACTTTTTCCCTGTGAGTTTACCTTATGTTTAAAAAAAGAGAGAGGGACCCTATATCACCACAGGGGTAGGGTGCCTATAGACCAATAGTCAAAAAAACAATCCCCTTGGGAACAGATATACCGCCACACCAACTTAATTCTTATATTCACCACAACACTTAATATCAATCATCCAGAGTAAACCCAAAACAGAGGTGCAAAATTATATGAACTCTAAAATCAAGTCAGAAAAAACTAATTTAATTGCTCTCTTTAATTTATTAAAAATATGTATGTACATATACTAACAAATCACAATGTTAAAAACCATTTCATAAAAACATTTTCATATTCAATTATGACATACAATAAAAACAACTAATCACAAATCCGAAAACGAATTTGAGAAACCAAATTAAAAAAACATATAACTACAGCGAGTGGGAAAACAGCAAGAAAAAATATTTTCAAATCAAGAAGACATCACAATAATCAGACAATAAATTGAGTATAAATGCACACAATTAGAACAACAAATTCTTTTTCGATAATCGCCATAGAGTGTTGCACTTTGTCATTAATCCGTGATGAATTCAACTATAAAGCATCGACGCGTTTCGGTGGGTCCAACGAAATATTACCCCCACCTTCTTCAGGAAAGCAATATCTTCCCACCTTGCTTGAAATTTTCTAATTGCAACACTCTATGGCGAAAGTAACATCATGCAACTTTTGACCTTCGATAACATCACGTACTCTTTGACCTCTGATGACATCATAGAGTTGACATCTTGTTCATCAATACCCTTCTATTCGCTGTTGATGGACAAAAGGAAAGGCAATTAATGCCAACTGAAGATACTGAGCAGGATTTTTACAACCCTCTTAATTTTCTGTTTTCTTTGCTGCCTTACTGGGCCCGGAGAGGAAAGTAAGCAAGGGCACGTGGCAGCCTCTTTCAAAAGAAGGACGTGAGAGGAAATCACTTTAAAGGACTACTCTAAATTCCCCTAAAGGCACACGCACACACAGTGGCGGCTCCTCGAGGGAGTGCTGTGAGGCGGTGGGCGGGGGAGGGGCTGGGTGGGGGGGTAGTAAACTCCGGCATATGGCCGAATGGAGTTCAGTACATAAATAAATAAAGAAAACGAATTACATTGCGCGCGCCGCATCGCCGATTTGGCGTTGCAGCGAGCAATGTAATTCGTTTTCTTTATTTATTTATGTACTGAACTCCGTTCGGCCGTATGCCGGAGTTTACAACCCCTCACTCTGCCCCTCCCCCGCCCCACCACCCCGCAGCACTCCCTCGAGGAGCCGCCACTGCGCACACATAAAAAAAATTGGATCCTAAACAATCTATCCTCATGTGTGTCCCTAAGATTCCATCTCGGTCTTTAGAGCTGACCTTTTTGCGGTGTCGGAAAAGGATGTAAAACTTTTAGAACACTTTTTAAATTTCAATCCATCCATTGCCTCATTGGCTCCCGAGATGACAGGCATTAAGGGCAGTGAAAGTGGTGTCACAGGATTTCGAGGGAATCCCTGTCTAAGCCCTGGTTTACCCCGGACTTGTTGACTCTTAAGCAGGAGTGCAAAAAACTTGAGCGTGTTTGGCGCCTTAGTGAGTATTGCCCCTTGGCTAAGGGCAATCTCAGGCGTAGACAAAAAACTTACTACGCCGCGATCATACAGGCTAAAAAGCTCTATTATGCAGTCCGCATTGAGCAGGCGCAAAACAACTCCAAGGAGATTTTTGCTATAGTTCAGAGTTTTACCTCTCCCACGGCGCAGTCGAGTTCACTTCCCGCCAAAAAGGACTGGTGTGACACTCTGTCCAATTTTTTTTAATTTTTTTTTTTTAAAGATTTTATTTGTCAAATAACCAATAAATTGCAGAGCACTGTAACCCAGCAACTCATGCATCTAGAATGAACATTGAATTGACTTTGACAATTTCAACGAAAATATAGGACAAATTAAGAGCAATACATTTGAAAATGCAGCAAACAAAAAATACAAAGAAACAAACCCCAAAACCCACCCCCCGTCGCACTCGCACCTACCCCAGAGCAGCACCATAAGTGAACAATCTCATTCATCCAGACACATTGCACCTGTATCCTAATAGCGATGTTGCATACCAATTACAGTGGGAGGGACACCAAGTCCGTAGGTCTGGCCACTGAAACGGGTTCCAGTTCCAGGCCACGATATTCTGCCCATCGCCTCCAGATTTTATAATGTTTAAGCGGGCACCCCCTGGCTACAAAGATGGGGATCTCCAGCCCCATACAGAAATCCATGCTATTTTTCCACACAGATACCGAGGGCGCCTTCGGAGCCTTCCAGGCTTTGGCAATATCCCTCTTAGCCAAGGTGAACCCTAATAGCATAAGATGGCGTTTATATATGTTACCTCCTACATCATCCATAACATGTAACAGGACTAACTTTGGGGAATTGGGGCGATCCCAGCCCAGTACCTCAGAGAGGCATGACAAAACTCCCCGCCAAAATCGTGCCAAGGCGGTGCACTGCCAGATTGTATGGAGCAAGGTACCCTCCTCATATTGGCATCGAAGACACACCGGGGAGGCCACCAATCCTGCCCTCCAGAGCCTGACCCTGGTGAAATAGACCCGATGGAGATAATTAAACTGGATAAGACGAAGACTTACGGCTATAGATGACCCCGTGGGGAGGCCAGGGCCTCCACCCAGTCCTCCTCCTCCAGTGGGCCTACATCTCCCTTCCAGGCCTCCCGAAGGCGCTGCAGTGTAGGGGAACAATGTGTAACCAGGGACTGATAAATCTTAGAGATCTTGTGATTATGGAGGTCTCCCATAAAAACCTTTGCCTCTACAGGACTAAACTCAGCCAGGGACCCCAACCCCTCGATGTAGGGGGTGATGGCATGTCGGAGTTGTAGATATCGGAAAAATTGGGTTTTAGGCATGTGGAAGTCCTTTTGTAGATCCTGAAAGGACTTAAGAACTGGTCCCCGCCTGTCCAATTGTTTTATGGATAAAATCCTCACGATTCAGGCGGCTTTTTCATCCTGCCCTGGGTCTCTTTCTGACCCCTTGCAGTGTGTCTCTACGCCCGCTTCTCCTAGCCATTCCCTACACGCTATTTCTCCAGTGGACCTGCCTAGCTCCCTCAAAATCTTGAAAGGTCTGAAATCGGGCTCGCCCGCCAATCCTTGTGCAGCCAGACTGCTAGCTGCAGTCGCGGAGATCATTAACCCCGAAGTGAATATCATCATAAACTCTTCCCTTCGTGAGGCTCGGGTGCCAGAGGCCTGGAAGCAGGCAAAAATCCTTCCTCTTCTAAAAATGCCCACTCTTGACCCCCAGATCCCAGGAAATTACCGTCCCATCTCCCTCCTGCCCAGCCTAGCCAAAGTTTGTGAAAAGGTGGTGACCAGACAACTAATGGAGTTCGTTGAAGGGTCGGTCATTTTGCATCCAGCCCAGTCGGGGTTTCGATCATCCTACAGCACTGAGTCAGCATTGGTGGAGGTTTCCGAGGCCATTCGTGAGTGTTTGGATGCCGGTGGGAGAGCAGCTTTAGTAATGCTCGACCTATTGGCAGCATTTGGCACGGTCCCACACTCACTGCTGCTTGCCCGGCTCACTGAGGTGGGCGTCTCGGGCTCTGCATGGGGTTGGCTCAGGTCTTTCCTGGAAGGGCGGTGCAACAGGTCTGGCTGCCGCCGGCCGCCGGCCGCGTCTGCCCCGCAACCGGTTACCACAGGGGTGCCGCAGGGGTCTTCCCTTAGCCCCCTTCTTTTTAACATCTATGTCACTCCGCTGGTCTACTTGGCCGAGGACTTGGGGGCTAAGGTGATTGCGTACGCGGATGACACCCAGCTCCTCTTTACCTGGGATAAGGATGCGGATTCTGTATCATCTGTCCAGCACTGCTTGTCTTCGGTTTTCAAGTGGCTTGCCGCTGCGCAACTTAAATGTAACGAAGACAAGTCGGAGATCCTCCTTTATGGCAATTTCCCTCCCGGTTTCAGGGATACGATATGGCCTCCTGGGTTTCCCCTGCCGACTTCTAATGGGAAGTCCGCCAAGAATCTGGGAGTGTGGTTCAAGGACAATTTATCCTTTTCCACACAGGTAAAGAAGCTCTCAGGCAGCTGATTTGGCATACTCAAAACGTTAAAGAGATTCCTCCCCCTTCTTCCCAGACCTGCTAAAGAGACTGTTGTATTCCTCTTAGGGTGTCCATAAATGGGCTTTCCAGTATCATGTCCTTATATAGGCACAATTCGCCCTGCCCTTATATAGGCATAAAATCCCAGCCCTTATTTAGGCATTAACCGTGCACTCCAAATACAGGCATGGTCTCTGACATCCGTCCACCCTAACGTCACAACGAGTTCTTGAAGAACAGACCCTTAGGCTGCGGGAGTTTCCCTAGTCCAGGACAATTGATTTCTTCAAGGACTCATATATTATGCATGAACCATTATTCCTTAGGGGTTCATTCATGACGTCTTTCGCTGTCCGACTCACGTCAATACTAAACATTCCTAGGTACTCTCAGGCATAAATATACCTTCCCTAGCCCCTGTAAATCAGAGGAGACCTCGACTTCAGAGGAGCAGAGAGTCCAGCTTCCAGTGATCTGACTTCCCTTGCGGGGTGTTGGAGTTCGAGTCTGGCAAAGAGATTCCTACCTCTCTCATTCTTCAGGTATGGAGCAGACTAGAACCTAGAGGGACTCTTGGCATACTAGGCATACTGGGGTTAACATACACTTAGTATACTATAGTAAGGAATACTTCACCTACTTCATACCTCGTCCTACACCTAGGTTAGGTTAGGTACATTGGGGTAGAACTAGATTAGAAACGCATCGTATGAGTACTCGCATTTTTAGTCTGTGTTATTTATGTAACAGCATATGTACTAAAAGATAATGCTCTCGCAGTATTATTTATTTCTACTGCTCACACTGTACATTATTTATCTCGCATACTGTCTTGTGATCGTAACAGCACATTTAACTTACACAGAAACAAGACTGTTCAATAAATCCTTTATTGAAACGCCCGTCTATTTCTTTTTGTGTAACTTGGAGAAAACTAAGCATGCACGACTGAGCTGAGTGAAATAGTTATCTATTGTTTCCACGACTCTGGGACACGGTCTGATTCTAAAGGGAAACACAGTGGTCATGTTTTGCGGCTGCCAGAAACTACTCCCTTCTTGTTGTCAAGGAGTTTCTAGTGGCCTCTGAGCTATCTGGCACAAGTAATTAAGTTTAATATACTCGATAGGGACATACTGACCTTAGTCCTATGTCAAACCTATAGGATATATTATTCCAATGCGCAGAGCCTATTAGGGAAATAGGAGCTACACTACATGGCGCCCAACGGTTTGGTAAGGCAGTAATTCAACGTTAGATACTGAGTAACTCAGCCGTGCTTTTTCTCTCAAGACCCCTACCCATATACTCCAAAAGACGTCTGCAGTGGGCAGGGTTTAGTATCCGCCACGGCTACATAGGGCAGTACCCTATATATTAGCTGTTTGGTTTGCTCAACGTTGAAGGATACAGTGTTCCAAAATATTGTGCACCTTATCTTTGTTTCCTTGAAACTTGTTCTACAACAAAATGCCTGACTCCGACCTTGACGCCGGAAACGGTGGAGCTGCGGCTGATCCAGCCCAAGAGGTAGTTTTTAACAATACAGGTTTAAATGAAACCGAGGAGGGTGTCATAAACATCGCTCCAAACTTAAGAAGAGCCATTACTCTAAAACTTATAAAACATGGCCTACCACCAAGAGGCGGTAGAGCAGTTTTCGTGATAGAGGCACACAAATCTTTTCAGACAGAGGTATTCTATTCATGGGTAATATTTCCTGAATCCAATTCAGTAACACACATGTTTCACTTCTACAAAGAAGATGAACTACCAGAGGAATACATTCCTTTCGAGGATATAGAAATTCCATTATCATACCAGGAGCATCAGCTCTGGTTTAAAGGCGCACTAAAACATCACAAAAACATTACTAGGCTCGGTCCACTAGGTAGACCAGGAGCAACATGGCCGATTCTAGCCGGCTACACACCTCATCCTGACATTGAAGAGATGTCAGATGAGGATTTACTTACTCAACTCACAGAGTTAATAAAAATCTACAGACAATTGGTCCAATATGTCATGCGGACTTTCACAGTCCAACCACCATTAACACTTCCAAATCAAACCCCTCATCAGGGGAATACACTAAAAATTACACCACAGACTCTATACGCAGTCATGGGTAAAATGCCCACAAAACGTGAGCAAATTCCATTCTGGATAGCTCAAAAAATTACTCAAATCGAAGCAGTATTTCCAAATACTAGCCCATATGAGAAACACAGAATACTGACAATCAGTTTACCAATGGGGATCACACCACAACTGGAAGACTGCACCAATTGGGGCTCAGTCTTTGCTGCCATCTATACCAAAACACATGGCATTCCGTCAATTGCGGTAATACCTGATGTCCTGAAACAAATTCAAAACGAATACGGGGCAGAGCCTGCTCTAAATTTAGGTATGAAATTACTGAAAAATTTCGACCAGGTCTCAACAATAATATTATCTAATATTAAAGGGGAGGCAGCAGCAGTGGCGATCCGCCAAAAATTAAGGGAATTTGATGTTACAGAACATGAGACAGAGCTACCCAGAATTATAGAACAATCTTATGCAGAATTAGGCAGAGATAGTTTGGGTGGAAGACCAGTGAAGCCGAAGCTATCTGAAAGTCCTGAGAAGGACTCAATTAAACAAACTCCTACATCTTCTAAAAAGAAGTGGGAGTCTAATAAACAAAAATCAAACGAGAAACGTTCTCAATCCCGAGGTAGGTCTCCTCAAAAGGAGCCCTCTGAAAGGAGGTATAACCTCAGGAATAGGGATAATTTGAGAAAACCTGACAGGTATCAAGATACTGATACACGTTCCTCTCGTCCCTTTCAGATCTCATCACAGACTTCGGAAAGAAGAGGACGATCGGAACATAGAGAAGAACGCGTGAAATCGAAAGACGACAAACACGCTCCAAAAACTAAAGCAAAACCTCAATTCTCCAAAAAGAAAGTAGCAGGTCTAAAGATCAGACATGCCGAGAATACTGAGATCACAACTCAAGAATGGAGAATGGGCTCAGACAATGCTGGACAGTGCAGCAGAAGTCACAATAGTTCGCCAGAAACTGAAGGAACTTCTGGAGATAGTGGACTTGAATGAGTACATCACAGTTGAGACTGTAGACACCAGGGTTAGTACTCCACAAAAGTTATATGAAATAACACTCCGAATGGAGGGAGACAAACCTAGACAGGTGAAAGCACTTTTTTGGGAAAGACTATCAAAGGGCTATGACATACTTCTAGCAGAAAAGGACTGGCCACCACAATTTGTCAGGGAGTGCCCACATGGCGAGGACATAATTATGCCTGCCTTCTCCAACCATATACCAATGCATCTGAGATATACATATGCCAGGAAATGGGCAGTGGCCCAGGCCCCAGCATTATATAAAAATCATGTAGGATGGGATGAGGACTCACCTCACCATAAAATACATCTGAAACATGAACCAACTGCACAAAGGCAGTACCCAATAAAGCAAGAAGCTAAAAAACAGGTCAGGGAGATCTTAGATCAATTTGAATATCAAGGGGTGATTGAAACATGCACCTCCTCAATTAACAATCCTTTGTTTCCTGTCTCCAAACCAGACAATACATATCGTCTAGTTTTGGACTACAGACACTTAAACACTTGTTCTAAAACTTTTGCAGTGCAAAATGCACATAGCACAGCATTAATGAATAACATTGTGCGTAAAAATATAAAACAACATTAGACATCTCAAATGGTTTCTTTTGTCAAAACATAGCACCTGAAAGCAGGTACTTAACAGCATTCTCCATAATGGGGACCCAGCGTCACTTTTGTCGACTCCCACAAGGGTTCAAGAACAGCCCAGGTTTATTCTCAGCGAGGGTAACGGAGTTACTACAAATTTATGACAATGAGGCATTGTCCTATGTCGATGACATCTATCTGACAGACGATGACCTGGAAAAACACTTGAACAGGGTGAGCACCATTATACTGGGATTCGCCTCTGAGGGCTACAAGTTCAACTTTAAAAAGTCCCGAATTGCCCATCTTAATGTCCTATTTCTAGGATATGAGCTTTCAAGTGAAGGCAAGAGCTTGGCAGCTAACTTTTTAGAAAAGTGTGCGCTGCTCCAACCTCCAAAAACGCTAAAAAACTTACAATCAATCCTGGGTTTCCTAAATTTTGGAAGAACATACATTCTAAATTACGCAGAAAGGGTTAAACCTCTCTACGCATTAATCAAACCTGATTTTTCAATGAGAAACTGGACGAACGAACACACAGAAATCTTGCGTTCACTCCAGGCTAACATGTTAGCAACAAATCACTTACAAACACGTGTAAGTCAACGCAATTTGGTGATCCGAATAATTTCGGGTCAATGTGGATTCACCTACTTAACCTTCAATGAGGGTGAGAAAATACCAATAGCATACAAATCCCATTTGTACACACAAGCGGAAATGCGCTTCAGTTCAACTGAAAAAATTCTGACAGCAGTTCAAACCGCTGTAGCAAAAGAAAGAGCCTTAGCCCAAGGGAAACGCATTATTGTCGTAACCCCGGTACCAGCTTTAGAAGCTGTCACCAAAGCTAGCATTCCAAATGCTAAAGCATTACATCCAAGATGGATACAATGGGTTAATTCTCTTGCTGCAACAGATGTTGAATATGTTTTTGATCCAGATTTAAAAACACAAGCATTCCTGCAATATGAACATGAATGTCCTCTGCCTACTGAAATTCTGCCTCTCGATCAGTACGAATTCATAATTTACACTGATGGATCCGCACAGCCCGCAACAGGGAGTAAGCAAGCTTACAGTGCAGCGTGTGCAATCGTTAAAGGTCGCATGCGAAATGGCATCTTCAGACCTATGGTCACTAAAACACAATCTCTAGGAGATTGTACAGCTCAGCGAGCTGAACTACAAGCATTCAAACTGGCACTTGAAAGTACAGATCGAGAATTCCCCACACTGATAGTGTGCGATTCCTTTACTGTGTTCAGTCGTATAATGACTATATACAAAACTGGCTTGAAAATGGTTTCAAAGATGCGAAAGGTGGCACAATAAAGCACAAAATGCTTTGGGAACAAGTATTTCAGTTGAAAAACGAACTACCAAAGGCTCACGTGATCCACACACTGAGTCATCAACGTGATGCCGTTCACGTTGCAGGGAATTCATTGGCTGACGAAGCCGCAAAGGGGGCTGTGCAGACGGCTTCCGTAGCTGCGATCACTCGTTCAAAAACAAAAATAGACGGTGAGATAATGTTGGCTGTCAATGCTTCAAGCAAAGGCAGCAGTGCAGCGTTACCAAAAACGTTTCCACTCAAGTACTCTTATGTAATTGATGCGAACAATGTTCCTTTTGCTCGAATCCCTGGAGTGGGGGATAGGGTAATTCCAAACATGGAACGTAGAGCAGCCTTGATTTATGAAACACATTTGGGGGACGGTCTGTCACATCAAGGGATCTCTAAAACAATTTTGACGTTAAAAGAGATGTACTGGTGGCCTGGAATGAATACAGAAATTCACATATTCATCAACATCTGCCTCAACTGTAAATTACAGCGAGAGAGCCACCAGACACCATGCTGCGAATGCGGCAACCCAGTACAGACACCATTGTTAGACAGCATTCGACTATCTACGCGCCTGCGTCCTACTGGACAAAGGCATTCCCACAAATACTGAATCTAGGTTCCTATGGTTATGGCCTCAGCGCTCAGGTGACGCTCGAACTGTTATAAAAGATTTGTGAGTCTTTATCGGCATATACGCAATAGGCACGCTACATTCTGACCAGGGTCCTGCGTTTAGCTCTAGGGCTTACAAAGAAGCCATGGCCAGTCTGGGCGTTGCATTGCGGTACTCCTCTCCATTCCATCCTGAGGGAAATTCTGTTGTGGAAAGGAAAAACCGGGACATAAAGCAGTCTATAACAGCTAGGGTATTAGGTTCGGGTGATGGGTGGGTCAAACACCTTAGTGGGGTACAACGCTCATTGAACAACCTGCCAAGAAGTTCTCTAGGGGGGGTCACTCCATATGAGGTCCTATTTGGGACAAGAATGTGGGTACCAGACCTTGAACACGTAGGCACAGTGGTGGAAAATAAACCCTTTGATATCAAAGATCATTTGGCTGTTTTACAGGACTTAAACAAGTTAAGATCGCAACAAAGCAACGTATTCCTACAGCCAACCACCACTGGGGATCAACCGGCTGTCCCAGCAAGGCCTGTCTGGATTCCAAAAGTTGGGGATCTAGTCAGAGAAAAGATTGCGGACAAGAAGGAATTTGGACCTTCTTACAGACAACCAGTACCTGTCCTAGCAGTTCAAGGAACAAGAACAGTACTTCTGCCGCCCCTTGCTGGAAGAAAGGAGAAAAGATTTGTGTCCATCGACCTCATCAAACCACTGTATGTGGCCAATACTAAATAGTAGGCCTCGTGGACTCCGACCTAGTAGCAGACACACTCCTCTCGCTACTATCCAAGAGGTTCAGACTGAAAGACTGATAACAATCGAGAATTCAGCTGTAACTGATGGAGGACTATGCAACAACGCTATGGAACTCGTCCCTCTTGAACACCAAGTAACAGTTCGTCCAAATACACCTGTCTACACCAATGTGGCAGGTGATGAACTGGTTCCAGTGATTTCTACAAATCCTGATGCAATTCCAACAATTGACAGAACTGCTTCTGGCTATTTCATTAACTTTGATACGTTCTCAGAAGATCCGAGTGAACCTGAAACGACGCCAGCATCATTCAAATTCAAGCAGCAAGTACAAGACTTTCTTCACTTTCTGAAAAAGACTTATTTGGTTTCTCCATGGATTGAACTCTGGATTATATCTGGACTTTTTGTTTTCCTGCTCTGGCTAGCTTTGGTAACAACTGTGAGAGTGCTTATAAGTGGCAGATACATCCATGTGAACACTGAAGGAAAAGACGTGAACGTACTTTTGAAACCTCATAAATCTTCCCATCGTGAAGCAAGAGACTTGTCATCAGTGAACATCACAGCTGTTCCTATACAGGATGGTATAGTGTGGGACAAAACAGATTTTGACGTCTTCGGCCCGACGGAACAATTGAACATTCCACATTTGTTTAAAATTTCACTAAGTGATCTAATTACGCCAGTACCTATTCAGATGATTGGGACTTTGAGACTGTCAATGATATAATGTTTGACCTAGAAAAATCTGCTGCATTTTCTAAACATGAATATTTAGAGGGTTCATCAGACTATGAACAAATGTATTGTTATAACCACTATGGTCATCATTATTTGCATAAATCTGCATATCAAAGAAATGTGTTTATGTTTAACCAATGGGAACATTGTCCTACACCACCTAAAGGTAGTTCAAAAACATTTGCTAGTAAGTTTCCATATTTTTCAGGATACAATACATCTGAACCAGAAATGTTTTACTATAAAAATGTAAACAAGACAGGGCTGAAAATTATGTTAACAAATACAAAACAGATTTACTCTGCGTTATTTAATGCCCAACTGTCTAGACAGGGTTTCAACTTTTGGAAAGACACAATAGACACCAAAACAGTCTGGGGTACTAAAGAATGGCAAGTACAGGGGATAGAAGCTTTATTTAGAGCCTGCATCATCCCTGAACAAATAATGTTTTTGAATGAAACCATCCAACAAACGTCTTGTCTTGGATTAGCCAAGATCAAAGAGATGAACACACCTTCTGTACCAACACCTGCCAGAGATAACGATACACAGGCAGTGGCGACAGTTGACAATATACTACAACTCAACAGATCTAATCCTGATTGGAAAAAATGGTTGATCTGGCCCACAGACACGAATAACTGTCAGGAAAGATTCCTGAATAAAACTCAGGGCTTTACTATTAATAGGCCAGACCCAAGATAAGTCCAAAGACAACATCCGGGGGTAGTAACAACATACAGTGTAGGAAAATTAAGCCTCGATTGGCTGCATAAGTCTACACTACAGGATGTGAAACAACACTTAACCTTACTTAAAAAGGATGCAGACCTTAGGGAATTCTTGCTTGGACCAAGAAAACCGCGTCAAAAACGTTTCATATATGCCGGCATTTATGCTGCTTATAATGAAGCATGGAAAGTATCACAGATGGAGGCTGCAGAACGAATACGTGAACTTGATCGTATTAATTTAGAGAAAACACTCTCTGTGGTCGACAATGGGTTAACAACTTTGTCCTCCATAATATATTCATTGGATGGCATTGTATCCTCTGCTATCGACATACTAGAACAAGATTTGGCGATGTTACAGCAAGGCCAGTCTCAATTACGTTCTATTATGTTATTAAGCTGGACGCTGCAATCTTTGCGAGCTTGCTATGTGCCTTGGCGTTTTATCAACACAACGGCTCTGTTTGCAGAATACAATCTAACTGATAAACAGATCGAATTGGCACAAAGAGGAGCAAGGTATACATTGCTGAGCATTGAAAAACTGGAAAAGTTACCATTCACAGTGGCAGAAAAACCAGCTACAGAATGGCTTATTCATGGCAAAATAACATTACCTGTGAGTACTTTTCAGTTTCAGTATTGCCTCAGACAAATGCAAGCAGGCAAATATGAAAGGTTGGGTAAGGAATACATTAAGACATCTTGGGATTTACCGTATACATATAGATGTTGGAGTGGGGATCGTGAAGTGTTTTTGAGCGGTACAAACTGTAAACTTGCACTAAGCGGTTCGCTTATATGTCAGGACATTTCTTTACACGGGGCTTGTAATTGTTCTGTGGCAAATTTGTCTTGCCATCAGCAGGGTACACCAGCTGCTGTGATTAATCCAACGTTTGGACAACTTTCTAATGGGAGTTACCTCATGTTGAATGATCAGAGTTGCTGCGGCATGTTGCCAGGCATCCCATATCTAGTAACGGTCAACTCTAGGGTCACTTGCTGTATGCAAGTATTGTTTGCCCCAATAGACACAGTCAGGAGTCGCCTCTATGGCCTTCGCTGAACGTCTCTTTTATAAGATTTGATACTTTGAGCAGAATGAAAGCCATGCTTTTACAGCAAACAGTGCCTTTGACCTCGGCCAAAGAAACCTATGATCTACAAGTTGCAAGGACTTCGGCTGAGATACAGACTTTAATACGTACAAACTGCACTATACATTTCGTAGAAATGATATCACGTATCTTCAACATGTCTGATACAACTGGCATTATACATGTATTTAAGAGCATCTGCTCCGGTCTGTTAGCACCTTTCCAGGCAATACTCGGAATCATCCCGAACTTTGCACATTCGGTGTTTGGTGGCATACCATTAATTCTAGCACTTGTTGCTGGAATTCTATTTCTCTTCCTGCTATTGCGCTATTGCCAGCCTATTCGCAGACATCACTCCGAGCGAAATGGAGAAAGCTCTCCTTGAACGAAAGTGCCGTGAGCGAATAGTACAGCTATTGGGCATGACTCGTCTACGGGAGCTTAATACAACTTGGTTCCTGTCATTCAGACCAATCTGGCAAGATTGCATCTTACCTGTTCTACGATGCCTGCTATGCGGTGAAGAATGCGTGTTGGACACCTGTCTAACATTTCCATCAGCTACGCCAACGGATGTCGATACTCTGCTGGACCCGATAACGACCCATGCACTGTGTTGTCCCCAGAGGCTTCCTATCCTGATGTCAGCATTCATTGAGATCTCACAGACGCTTCCAGCTGCTGCTGAGGTACGAGAAAGATCTACAGGCACACAGGTAACAACGGACGCGAACTTTGCTGCTGCACCCTATGCTGGAAGCGAAGCTTCACATCTCTGTGCAATTAATCTGGTACACGAGGTGTTCCAACTGACAACAACTACAGTGGACGATGTTTTGTCTATAGAAGTAGATGATCTCATGTTTACACCAGACCCGTGAACTGACTCTGATTCAGCATACAGTGTTCCAGAGATGCAGTAACAATTTGGCCTACATTTTTTCAAAAACTTGGAACTCTACCAAAATTGAACTTTTTCCCATTTTTCGAACGAAAATGGCACTACAATCTGCTTAAAGTAGAACTAGCCTTATAATACAGACTTCAAGGTACTTCCACGGACACTTAGTCATCTTGTGTGTCTAAAACAGTTAATTAATTTTCATGACATGAAATGACTTTGATTTTTAAGAAACTTATCGATCATTTTTTTGTCACATGTAAATATTACTGCTTCTTTCATTCATATTGCATTTTATTTTAAATATATGCCTGAAATGAAAAGCAATGCTTCAAATGTACAGTACCTTTTGCATTCTAATAGGTTTTTTAAATGCCTTTTTTAAATGGTTCTAGGAAATATTTTAGAAATATGCGGTACTCCATTTTAATGTTTAGCATTTTAAATGTTTAGCATTTTTAGTATTATCGTACACACGAAAGTGGAGTGGGTGTTGTATTCCTCTTAGGGTGTCCATAAACGGGCTTTCCAGTATCATGTCCTTATATAGGCACAATTCGCCCTGCCCTTATATAGGCATAAAATCCCAGCCCTTATTTAGGCATTAACCGTGCACTCCAAATACAGGCATGGTCTCTGACATCCGTCCACCCTAACGTCACAACGAGTTCTTGAAGAACAGACCCTTAGGCTGCGGGAGTTTCCCTAGTCCAGGACTATTGATTTCTTCAAGGACTCATATATTATGCATGAACCATTATTCCTTAGGGGTTCATTCATGACGTCTTTCGCTGTCCGACTCACGTCAATACTAAACATTCCTAGGCACTCTAGGTATAAATATACCTTCCCTAGCCCCTGTAAATCAGAGGAGACCTCGACTTCAGAGGAGTCCGTTTCCCGGCCTGACGCACTGAGAAGACGCTGTCATCCCTGCACGCAGAGAGTCCAGCTTCCAGTGATCTGACTTCCCTTGCGGGGTGTTGGAGTTCGAGTCTGGCAAAGAGATTCCTACCTCTCTCATTCTTCAGGTATGGAGCAGACTAGAACCTAGAGGGACTCTTGGCATACTAGGCATACTGGGGTTAACATACTCTTAGTATACTATAGTAAGGAATACTTCACCTACTTCATACCTCGTCCTACACCTAGGTTAGGTTAGGTACATTGGGGTAGAACTAGATTAGAAACGCATCGTATGAGTACTCACATTTTTAGTCTGTGTTATTTATGTAACAGCATATGTACTAAAAGATAATGCTCTCGCAGTATTATTTATTTCTACTGCTCACACTGTACATTATTTATCTTGCATACTGTCTTGTGATCGTAACAGCACATTTTACTTACACCAGAAACAAGACTGTTCAATAAATCCTTTATTGATACGCCCGTCTATTTCTTTTTGTGTAACTTGGAGAAAACTAAGAATGCACGACTGAGCTGAGTGAAATAGTTATCTATTGTTTCCACGACTCTGGGACACGTTCTGATTCTAAAGGGAAACACAGTGGTCATGTTTTGCGGCTGCCAGAAACTACTCCCTTCTTGTTGTCAAGGAGTTTCTAGTGGCCTCTGAGCTAGCTGGCACAAGTAATTAAGTTTAATATACTCGATAGGGACATACTGACTTTAGTCCTATGTCAAACCTATAGGATATATTATTCCAATGCGCAGAGCCTATTAGGGAAATAGGAGCTACACTACAAGATGGTCATCCGCGCTTTGATTCTTTCCCGCTTGGATTACGCCAACGCTTTGTACGTGGGCATCCCGGGCTATGCTCTGAATAAACTTCAGGTCGTCCAGAATGCGGCAGCCAGGCTTCTCCTTGGAATTTCCAGCAGGAGCAGTGTGCACGAACATCTACGCTCACTGCACTGGCTTCCCGTAGCCGAGCGGGTTAAATTTAAATCCCTTGTGATTGCCCATTGTGCCCTCCACGGTCATGGCCCCGCATATTTACGGAAGCGATTTTCCTTGTATGTCCCGCTGAGATAATTACGTTCATCAGCACTTTTGTTAGCTAAAGTGCCCCGCTTCATTCGTCACAGGTTGGGCGGCTGTTCCCTTGCTGTAAAAGCCGCCCAGGCATGGAATGCCCTCCCTTTTGCACTTCGCGACACCCAGGACCTTCTGGCCTTTAAGAAACATCTTAAAACCTACCTCTTCACCTAGTGTTAGTCTGATGACTCCTCTTGGTTCCGCGCCGGGACACTCCTTGGAGTAGCTGCGCGCGTTATAAAACTATATAACATAACAGGAGAGGGCACAGGTATCAGCTGGGAGGTCAGTTTCCTCTATCTGACATCCATGGAGCTTGACCAGCTTCAGAAAGGAGTATATTTCCAGGGCAATGGAAGCACACAGGCAATGATGCTATTCAATATCATCCAGTCCTTATGCAAATAACTTGTCTCATTGGTCCAGTAATCGTGAACATGCTGCCTGCTAGCATTAAAGTAACTGAGGGTCAGATCCACATCAGGGACAATCCAAAAACGCTCCCGCACCAGCAGCACTTCCCTGCCGAGACTGCCACCACAGCATGCTGATCATCATTTCAGCTCTCCTTCTGACTCCTCCAGCTCTTTCCCTCAACTTCTAGGCTCTATAGTACTCTAAACCAACCATTTGCCAATTATTTGCAGTGTACCAAACAAAAAAAAAAGTCTAAAAAAAGTAATCTCCAATATTTATCGATGTATCTCCCCCACCACCTCAAATCGAATGTATCCCCTTTTACTAATACAGCGTTTCTGGAACATGAAGACTGCCCACTAATAAATATGGATGATAGCTGTCGTGAAATGCCAATAAAACCATTGGCACCAGTACTATATCTAAAAGGGTTCCCATTCAAGGAGAGACTGGGTCTGCAAGTTCCAGTGGCTGCTAAAACAATAAGACCACAAAGCCCACTTTTTAAAAACCTAACTTTGCCTTATATTTCCTGGGCAATAACAAGCATTTTCCCCTCAAAACCATGTTGAACAACTACCATAGCCTTTGCATTATTTGGTATATATATATATATATAGAAAATGTTATCTAAATTAATACTTCAAGAAAGTGTACCTCCCAGGGCACATTATTCACAATAAAGCACTTGCTATGAAAGGCATTTTAAGACTGCAAAGTCAGACTTAAAGATTAATAAAGTGGTAAAACAACATATTTAATAAACTTCAGAGATCAACATATTGTCTAGCAACCCTCTCCAGAAAGATCCTGTATTATACTGCAGTGAATGGAGAAACAATTGGGAAAAGATTTGTTTGCCAAGGAGGCCAGGTTGAAGTTTCTTGGAGATATGCTCAACTAATGTTTGTTCCTGCCTCTTGAAATATAATTTTGTATATTTAGATAACATCTGATTGCCTGTCACTGTATTATATGAATTTCTGCAGCCTTGAAGAAGTCATGCTAGTGATATAACACGTGTTGACTGTACCCTCTGATGTCATATTGTCACATGAAGATTTCTAACAATAAACAGAACCTGGAATGAACACATTTTGATCCTGACTTATTGGACTAAAGCTTAAACAAAAGATCACATTTACGAGTGCTGTGATATCCTATGTATTCATGTTTTGAGTGGTGGTCTCTTTGATCCATCGCCCTTTTTAGACACCATTGGGAGTAGGGTCTCTGATAACAATTAGCACCACTTTGCTTGTTTGTTACTAATTGTATCTCTTAAATACCCATTTAAATTTGTTGCACAACAGGAGTGCGATCCTGTCTACCAATACTACCATTTTTGTATATCTTTGTGCGACATGTCTGTATTGCCCTTCCTTTGTAATCATGTCGTACAAAGATGTACACCACCAGCAAGGATGAAGTCCTCTCATGCAGCAGGACATGAATTAATGGTGTATGTGTGGCTGTGTTTAGCTTAAGAGGTGAATTTGGAGAAAGAAATTACTTTAGGTATAAATAAGGAATCTCAAACAATGAATTTGAGGTTGAATTCCAAGAGGGATGTGTATTTGCACCACTATAACTTTTAATACGAGAGACCCTCTTAACATCAGTTTGGCCGGTAACAGCAGTTTTCAGCCCCATTCTAATTTGAGATATGTGGATACATAAGGGATCTGCTTAATTTCACATGGAGATTTCGACTACTCAAATCAGCCAACATCTCAATGTTGAACTCTGGGAAGGAATGAGGAATTGCAAGGGGAATCCTATGTGGAATCATCAATATTTCTGCAAATTCCGCAATTTTTAGGAGTCCCACAGGGTCTACCTTGTAAATGTCTTTTTAACCACGGCCCTCCAGAATTACTGGTAACCCAGGTATTGGTACATCTGGGAACTATAGATTGACAGATCACCTCTAAAGAGGATCTTGAAGTATAAAATGAATATACACAACACACAAGCATCCACTGATTGATGGTATCAGAGGATTTACATTTAACAGCATAAGTGCGGTGGATGATCCATTGACTTCCACAGCACTACCTTCACAGTGTGGTGGACATCAACAGTTCATCCACCGTACTGGAAAAAAAATGTCTCTGGTGAAAACACCAGAAATATTTTATTTTCTGAAATAAAAGACAGGGTGCATCCATCTGACTACCTTCACCTCTGCACCCAAGGACATCAGATGCAGCAAACCCCAAGGATCATTCCTCAGCTCCTCCCTGTTCAACATCTACATGACCCACCTCGCAGAATTCATCAGATTCCGCTGACTCAACATATTATCCTATGCTGATGACACTCAACTTATCCTCTTGCTCGCGAGGACCCCTCCAATGCCAAAACCAACTTCTGTAGTGCCATGACCGACATAGCCAAATGGATGAGAGACAGCTACCTCAAACTCAACTCCGACAAAATAGAAGTACTGATCTTCGAGAAGAATACCTCTGCAAGGGACCACAGCTGGTGGCCAGCAGAACTCGGACGAACACCCACATCGACAGACCACGCACGCAACCTCTGCATCATCCTCGACAGCTAACTAACCATGAAATGAGAAGTCAATGCAGTCGCCTCCTCCTGCTTCCACACCCTTTGCATGCTCCACAGAATCTTCAGATGGATCCCAACCAACACCAGAAAGACCATCATGCAGGTTCTCATCACCAGCTGCCTCAACCATGGCAACGCTCTCTACACTGGAATTTCCACCCAGCTCCTCAAAAGACTCCAGACCATACAGAACACCCCAGCCAGACTCATCCTGAACCTCTCTAAATGGACCCCCATCACTCCTCACCTCAGAAACATCCACTGGCTCCCTTCCAGAAGAGATGCCATTTCAAGATCCTCATGCACACATACAAAGCTCTACACAACCAAGGACCATCCTACATTAACCATCGCCTGAGCTTCCACCTGCCCGCCAGACACCTGCACTCCACCTCGCTCACCCTCGCACACACTACCCGCATCCATCGTAGCTACAGGCTACATCGCTGCCAGGACCTGAAACAGCCTGCCCCTCCATCTCCGAACAGCACTCTCCCTCACGGACTTCAGAAAGAAACTCAAGACCTGGCTTTTCGACGGAGACACAGCACCCTCAGCACCCACATACACCAAGGGATTACAGTGCTGCGCTATACAAATACTGATTGATTGATGCATGGGAAGAGTTTCCCTCGCATCAAGTTAGAATTATTTAGTTTTGCTGTGGCGAGCTGTGTACACCGACTGTTGATGTCACAGCATGACGAATGTCAAAGCAGATCACTGGCGTGGTCTGCTTTCATTTTTGATCAGTACCACTGGGTCATAACTTTTTCCCTTGAGCATCATACAACATGGGACAGGCAGTCCTCTTTCAAGACTGGTCTCTCCCTAGTAGATCCGTGCTTGGGGATCGCACAGAGAATGTGATCCCCAAGCAGGGGTGCGCTCCACTGGACACCAGGGATGCTGTTTGGGGAGGGAGCAGCCATCCTGCATGTGTGCTTGTGCTCCCCTCTGTCCCTGGGCAGAGTCTTTCTGCCCCACCTTGGGAGCAAATAGAATGTTTACCCCCCAATCTGCTCCTCCAGTGGGCAGAAAGCTCACTAGATGACCAGAAAATATCTTTACTTACTTTTTGGAGGAGCTGCCCCCTTCGGGCATGGGATTGTGCTCCCCTCCAACCCCCAGGAACAACTCTTTCTGCACCACTTACAGGGTAAATAGGGGGTTGGTACCACAAATCTGCCCCCGTGGGTGCAGAAAAGCCACTAGACTACCAGGCAATAATTTTTTTTACTGTTTGGGGGGTGAGTGTCCCCTCGAGCAAGGGCCTTTACTCCTCCCACCTCTTGCATAAAAGTCTTTTTACCCCAAAGGGGGCAGATAGGACCACCATGACATTTTTTAGTTACTGTTTAGGGCGAATGGCTGCGCAGGGCTTGGACTTCTTCTCCTCATACCACCAAGCAAATTAGGGTTTCTCCCCCCCCCCCAATGGCAGATAGATGGAGTTTACTACCAATCTTCCCCCCAATCCCTTGCAGACAGAAAGCCCACTAGACCACCAGAAAATATTTGTATTTATTGTTTGGGAGGAGCGATCCTCCTGGGCAGGAGTCCATGCTCCCCCTCCACCCGCCCCTCACTGGCAGATTGAGGGAGTTTTACCCCTAATCTGCTACCCACTAGACACCAGCGAAAAATGGTTCAGCAAGACATGCATGGTCTCTGGCTTGATCCGTTCCTGTCGTGTGTGCTAAACACAGCCATAAAACTGGGGTCTATTTTTCATTGGGAAAAGTGTGGGAATGCTGCTGGTAGGAATTGTGTGGACCCATGCATGTTCTGGAATATGTCCTCACAGCAATATGAGGAAATATGTTATTTTACACTAAGATTGAGGTTGGCAGGGCACTATGGGTAACAAACCATAGTGTGACCCACACAAGTCAAACTGCCGAGGACTCCTGTGCGTCTATTTTTCCAAAATGTCAGGGTTTGGTAAGTTGCCCTGGGAGACAGACGAACAAGGGTCCAAATTCCACAGTTAGGCACACCATCAAAATGAGTTGTTTTTCAAATCTGCTGGTTCCACGTTATGATTTGGGGCCTTTTCTGCATGGGTGCTACTCCCAGGGTACCGTTTTTATCAGTAGAAGTGTGGTAAGATAGAACAGAAAAATATTTGTGTAATAAAGAACAGATTTTGCAAAGTGCTTTCTAAAACATATCATAGTGAGAGTAACCCCAAATTCAGAGGTGTACAAATACCTTCCATTTCTAAATACTTGTGCACATTTGAAAAATACATGGGATTCCTTTATACCCATTTTTCATCCATTAGTATTTCCCTTATCAATTACTGCATGGTTGGTAACCTGTGAAAAATCATTATTAGCTGCAGCACAGTTGGCTCTGTGTAGAATGTTTTGGACAAGAAACAAACACTATATATCCCCATAAGCTGAAGGGTCTGATTGACATAACGGTATGCTATTTTTGAAAATCGGACATCAGAGCAAATATTGCAGTTGAAAGCGTTGTCATCAATTGCTATTTTTCCAACATAGTTTAATTTTTTTGTTTTATTGTTATGTCAATGATTAGTTTCTTTTGGAAAACCATGACCCTGCAACACCAATGGCCTCTTGCTGAATTTGGAATTTTATCACTTGTTTACAAATGTATAGCTTTCTGGTTTCATCCATGAGTTTCACACCTGTTGCCATCACAAACAGCAATTAGGTTCGAACTGCAAGCAAATAGGAAAAACTGACTACCAGTTAGAAAAATGCAAAACCTTTGGTAATATAATTAGTTTTCTTTTACAACTCTGCTTAATCTTGAAAGCCTAGAAGACTTGCTGATGCCATTTTATGTGGGGGAAAAACATAAGATTTCTAGCACAATCCTTTTTTCCATACTTCTAATAAAAAACAAAATCTTGCTATATTTAGGCTACTTTCTCAATTCCCTTCAGGGTAATCCACAAACCCTGGGCACCAGTTAAATGCCCAAAATGTGAGAAACAAGGACACACATTTGGCCTTAATACTTTGTAGAAAAAAGTTATGAAGGCCTAAGCGTGAAGTGCCCTAAACATAAAAAAAAGCGTTCAGCACTGGAAGTGGTAAAGCATCAGCTAATAAGTGGTTAAAAACATTAAGCAAACTGAAGTTAGAAGACATGTTTGACCTACATACTATATGCCCTGAATGATTGTGGGAACATTCACATTCAACAGATGTTCTTAACACTTAAATTGCACCTCCTCAGGAGTGAAAATATTTTTACTGTAGAATGAAAAAAGTGTGAGTTTATGATGACACAAATGTCATTCTGTAAAATATTTTGTCCTTATATTTGTTGCTGTCTTACACGGCTGTTATGTGTCTTTCTACGTTGCTTTAAAAACGAGCTGTTTACTGCTAATTTGAAAACATGCCTCCTACGAACATTCACACAGATTTTAAGCAATTAGAAACGCCAGAGGGCTGTAGAATAGTGGGGAGGGATACAAATCATTTGATATCCAGCCTTTGGTCTGTCTCAGTCTGCCAGCCGCTGGTTTTCTTATGATTCCAGTTTCCATCATTCAAGCTCTCCTCGTGCTCAGTAGGCGTGTGTAGAATTTGCCAATTTCGTTTTTTTAGTATGGACAATCTTCACATAATGATTGTTACATGAAATACATTTTGCTGATATTTCAAGGAACTTTTCTTTACCAGGATACATCTCAAAAACAAAAATTCACATGAAATAATGGTCAGAGGCTTTGCCTAGGAGGACATGTTCCGTTCAAAGAGAAAATGTCTTTCAGGGTTACATTTTCAATATTTCAATCAGTCTTGCATGGACAAAAATCACACAAAGTTTTGCAATATGTGAGGTGGTGTATGTTTTGCATATTTCTTGTAATGTGAAGAATCAAGAATGCAAAATTATGCTGGCATAACAAAAATTGTGCACGTCTTATATTCACACTTGGGCTAATGGGCTACCAGTAGTGACTCAATTCCTGGACATTAAGAATAAGGGTTATTGGGTGGCTAGTGATACTCATCAGAAGATCATTCTGAGAAATGGGGCCTGGGGATCTGAATTTCCACTTCTCAACTTGGGGTTTTGATGTTGAGTTGCTTGTTAACCAAGAACCCTTCTCTAATATGTCATTTTATAGGACAGCTTTTGACAAGGTTGCTTTATCCATGACAGGTAGTTGAGAAGAGCAAGTTGGCCTTTTTTGACTGTAAGTGACCACCTGCATAAAAAGGAAATGTGATGTAGTTCGCTTAGAGGTATGCAAAATGTTTTTTCTTGTTCCACAAAGTTTTAGAAAGTTCCAGATTTCTGCACTTTGCAAAGGTTCCCTCTTTTTCTTTCAGAATTCCTTCTTTGTATAGGGAGACACTTCGTAAGCTAATAGAACCCAGCCAAGCCAAACAGAGCCACTGAAGTGCAGTTTCAACTTCTTTTTTATTTTTATTTGATTTTTTATGCAGCATGATGAAGGCCCAGACAGAGGCAATAGTGCTCTAGAAAGCATTGTATGTTTTTTAAGTATTAGTGATTGATCTAAATAAAAATGACATAACAATATCATTATACAACTAAATATTGAGTATGAAATATTGTGCTATAAGAATATCATAATAAAAATATGGACAACCAAAATATTGTGGAGGTATATATTTGATGGTATGTACAAGCTTACTGTCCTTAACTCCATATCTTCATATCTTGAAGATCTATATGTTGTCAAGGTAGATATATACTAAGTATTAAACCTACACTCACTTATACATTTACCTTGTTGACATGTTTGTTATTGATATATTTGCTACATTCATTTTGTAACACAATATCATATTTCAAATTATCAGCTGATAATAGATCATATTTAAAAGATAATATTGTATGATGTAGTTAAATAGTATCAATAGATTAGACTCAGACATCAAGAATATCAGAGAAGTAAAAAATCCAAGAGTTTAGGTATGTACGTGGATGTTGGGCATGGTGAGTGAGTTAGTAAAATGCTATATAATTGGAGAGGTCTGACAATTTAAAGACCACCAGTCTTCTCACTTATTAAAGACTTCAACAGGACTGTACACAGAAAAATCAAGGTTTTTCCATAGGAGATACTTTGTGAGGGACCTCGCGAAGAAAGGAACTCAAACATATTGCATATTTGCAACAATTATATGCTGAAAATATATGCAGAATTTTCCTTTTAGTGTTAAACATGGACATTTGACAGAATATGTAGCCAAAGTCATGATTATCATGCAGGTAGCCTCAAGCAAAAACAAAACTCTGCAAAGTTGATAATTTTTCCATAAACTTTCGCAAAGGTTTTGAAAAAAGGCTAAACTCAACCAGAAATAAGCAACTGTCATTGGTACGGTCAGTTACAGTACATTACATTAAAGAGAACTTGAGTTGTCTTTCATCTGCGGACTGAATTTATCCCCATTACCTTCATGAACAAATGCTGTCCCTTTGACCACTATCAAGACATGTATTGGTTATAATTACTTTTCTGTCTTGGAAGATCAAAGGTCAACATCATCTCGAAAGCATAAATGCTCAAGTATTCAATCCATGCCAATATGTAGAAAGTATCTTGATGTATGCACAGAATCTTATGCACATCACTGAGAGAACTGCATTAAAACACAACACTGAACTCAGTTGTACAGGCTCATCTACCTGTTACGTAATGTTTACGTTTCATGCTGTACTTGAGATGTGAACGTCAAGGTGATGATAATGCATTCAATACATTGTAGTGAATAGGGCTTACTTTGTGGCACCACAAGATTCCTGTACATCACTGGAGGATTGGGAGGCATCTCAAAATCACATATATGGAGAAGGCATATATACATTTACATTACACAACACCAGGGAAATTCAATGATTTGCCCACAATCATATCATATGATTTTGCTCAATCACTCAGGAACCCCAGATTTAGGGTTATGAAACCAAATAATCATACCAATCAATGAAAGTTGGGTATTGTTTGCAAGCCCTCCATATGTCCTTAGCTCCTGTAAATGTAATTTCCACACAACAACTTTAATTTCCAGAGATTAGCAAATATCCCATTGAAATTAAAACTGTAAGTCCTGTTAGACTGGAAGCCCAACACACACTCAAAATTGTTATTTTGATATTTCAGATAGTGAAAATTCAAGAACACCTGAATATCTAACCAAAAACATGAAATTAGAGGAGAAATATATCAATTCAGTTATGGGACAAAAGTTTAACCCTACCCTTTTTTGGAATGACAGTAGCAAATGGACCCAAACTGCCCGTAGTATCACAGCAGGAGGACAATATATCGTATTGTCATAAAACACAAGAAATAGAGCACTAAATCTTTTTTAATTCCCTTTGTACCTTTTGCAGTTTGTGATTTGCTGACTTGAACAACCATATTAGGTGAATAACTGCACTTTGTATTTTATGTAATTATATTTTTTTATAAATAGGTTTTCATTATTGAAACGTTCCCAGGCATCTCTGGCTAGCACCTGTGCTATATGAAACTAAACATCTAACTAGTGCTCCTAATCATAAGGTGAAATATTGTGATGTATTAAACAGCTAAGTAGTGCTCCAGCTCATAAGGTGAAATATTGCACCTTAGTTTAGACATTGTTCTTATTTAAAAGGTGCTTCATTGATTATTGATCCTTCATCCCTAATATTTATTTTATGTCTACAGACTTTTTATACTATTGAAAAATCATACCATATCCACCCAGAAAGCAGTTGCTTTTAATTTAAAATAAATGTGGTTGCTTAGTGGATTGTTTCCACTTCGACACTAAGTGAAATACAACAGCAGCAAATCTTATATGTGATATTCTAAACTACCTGAAGCTATAGTCACTGAAATTCTTGCAGGAAAAAAGGAAGTTGCATTAGATATTCACATTGTATTGTTTACAGAAAATGCTAATAATCTTAGTTAGCTCCCGAACAATGTCAAAGAAGGTTAATGTTTGTATTCTGCAGATAGAACATTATGTAGCAGATAAAGGAACAGTTGTATCCCGACTTCCAAAGTCAGCATCGTTCACGGTGCGAGCTGAACTATGCCAAACACTCTGTATCTCTTTATTGTATCTGTTGGTGCACTATATCATATTATTAATGCTTCTAAGATTGCTTTATTGCTCTTGTTATTTCTATGACAGGGAAGAGACTCATTCATAAGACAGGGTTTGTTAATTTAATCCATAGATATCAGTGGCGTAGCAAGGGGAGTAATGGGGGGCCTGGATGGCACGAGTTTTGAGGGTGGTGGGCTCCCCCCGCTCTTACCTGTGGCCTCAGAGGAAATTGCCAGCACCCCCCCCCTACTCTTATACATGGCCACAGGGCAACACATGCATAGGCCACCACGGGCGGCCATAGGTCTAGCTCCACCACTGATTGATGTACAGATACAGTGATGAGAAATGAAGATGATGACCGGTGTGGCTCATTCACTCTCCCCACATCCCTGTATTGAAACACTGTAGATTTGGCTTATGTGTTTATTTTATGGAATTATAAGCCTGAAGAAGTCGAAGTTAAGCATCAGAACAATGTACATGATAGCTCAAGTTTCTGTTGAATGGTACTCACAAGCAAGATACAGCTAATGTCTTGTAACGGCCATGACATTTCTAAGAGGTTTTTAGTTGTTTGGTATACTAGGGAATGTTCTGCAATGGCTTGAAGTAAGCAGAAACTTGTGCATGTCACTCTCCCTTGTTGAGGTCTAGGTGTACGTTGAAACATACCAGATGCATGTACTATGGAAAAACTGGCTAAAATACACAACCTTCCTTCAGATATGGCATATTAGAGACTAAAAGTACTGCTGATACTCTAAATGCTGTCTTACCTCCTCCACCTGACATCTCTCCTGATGTTACTAAGGCCTCCAGCACGCTGTCAACATGGTTCAGCAAAGACCTAGATATGATTGCCATGTTTTGAAAAGATCTGCAAAAAATGTTCTTCTGCTGTGTGGTTTATTAATGAGCTTCAAGAGCCTAATCTGAAATGTAGACAAGCCAAATGAGCTTGGGGCATAACTTATCTCCCAATGAGAGGAGTAATTTCACATTAGGTTACGAAAATTATAACAAAGCCATTTTTATCTCACATGTCAACTATGTTTTTATTCAAATACACAAAGTGTCTAAGATAATTAAAGAACTGCCCAACATTGTATTGAGCCTTTCTGCTCCTCAAGGTGAAACTTTCTCCCTTCCTGTCTTGCCGGAGTTCTGCAAAGATCTTTCAGAATTTTTCTTTACACATGTAAATGTATCCGAGCACATTTTCCACTAATCTTTAATACAACTGATTCCTCTAGCCTTACCAATTTGCCTTCTGATGCTCCATTTCTAACTAGCATCTCTGCTCTCAGTAATAATGTGATCTGCTCTGAGTTTAGAGCTGCAACCTTTGGTTCCTCTGTGGACCACGTTTCTCCATGATCCCCAAACTGACTCTCAATTCTCTTGTGAATCCAAATACAGACATTGGTAATCTTACACTCGTGCTTGTGTCTGTACCCTCCCTTCAAAGAAGGCTGTTGTAACACTTTTGTTATAGAACTCTAATGCAGATGCTTCACAAACTGTTAACTATTGTCCCATTTCTTTGCTTAGTAAAACTAATGGAGCTTGCGTTAATACAGGGCTTCCAGACAACAGGCGGAAAATCACTTGATTTTTGACCCTGCCCAGGTGAACTTTTGTCCCTGTCTAGGAACAGAATCAGTACTCCCTGCTGCACCAGGTAATCTCAGAACTACTCTCGATACCAAAGATTCTGCTCCTTTGGTATTGCTGTATCTTTCCAGGTCATTCAGTACCATTTTCCACCCTCTCCTCATATCAAGAGTCCACTCGGTGGGGATGCGAATCAGTGCCCTGCTGTGGTTCAACTCTACCTTTCAAGCAGAGAACAAGCGGAATCACTTCCTTCTTGCCTTTGGAGTCAGTACATTTTGCGTTCTCCCTCAAGGCTCTACTTTAAGCCTAAGACTTTTTATTATTTGACACCATTGCCTAGCTTGTTGGAAAGTATGGCTTTCTTTTTTCTGTTATGCTGATGGCAATCAGCTGATCATCGGACTTAACCTAAGAGATCTCACTTGCAAATGGCTCTTCTAAAGTACCTCTGTGAAATCTCCACTTGGAAGCATTAAAATCACCTCAAGCTAAACTGTGACAAAACTAATGTTGTTGTGTTTGGAGGCTCTGATACCTTCTGGATGGAAGCAACATGGCCATCTTCTTCCCATTCCAGCAAACCAGGCCAGTAATCTTGTAATATTGTTTTTTAATAATCAGCCTTCCTTCCATCCACATTCGTACATTTATTCACAGCGGTGCAAAAGTCAAATTCGAGATTATTACCACTGTAAAATGATAAAAAAACACTGTTCATTGCCTCACAGATTACATGTAACAATTGCTTCACATGGGGACACTACTCTCCTAATAGTCTTTAAGGCTCTTCAATGTGAGTTTGCTTTACTGACCAAATATGAACCCTTGCATCCTGATTTTTGGTTAAATAATTTCAGTTAAAACAAATGCACATAAAAAATGCCATGGCATAAATCATACACAGATTGAATATATAGTGCAGGGAATAATATAGTAAATTACAATCCTTGTGAGTCTTAGCTCCTCCCCACACACAACAATAGTAATAAAGAGCAGCTTACACTATGCAAATATATGTGATTAGGAAAGTGTTATAGTTCTGTAATTTAGCATATGCTATTTTCCAGTGACATTTGCATTCTGTCAGAAATCTTCTGTAATTATTAAGCAATGTCACTGCTTCCTTGTAATTACTTGATAGAAGCAAGTATTGCTCTTCTTGTACTTTTGGTCTGCAAGTGGCGGTAGCTACACACTTAAATCAAAATGGCTGTTTCTAGAACATACAGTTTGATGTACGAGATTCATTTTACCCACTGATTTTAAGAAGCAATGTGCCCACGAGAGAATGCATAAGGATATAGTTAGTCATCTTGGAGTTTCTTAAAGGCAGTCATCCCAGCCACGTGCCAATCATAGATCATTGAACTACATACACTAATTTATGTTCACCTAGTTTATAACTTTTACAGCAACATCTTTGTCAAGCACAGTACCATCACTTGATAAAAGAATAGACTAAATTTCCGATGAGCTCACTGTCACAGTATTGACCCGGGCACCCCATTATGTCCTTTGGTTCAACAGCCCTCTTAATAATACTCCGAAGGTATTGTGGTCAGAGCTGATCTTCAAGCGGTGAAAACTAGGACCTGCAGCCATTCAGTGTCATGGTAACTAAAAGCCAAGATGAAAAGGCAAGAGATGGCCATCAACTAGCTTCATTAAATGTCCCGGGGAAGAAGGGAGGGCAGGTGGTTTGACTGGATGTGCGCAGACAGAGCTAAATCAGATTCTGCCTCTCAGCTCACATCATTTTTAAGATCTATCTTACATTGATTGTGCATTCAAGGGATGTGCAGCAAATAAATGTGTGATTCCTTTAGGCCAGGGAACAAATGAACATGGAATATAAAGATAACAGGACATTTTCAACATCTGTCCCGTCTGTAAAGAATTATCCCAAGGAAATTTTAAGCAACTGCGTCCTGTAACAAAAGATGGACGCTTGTACTAAAGTGGGGGATGCAAAGCTGGCCCTTATCACATCCATATAAGGTAAACGTGCATACACCGTTGGACCATGTTCATCATGCACTACCCCATTGGCCATCGGGTACCAGTGCCTAAAACAAGGCCTTGAAAGTGCAATTGAAGGTTGGAGATATTTGTTAAACTACTTAATGGGCACACAAAACACACTAATATTAATTGCATTCTATAAATAAATAACGACTTGTCTCATTAAACTTTCATTGAAATGAACGCCTAGTCCGGAAACTTCCAAAGACAAGACTGTAGGACAAACCAGGCTCTTCATCCTGCTATAAAGTAAATGTTTTAGCCACCATCAGCAGCATGAGCTTAATTTCCTGACAAGTGTCTCGAGTCACAAATGTTTTACACACTTAAGTGAAAATTGGAATTAGGGCAACGTTCCATAAACGACAGGCGCAGAGAAACACTTAAGTGACTGATTAAACTAAGATATTTCCGTAGTAACATTTGAAATTTAATGCCTGAGAGAAAGGTGTGAGACAATGAACAGTTTAGGTGTCAGAGGCAGGAGAGTGTTAATAGGGTGTTATGGGAAGGAATACCCCTAGATTTAAAGGAAGCATCTCCAAGGAGAAATATGTATTTTCATGTCAGTGTGCGAAATTTCTAATTTTCCGCACACAACCTCCCTGCAATTCACGCAAATATCAGGATTAATATCTATAATTCCCAAAAAGTTTTGCATTTATATTTTCATGTTAAGATCGTGACTTTGAGAGAGAAAAAGATCACCAACTTACGAGATAAATATTAACATTGTTCAGGGTATTGAAGAAGGAAAAGCAGGAAATTCCATGAAAGAGAGGCAAGTCAATAATCGGACTCCAGTCTGACTTTTCTTGAGTATTAAAAAAATGGGCACATCCCGAATTCACATCACATTGACACAGAATGTTCCACCCAGTGGAAATTCTGCACTAGTAAATGGTACTCATTAGAGTGCTCCTGGAAATCTACGACTTTTGAAGTTTTCCTGGGGTACTCCCAAAAATCTTGTGAATCCATGAAAAATCAGGAATGCTCTCAAAGTGCAGAAAAATGCTGTAGAAGCAAATTTCTGTTTTTTAAGCAGCGGGTGTTGTGCATTAGAGCCTCCATGAACAACATTAGCGGTTCATTTGCCTCTGGAGAATGAATATCAATTTTGCACCATCAGCAATGACCTGCTTTTCTTCTTTCACTATGTGTTAATCTTTCTGCAGTGGTTTTTGGTTGCCGGTGCCAGAGTCTCTGATAAACACAAATGCATTGCAGCAGTCTTACCGAAGTCAGCATCTTCACAAAGCATTCTGTGCACCGAAGGTCATCTCATGTGCAGAAAATCTCATCCTCGTGCATGGAAATTCAAAACCCTGGATCACAAAATAAAGTTCGGTGCACTTTCAAAACATGTGAAGTCTATGTTGGGAGAATGTGTCTCTATAGCGGAACAAATTTAAGGTAAAGATTGGAGAATGTGAGCATTTCATGGAAGGGCAGCATGGCACTGAAAAAGCTTTGAACACAAACTCACAAGTTTGTGAATATGGCTAATCATTTGTGACTATGGCTTATCATTTTGCAGGTTGCTTTCCACCCTGGATTAAACAATGGAGTACACCGCAGCTAAACATGTTCTAAGTCAGGGAGGCAATCTGTTAAATGTGTCGGGATGCATGGGGAACCAAAACATCCCTTGCAAAAATGCTCAAACCAGCCCCGCTCCCTTCGCCTTCTTGTGCTATCTCTCTCTTTCTGTCCATCCATTCTCTCTCTCCTTCTCTCGTCCCTCTTCGCCCTCTCAGATCATTATCTCCCTATGTTTTTCCTACGGCTCTCTTTTGAATCTCCTCCCCATGGCTGCTGCAATTAGCTTCAAGGAGCTGAGGAAAGGGACAAAGGCAACAGGAGCATCCCTGGGCTTTCAAAACCGGCCTCCAAGGACTCCAGCCCACCAGGGAAATGCCTGGTGGAAAAAAGGCCCTGGAAATGTTTTCCCCTGTGAAGTCAACTTACCTCGAGGGGATCCTTCTACTAAAGCTAACATATACCTATTTTTTACAGTCTAAATTATACACTTACTACTGATGAACTCTGGGTACCATGTTTACATCCATGGGCGCTCATCTCTCTCATTGGCGCTGTTCACCAACACTTATCTCTGTCCTAGTTAAGCTCGGATCCAACGCCCTGCTGTGTCTAAAACGGTCAGACTTTGCTCTGGACTCTAAATCCAAAACTATTCAATTCAATTCGGTACTTTATTTCGGTCATAAACCATAAAAGTAACAACTCATCAGTACAACAAACTTCTCTTACTTGCCCCATTTCAGTCATGAATACTACACCAAAAATGAATCACAAACGCCTTTGCAGCATGCTGATAGCAATCACGGCAGATGCAAAGGAAGTGCACCTCAAATGACCAGACCATAGAAGGACTTGGGGTGAGACACTAAGGCAATCCGATCCCTTCATAAGACAGCAAGCCTGTGGGATGTGAGCGACCAGGGCAACAGCGCACAGCATCGCTGGGTCGGCTCTGTGACATCAGCTTGGAAGGGGCGTGTCAATGGAGCCATCTTGGAACGTTAGTACCGCCAGTACCGCTGTCTCATGATCATGCTAGCGTGGGACATGGAGGACATGAAAGAATGGTCAAAGATAATACTCTATAGAAAATAATTATCATATTCTCTAGTCAAAATATAATGTCTTCTGACTTTGAGATTCTTCGTGATTTACCAAAATGAGTCAACCCTAGTGTCGGTTGTATCCGGTGCCTGCTTGGAGTGTTAATGAGCTTTGTTACAGTCATTATGAGAGGGAGAGTTGATTATCTGCCAATGAAAACAGTTCCAGCAGTCAGTGATGTTTAATCACGAAATCTATATTAATACACATTTTGCACATAATGTTCTCAGTCTAATGGCAATAAAAATAGGTCAGTATTTAAATCTTTCATGGATCAGTTAGTTACATAAACAAGTTTCCGTCATATCCCTGTGGATATGCATGCAACACATTAACCTTTTCAGCATTATGAGGAATTTGCAAAGCTTTTTTTCGAAATATCATAGTATGCTAAGAATCTCAGTGCATAGCAGACCAACTCTGCAGATATATTCGTACGTTTGCTGACTGCATTTTTTTAAAAAAAATTATGAGCTTTAAAAACTTGTAAATGTTCTTAAATCACTGCTTATTCTTTTAAAAGGTTTACTATATCTTTTTAAAATCATTGTACTGTTTGTTGTCCACATTTAAAACAGGTTTTAAAAGTGCTCCCTCAATCACCCAAAATAAACAAAATATAGAAAGTGTCTTGATCAGAAGCCTCCTAAAACTGTTCCAGATGTGCTTTGAACAATCTAACTAATAACAAAATAGAGCAAGTGTCTAGATCAGAGGCTGCCCAATATGGTTTTAGATACTTCATGCTCAATCATCTAAAATAAACTAATATAGCAAGTGTCTATGGCAGAGGCTGTATAACACTGAAGCAGAAGGGCCGGATTCATGCCAGATTTTTACTACATCCTTGTGCAACACATTTATATATTAAATAATCTAAGGAGGAATCATGTGTATAGATGGTTATTCTGCAAATCTGACATGGCTCTGACCCACATGGACTAGCGTTGGACACGCCTGAACAAGATGAACTCCTCGTTTAATTATGTGCATTTTTAAAATCCTAATCAGAAACCTGAGGTGTTCCTTGGCTGGTTTACATTCTCATGGTGCCTTATGTATGGAATAGCAACAGGCATTTTAGCTATATCTAGGTCATTTCCTTCTGCAAGATAATGATTGTGCTGCCCGAATTAGTACTATATTGTAGTATATGTATTCGGTTATTCACATATTTCTTAATTGCACTACTAACCCCTGGGGCAATAGGGTGCTACGTTTAATCAAATAAGAAGCAGAATATCAGACATACTTTTCATGTTGCTGGGGCGACTGAAGGCTTTGGGATTATTCTATAATTTTTGCAATAGATATTGAGGGATTTTGTTAAGAAGCTAACTATTTGAAAAGGTGGTTGTCCCTTGGGTGCTGGAGTGGTGGTAGTGGGGGTAAGAGCAGCATTGATGGTTTTGCAAGGACTGGAATATATTTAAACTAACTGTTTTCTTTCTTTCGGAATTGCAGTTTTAATTGAACATCTTCTTTCTTTGATTTTAGTTGACCCTCCTGCCATGGTTTTTCTTCGAATCTCTTGTTTGGATAGCACAGTCAATGGTAGTCCAGATATTGGTCATAAATGGTACTCACTAGTCGAATGTCATAGTAATGGGGGCACAAACGTCAGTCATACATAGCATTGTGATCTCGTAGATTCACTGTTAATGGCTGACAGTCTTTGATCACATCATGGCGTTCATTAGTTGGGGAGTCTTGGGCAGTGCGGACCAGACATTGGCCACAGTGTGACGCTCTCTGGTTGTGGAGCCATGGTCAATGGTAGCCCAGACACTGGCCATACCACTGCATTTGCTGAGTGGGAGTCATAATCAGTGGTGGCCCACACATACAATGGCGCTAGCTATTTGGGATACCATGGTCAATGGTGGCCCAGACACCAGTCAAATCATGGTTCTCAGCAGTGGTCTGTCATGGTCAATGGGAGTGAAGACATTGGCACTACCATAGAACTTGGGGGCTTTGGAGTCATGGCCAAGAGTGGCCCAGGCAATAATCATACTATTGACTCGTTATGTGAGGAATCATGGTGAATAGAGGCCCAGATTGGTCATACCGTGATGTTCGCTAGTTGGACTGCAGTAGTCAAGGATAGAGAATAGAACTGGAGGACATATGGGTATCAGTTGTTATTTTTTTTCCTACATCAGCCAAATTAAGCCTACAATTATGGAAATGCATTGCCAGGTAGACAAGGTCTCGGGCCATTGGCCCAAAGGATTTTTGTCATATCCTACATTGGGGCTTCTTTGTGACTTCCTGGAAACTGTCAAAAAATCTGTGAGTGAAACTAGTGATATCTGTTTAGGTTTCCCATTTTTTTAGCATCTGAATTTCCGAATCTAATATTGATTTGTTTGTAGGAAAGGTGCGAGTTTAATTGTAAAAGCTATGTGGATTTAAATGTTTTGAAATGGTTATAAATAACCTTCAATGACTTAAGTCAGTCATGTATCATAGGGCAGCTATGTAACGCAGCAGCGGCCTGTGCAGGTAAGAGCGGTGGGGGTCGGGTGGGGGGGGGATTTCGACAGGAGACGACGAGGGAAAATTAATTATTTATTTAATTTTCCCTCGTGGTCATCTGTCAAATTCCTTCCCAACGCGGCCCCACTTCTCTTACCTGCACGGGCCACTCCTGATGTGACACCAAGCCGATGTTGTGTGCCTGAAGGAGCACGTCTGTCTTTGTAAGGCTCAAGGTTTATTGGTGGTTAAAATCATACTTACATTGGCTATTTCAAAAGGTCACAGTTATGACAGAGAACAAAGACGTGGATAAACAAAAAAGGTCTGTAGATGTGGCATTGGTGAAAATGGTGATTGCACAGTGCCCTATTCCATGGCATAATGTAAATATATTGTTTTTTCCACATAGAAAGCTATAACCACAAAAATAAAAATAAATAAATAACCATAACTGCAATTTTTCAAAGAGGCAAAAAATAATGAAAGATACTTTAACATAGCACATATAGTACAAAAGTAATGTCAATACATGAAAGAAAGGATGTAGAAAATGATGCAGATAAACATTATTAAGATTTATTCTGCTAAAAACGATGTTGATATACGTTCAGTAACCCAGTAAAAATAATATTACGGTTAAGCACATTGGTATATGCAGAACAAGAGCAAGTATTGGCAAATCAAATATGTTTAACGTTTTTATGTCATGCAGTTCAAACATGTGCATGACATATAAACATCAAATGCTTTGGCTTTGCTAATGCTTGTTCCTTGTCTGCAAAGGAGAGAAACCACAAACAAAAACATCTGAAAAATAGATGCTATATAAAATAAAGCAAAGCTTTTGCCATAGCATATATTTTTTAAGGATTTTGTCAGTGTTTACTCCTCAGTGCGATGGATGGGACCTCTTGCTGACTAATTTCAGAAGGAAACTAGCCACTCGTGCATCACAATGGAGGCGGAAGGACACGCTCAAGCAGATAAAAGAAAACAGCACAAATAAAATACTCCTGTGGGCTGATCTAAGATGTGATTAATAAGGTCTCAAACCAATGGCTGAAGGTGCAGACAAAGAAATAAAGTAAATGGCTGGTGGACACCGAGACGCATACCTGGTTCCCATCGGCATTGATGTCGGCAGCTCCGGTCGTTACGCCACAACAAAACATTGCTAATAATTGTTCTTTGTTCCTCCCAAATATGAACTCTGCATGCCTGTGGCAATAAAGATTTAACTTTACATGCACTGAATATATATTGCTGCACCAGACACTAGCATGCCTGGTTTACTGTCTAGGTATATATATGTAATTCTCTTTACCTCACTCCTTACTTGTCTGGCAAGACAGCTCATTAGCTGCTATTGTTCAGAGAGAGAAGTCTGTCCACCAGAAGCGAATACTTCCAATGTACTCCAGAAGGCCTCTTGCACCGAACGTGACTGAAAACACACACTCGCGGTGGATTCTGGGAGCAGGCGTGTTGCTTCGGCTCGCTCTGAATAGGCAAGAAGTAGCGGGAGGGGGAGGGCGCGCGTGCTTTCACTTCTTCACAGTTTCCGAAATTTCTCGAACTCATCTCATTGCCGCAGCAAGGGGCCGGCAGACAAGGTCAACTAGAAACGGAGGCATCGGGCGCCCTCCCCGCTCCGCCTGCCCGCGGGGAATCATTAAGGAATCAAGTCATTAGTCTCCAGCTGGCCAACAAAACGCTGTCTTATGATTTTTAGATGCCCTTTAATTTCCCTGTCACATCTCCCGTCCGGCGATAATGTCAGGAGGATACACCCACTGAAAACAAGTTTTTACGACCCATTCTGGTAGGTAATTACATTGCATTTTAATTCCGTCCCATTGAGCGGGTCTGTGCTCTGCGGACCGGGCCTGCATGCAAAGGCGCGCGCCACTAGTTGACATTCAGCTCGAGCGCGCGAGCCGCTCGGGGCCCGCTACCTCCCTGGAGGACTTTACTCTCGTTTCCTTCGGTTTCCCGAGTTCGCTCGAAAACATCCGTCCTATGCCTCGAACTGTTACTGTTTGCAAAACTGGCTTAGGAGTGTGTGAAGATGAAAAGTTTTTATCTGGCGAACACCTTGGTTTTTTTTTCTCCAAAAATGACTAAATACTAACAAAGATCACAAAGTTGTATGAGAGATGCGTTTTCGGGTGAAAATCTAGCTATGCAGTTGCGTAAATAAAATTCTCACAAGTTTGCGGAGCCAGATAACATTCGCAAGAGAAAACTATCGTCATGTGTAAGCAGTGCAAAAGTAGAAAACTCCTCAAATGACAGGTAGGACAGTATGTGTAACTTCTTAAAACTATGCTCACTTAACACTGCTTCACACACTCCTAGTTTATACCCGAAGATTATGAGTCCGAGATAGACCACTGTTGGGCTGGCCTTTCAGGCATTCTGGTACGGCCAGGTGGGCCAGTGGGTCGACAGGTTCTTTTGTGTTCCTGTGGGCAGTGACAAGACCAAAAAAGCCTACATTGCCATTTTCAAGCTGACCCATGTGGCAGCGCCAAAAAAAAACAGTTCAGCACAGATACATGTCTTGTCTGTTGGAATATAGTTATCAAATTCATTGGGGAGTTGAGAAAGTGACATTACAAACTCTGACATTTGACTCTGAAGATGATCCGTTGCATATTTATTTTTGAGCGATGTGTATTGAAAACTGCTATCGTCAGCAATGTAATATACAGTGACTGACAGTGCAAATAAACAGCCAGCCACTGATCTGAAGTTAGATTGCTTTCAAAGTAGACCAGAGAGTTTATTCCCAGCAATGTATAACATTTGCTACTCCTAGCGACCCCTAAATGATGGCCGCAGAGACGGCCCCAGCCTTTCAGGGACCCCACTTTTAGAGTCAGATATGTCCTGCAGAGAGTCTTGCCCTAATCACCTTGAGTAATTCTTAAACAATTTGTTTTAAAAACCGCTTTCCTTTAATTTATTTTTATGTGTGAGAGTTTATTATGGACATTTTGCAGAGATGTGCTGTGTTTATGTTTCAAGCAAAACCCATAAAGATGTTTCTTTAAGATCAAAGCAGGACCTTGCATATGAGAAATGAGAGCGTGTCAGAAAGATTATTTGCAGTGATATTAGTGAGCTGCTGTTGTGTTACAATATTGAAAACACAAGTCACTATCCCTGAGTATTAGATGTAAACGCATTTAAAATTTGGATGAGTGGGCCTGTATAACTGTGAGTGACCTGGCCAAAGAGCGCATGAAAGAGCTGAAATTGGATCAAAAATTCAAAGCTGTTCTGAAAAGGGGCCCCCGTAATCCATTTGGCCCAGGGCCCCTAAAATCCTTAAGATGTCCCTGATGATCCGATCTGCTGTTCCATTCCTTGAACCCCCTCTCCTCCAGTTCCTTCAGCTCTTACCACCAAGCTTTCTGAAGTTGCCTATACAGCGGGGAGATTACGTTTCCTTCGCTCACGGTAGCCAGGTTATCGATTTGTGTATATTATTGTTTTATTTACCCTCCAAGGAGTCCAAGAGATGATATAAAGTTAGAACGTGTCTTGTCACATTTATGATCTTTCATACAGTGGCTCAGGTGAAGGTGTGGAAGAACAGACTTTCACAAGTTGGTTGATGATGCAGCGTGGGAGGGCTTAGCTGGACACCATATTAATCCCAAGGTGACCGGATGGTTATCAGAAGGAAGATTAATAGAAAGGTGGCTGTCAGATGGACGCCGCTAGACCTGTTGGCTTGTAGTCACCTACATCAACCTATATGGGGAGAAGGCCACTCTCAGGATTGCTGAGGTGATCCCTCGCCAATTCACAGTCTTCTAAGGTTCAATCCTGATACCAGTAATACTCTCTACCGGAAGCCGATCGAGCACTCGGCACACCTAAGAGGTGGCATGTAGTGATACGTGAATGTCAGTCGATGCCACAAGCTATAAAATAATGGATACTCCTTCTGATGAAGGGTCAGTAGATATCAGCAGAATTACATCCCCACCCTTTCCAGAGCAGAACCAATAAAACAGAAACTCTTCCCCTGGCTCAATAATGGCGCCAGCGAACCCATGCCACGGTCAAACACAGTTTCCTCCTAGGACTCTTCATGTTGACTAAAAATGCAGCCGCACAACCCCCTAGATGCAGAACCCACCATCCACTCCCAGAGTCAGTCCTCATCATAGAAAAATCAATTCAGCTCCTGTCTGGTACCACCCAGAAAGCACCAATAGTCATAACCTCCAGCCACTCTCCTAGGACCTTAGTCAGTTTCGTAGGCTTCTATCCACCCTGCAACCTACCATTAAATAATCAGAAGTCACCAAGGCCTCCCCAACCTTTACTCTTTTTCTACTCCTAAGCTTTGGAAACATAGATTTCTGCATCTTCGAGATAGGTACAATAACTGTAGGTGTGATCTTTGTTAAACCTCGGCCCAGGCAACATTTTACATTACCTTCACGTAGCTTGCATAGTCTGTGCAATTTCATATTATGCAAAACGTTGCACATATTCACCGGGGGGGAGGAGACAAGATGGCGGACTGACGCCGTCTCTGAGAGCCAGCAGACACAGAGTTGCTCCCGAGGCTTTTTGGAGTCGGTGATCGGCGGCTGGTATGAGTTGAGTGGGAGCAGCGAAATGCGATAGACGCCGAGTATGAGAATGCAGAGAGAGCGGCCGTTCTAGGAGACCCCTGCTAAACTGCTAAATACCGACACTACAAAATTGAGGAACCAGCTTTTCGGCTTTTGTCTCCTGCCTGCTCCCTTGCAAGCCCGCTCACCTGTTGTCTGTAGTTGTCAGCGGGGGTCAAACGAAAAGATCAGAGGAGTGAAGGAGAAGGGAAAGGGAAAAAAAAAACGAGGGGAAAGTGACCGCACCCGGGATTCTGGCGAGTGGCGGTCAGCGGCTGGCTTATCCTCGCAGCTTGCTGATAACCCGCTGACGCCTGACAGCTGATGTTGCAGCTCGGGACTTGCGACCAGTGGCCAGCGGCAGGAATTTAACTTTTTCGCTTGCACAATCGAGGGAGGCTGCTTGCCTCTCATTCTTCCCTGAAGGTTTCTTTCATTAAAATCGGATGCCTCTTCCCAGCGAGTGGGTGTAGATACGGACGTTTGGGAGATTGCCTGCCTCGCTGCTTGCTTCGCTCCGAAATCAACTGATTTCCTCCGCCTGAATCGGATTCTCTTTCCAGCGCATGGCCGCGCTGCTGTTTAAAGACGACCTGCTTTCGTTACAGTGAATCTTCTCCTAGGCTCTCAGGTCAGCTGTTTCTTTTACGCTTTTTAGTGGCTTTGTTGGCTTAGGAAAACGCTGAACCTTGTACTGCCTGGGCCCTGGCCCTGTTAACTCACTATAGCACTCCATCGATCACAGAGAGCCTCTGTGGAACTTTTAGTGAGTAGAAACTGCTGTGTTATCAGTAATTGTAGCCAGATTATACAGGTCTACAGACCGTCGGATTGCCGTATTGCTGGATTGCTGGATTGCCGGATTGCTGGCTGGAAAAGACTTACCACGCTGAGACCACTGTATTGAATGCAGGCGATTGCACGAGTCGGACTTAACCGCTTGCTGTCTACGTGGGTGGCTGTTTGTCTAGCGGCTCGACGGCTTTCATTGAGCCTTCGCTATTGGCTTGCACTGAGCCCGCAATTATATACTGCTTCCGTGGCATCTTGGAATATGGCTCCTTCAAAGAACCTTGCGAGGAGTACCCGCGCAACAAACCGCTTACCGGTAAGTGCCGCTGGGACCATGGTCTGTGATCCGGGAATCGAGACCCTGAAGGCGGATACTGCCGGTCATACTACAGGGGCAGGGAAGCTTGGAAAGCCGATATTGCGTTTCTTGCAGTCAAAGCGGTCAATGGAGCTACTTTCCTCAGAGGGTGTAATTGAAGTGAGTGATAGCAACAGATTAACAGAGATTGTGACTCACGCTATAACCGAGCAACAAAGTAGCATAGTCCCCTTATCCTCTGGTTTTAGTAAAACAAATACTCCAGTGGAGACGTATCAGGACCAACATCAAGCCCGAATTGTAGAAACAAATAGTCAGTATGATAGTGGGAAATCTGATGGGGTATTCGAGGACATTAGGAGTCGAGCCCTTAATAGTCCTGAATATGGGGCAACTTCGGAGATTTCTCTTGAAGGGGCGGATCTACCCGTAGATAACATAGTCATTCTGGGAACAGAATTAGAACCAGAATTAGAAGAAGAGCTCAAAGATGGTAATTAAGACAAACAGCAGTTATCGCCTCCAGACGATGTCTCAACGGGACTGGGCCAGATAGTAAAAGACGTCATAATTGAACCGAGGCTAGCTGAGGGTAGTGTCCAAGGCACAGAGGCTGGCACTCTGGTACTGAGTGATGAGCTATATGAAAGCAATCTACATACTTTAGAAAATGGTATTGCCCCTATCACCTCCATAAATGATTTTGCTTTGGACAAACAAAATACGCCACACATGCTTGAGAGGTCTGTTACGGATCAAGGACAAAAACTGGGGCAAAGCACTACGACATCAAATAATCTCATTGCTTTAAAGCAAAAGCAAAAGCAAACCCCACGCTCAGGAGCTTGTGGAAAGAAAAACTCTAAGCCTAAAACACCGAGGGATATGGGGAAATAAGCTCTAACTGGCTCTGGCCCATCTGGGGGTCAGAGGTCAATGCAGCTGAAAAATGCAGAGGTGATTAGCCCCATACGACGATGGGCTCAAACAAAAGGGGGCGTGCGAACTTTAATATCTCGACTATCGGGTGCCGGCTTAGTGGATGATGTCTACGGGGAACTAGGTTTGCCAGCGGATGGAGTACTCGAGGGAACATATGGGAAAACGTCTGAGGAAATTAGTTCCCATCAAGTCACTTGCATGCCCTGTGAGGTAGGAGACTCTCAGGGTTCCCAGGGCAAAGAAATCCAAGCTCAAGTTGGCAAAACTTCATTACTCTCACTAATTTTGCAAACTCTTAAAGATCAAAGAGAGGAAACACAGGAGCTTTTTGCCCAAGTCAGGGCAGATAATCATGACATACAGCAATCCTTAAGGGAAGTAACTTTGAAAGTAGGGACTCTCACAAATGACATAACGGATTTACAAGAGAGAGTAGTCAGCACGGAAGAGACAATGTCTAAAATAACTAACACGGTTCAACAGCACGATGACTCGCTTGGGGGACTTCAGCTAAGAATTGAAGATTTGGAAAATCGTCAGAGGAGGCAGAATCTGAAACTGTTTGGTATACCGGAAGGACAAGAGGGATCAGATCCTAGGGCTTTTGTGGTACAGATATTGCAGAAGGCCTTTCCGGATCTTGGGGATTGGGACTGTCAGATACAAAGAGCCCACAGATTACCATTCGTACAGCGTAGGCAGGATGCTCGTTATCCACGTCCTTTCCTCATCTATTTTGGAATTTTTTTGCTTCAGCAAGCTGTCTCCCTGAAGGCTAGACCTAGATCACCTGTTTCTGTCGAGTCATTTTCTATTTTTTTCCGATCAGATTTTTGTAAAATAACAATGGACAGGCGTTGGCAGCTTAGACAATTGATTGACCCACTAAAATCTACCGGGGCACAAGTTTATTTGCAGGAACCAGCACGCGTGAAGGTAGTACGGGAGGGCCAATCATACTTTTTTGTGTCTGAAATCGAAGCAAAGGAAGCACTTCATAGATGGCAGAAAGGGGGGGGGGGTATAAGGACAAGGCTAAAGGGCTGGGCATGACTTAGGTTTATGTGGAGGGATAGCTATGATGAATCTTTTTTTTTACAAAGGGGTCTCTCTTTCCTTTTGCATTATGATTTGCATCATGGTTTTCTTATTTTTCTCCAATGATTAGAAGGTTAGCCTCGGGAGTCGCTGTGGAGTCTGGTTCTCAGTTAGCTGCCAAATCCAACGGCAGCATTGGAAGAGGATGATTCTTCCTTCCAGATGTAGGGGGTGGGTAGGTGCAGGGGGGTGGGCAGCCTCCTGTGGTGGGTGGGGTGGCTATGGGTGGGGGGAAAGAGAAAATGTCAACACAAGGATACTAAGAATTAAAAGTGTAGATGGAATTGACGAACGTTTTATTGAGTTAAGCAATTTGGAGAATACAAAGGCAGGAATAAAGAGTTTTCAAGATGGAGTGGGTTAGATGCCTTGCATGGAATGTAGCAGGACTAAACAGTAGAATTAAGAGGCAACTAGTTGCAGAAGAACTAAAAATGTATAATTCTCAGATAATTATGCTTACAGAGACACATCTTTCTTATAAAAATCGTGGACTGCTGAAACAACTAGGGCACGAGGTTGTAGTCTGTACAGCGCAATCTGTCTCTATACGGGGTGTTGCTATTTTGAAGCAGAAAAGATTTGTATGCGATATAGTTAAGACAATGTCTGATAAAGGCGGCAGATGGGCTATAGCACAAATGAAGATAAGGGGAAAGAAATACGTCTTCTGTTCTCTGTACGGTCCTAATATAGATGACCCTACCACCATTGATACAATAAATATGGAATTGCTGAACTGGGAGGGGGAACGGGTGGTGATGGGGGATTTTAATTGTATTATGGATTATGCAGTAGATACAACAAACCAAAGAACTACTCACAGGATGCAGAAGACACAGGCTGCGATAAGAGAGCTAGGTCGATTACAGGCGATTAGAGACGTATGGAGAAAGTTATATCCCAATATACCGGGATATACATATTATTCTGCCCCGCATAAGTCATATTCCCGAATTGATCTAGCGTGGGTGTCAGATTCAATATCATGGTCCGCAGATATGGAAATTTGCCCAAAAATCACCTCGGACCACAATCCTATTCTTTTTACTTTCAAGGCCCCTAGGGAGAATAAGACAACTAGACTTTTTTCATTTCCTAGGTATTTACTGCAGGATGAAGAGTATGTTGCTATGATCAGGAAACAACTTAAGGTATTTTTTATAGAAAATACAGGGTCGGCATCACCTATTGTGATCTGGGATACATCCAAAGCAATTATTAGGGGCTGTACGCAACAATATATTTGGAGACAGAATAAAAGTCGAAAAACTATGATAAAAAAGACTACTTTAGCTATTCTTGCTGTGGAAGACCAACATGCAGAGGCAGTCTTGAGGGGCACTGATAATATAGATGACATAGAGCAATTGGGGCTTACATTGATCGATTTGAGGTCAGCCCTGAAGAATACATTCAGGGAGAAAATAATGGCAAGATTTGGGAAATATCACTTGGCACAATACGAATATGGGGAAAAAATAGGTAAAATTCTTGCTTTTAAGGTTGCAAATGATAGAGCTAAGACCTGTATAAAAACTATTAAGGGGCCCAATAATTTATTGTCTGAGCATCCGCAACAAATCTTAGCGCAGTTCGAAATTTATTACCAAAAGCTATATACCCCATCTATCCAACCAAAACAGGAAGATATAAATAATTATATTCAGAATAGCTTGATAGCTAATATGGATGGCGAAACATCTGAATTTATGGCAAGAGACGTCTCAAAGGAAGAAATAGAACTAGCAATCAGTGCTTTGCCACCAGGCAAAGCGGCTGGCGAAGATTCCATACCACTTGAGCTTTATAAAATCTTAAAAGATGTCATATTGCTACCATTTAGTCAGGTTATAGAATATATTGGGCTAAATGGTAAGGTCCCTGAGTCCTGGAATACGACACAAATTGTTTTTTTTTTTAAAAAGGGTAAGCCAGCGGTTAAATGTGGGTCTTACAGGCCAATTTCGCTTATTAATGCGGATGCAAAAATATTCTCAAAAGATTTTAGCAAATCGTCTTGCTCCAGTCATGCCTAGTCTCGTATCCCCTCATCAGCACGGGTTTATTCAAGGGAGAGACACCACTGCTCATATTAATATGGCAATAGCTGCCTTTGATGTGGCAAAGGTTCGGTCAACCCCACTCGGTATTATTTTACTTGACGCTGAAAAGGCGTTCGACCGAGTGGGGTGGGACTTTTTATTGGCTACGCACTCTGCCGCTGGCATCAGTGGCCAATTTAAAACGTGGGTACAAGCTTTATATGACAGGCCCTGTGCCAAATTAGTATACTCTGGTTTACAATCTGCTATATTTCCGATTCTTTGTGGTACACGGCAGGGATGTCCCCTTTCACCGTTGTTATTTGCGTTATACATAGAGCCTTTTTTTTCCATTTTACAAAATACTCAGTCAATCCGCCCGTTTATGTCAGGCATGCTTGCCCTGAAGGCCAGTGCATACGCTGATGATATTGCTGTTTTTTCCACGGAACCTGGAGAGGCACTGAAAGTAATAGAGAAAGAAGCCGCTGAGTTTGGTTTATTATCGGGATATAAATTAAATATTACGAAAACTCAAATCCTTCTTAACTTTAAACCTACGGTCCCAATACGGGGGGTCTGCTCAGTTGTTACTTACCTGGGGGTCAAGCTGTCGGCACAGATTGATAGGATCTTTACTTTAAACTATAAAGCATTATTGAATGAGACAGCTAAATCATTTAAAAATTGGCATAAGCTACCTTTAGGCATTATTGGCCGGATTAATATTATAAAAATGAAAATTCAGCCAAAATTTCTTTATTTATTTCGTTCTATTCCACTACGAGTTCCTAATTTGTTTTTTAAACGTTTAGAGGGTATGATGAGCAGCTTTATATGGGGGTATAGAAAATCACGAAGGGCAATAGATTTGCTAAAACTTCCTTTTAGCCAGGGCGGTTTAGAGTTTCCAGATTTTAAGATGTATTTCTGGTCGGCGTTCATAGGACGTTTTCGCAGTCTTTTCAATCCTGATTTCACTACTTTTAGTCATAGGTTCATGTTAGGTGAAGAAAGTAACATGTTCCTTTACAGAACTAACGATCCAAATTATTTTAAATGGGTCAAATTTAAGACTGTACGAGATAATATACTAATTTGGCGGGCTATTTCGCTCAGGTGTAATATATCATTTTATCACGATAAATATCCTCTTTGGGGGAACCCAGGCTTGCCGGAAGTGTTTCATGATATTATAGGTAAACATTGGGCTAGGTGTGGTGTTACATGCTTAGCGGATTTATATGATGGTAGGGGTTTTGCTTCTTTTGGCGTACTTCAGATACAATATAAGCTTTCTGAAAATATGCTGTTTAAATACCTTCAAATTAGAGACTATTTTATCCGTCATCTGAAGTTAACGAATATTTCTCATTCAGATATATGGGATTGTCTATATGCCGCAAATACCAAGTCTTTAATCAGTAGGGCATATAAATGCTTGAATACTTACAGGTCAGATGACTCAGAGAGACTAGCAGATCGTTGGAGTAAGATCATGGGGGAGTCGGAGGCGGCTAGTTCGATATCGCTAGCTCTTAGCACGATAAATAAATCAGTGAGTTCTACTAATTTAAGTTTGCAACAACATCGTGCGATCTGCTTATTATACTATACGCCTGAAAGAATTGCTAAATGGTCATCTAATAACCTAAATACTGATCGGACAAAATGCCCAAGATGTGATTTATATGCGGCGAATATATTGCATATGTTTATAAGATGCCCAGCATTGTCGATATTCTGGCAAAGGGTTGGTCAAGTAGTATCGCAGAAGTTGGGGATTGAATCACCTCTCACAACAAGGCAAATAATGCTGGGTAGTAGGAGTTCGAGCTCTAAATCAAATGGTATATTTTGCATCTTAATGGTTTCTGCAAGATTAGCAATTGCTCGGGACTGGATAAATCCAAAACCTCCTTCTGTTACTGATTGGTGTTTAATAGTCAGACAAACATATGATATGGAACAAGCACCGGCTAAAACAAGGGGAATTCGTTCTTTAGCTAGATGTAATGCAATATGGAAGTCTGTGTTCTAAATGAGATTGTATAAGGAGGCAAATATGGACTATCTATGATATGTTATGGCATTCGTTTGATTTTCTTCCCTTTTTTTTTGTTATCCCTATGGCTCATTGTGGAAACTTTTAGGTACTTAATCTGCTATTTATTTTTCTGTTTTGTAACCTTGTGTTGACAAATAAAAAACATTTTGGAAAAAAAAAAACATTATGCAAAACGTTGCAAATTAAGCCAGTGTCAAATTGGAACAATTTTTTGCTGCGGATGACGGGTGCAAACAGAAAATGTGCTGTGAGAAACAGGTGCAAGTAGAAAATGTGTTGCATAGGACATTGTCTTTGCAAACTAGTCTTCTTGTCGGTATCAAGTCATTTCTGAATATAAGCCATTCCCTCATGTTTTTACTCAACGATACTCCAAAGTGCATTTTACATATTTTCCTCAACATTTCACATAATTGCAGGGAAAACATTATGTAATGTTGTACATTCTGTTTTAGGCCTCTCTCATGTTACTAGTGTATTGTGCCCATGTGATAAGAGTAGTAATTTCACTAGAATTACCTGAGGTGTGAGACATTTAGTCTCAGACCTAGGTCTAGTTAAAAAAAAAAAAGCAATCAGAGTGGAGAAAAATGTCAACACTCCCTAAAAATAGACTTTAAAACAGACTCAAAATATTGACTGCAGAAGCAATTATCATATATTAACATTTCGCTACAAGAAATTCCATGCAACTAAATCAATGCTGTTTAACATTTAGGAAAAAGTACTAGGCAACATTTCCAGATGACGTTATAGACATTTTAAGTGCCCCTCCCCGTTCTAGCTACTCCCTCACCAGTGCCTACTGGTACTGTCCTGTGGGAGGTGGCGTTTGATTCTGTTGTTCCTTCTTTCATGGTTTAATTTACTTGATTGCTAGAAGTAATGGTGAATGCAGATGTGGGATGGAGAGGGAGGGGTAGAAGTGTAGCAAATAAAGTATTGGGACTGTGGCCAGCTAAAAGGGGGAGAAAGGAGGAAATACTGGGGTAGGGAGGGAGGCAATGGTACATGATTTTAGCAGGGGGGCTGGAGCATGCCCAAGAGAAGGGAGCAGTCAAGAGGGCAGGGGAAAGGATGGCGCAGGGGTAGAAGAGCAAGTCCTTCAAGATTTATATTTCCACTTGGTTCTCTTGGATTAAGACGGATTAAGTGCTTAATTTAAGCCGGTGGTAGCCGGTGAGGACCACCAGCACTTATTTTTCCTGTTCAAACATTTCCTGAGAGCAAGAGAGGTAACACACAGAAAGGTGAAAGAAGGGGGAGAGAAAGACAAAACCCCGTCACTAAGGGAGAAAGCAGGAACACACAGGAGGGAGAGAAAGGGGCTGGGAGTTTCTGGTGGTGGATTGAAGCGGCCTTAGGTGGATTCAAGGCTACGCAGCCTTGGTATTAGGCGCCTTTGCAGCCACAGGATTCTGAACAAAGCTTTGAGCACCAGCACTCATTAGTTTACAAATTAAGCACTGAACAGATTACATGCCACAAAGACCAAGAGGAATTTAGAGTAAGTGATAAACTTAAAAGAGCACAGTTAGTACAATTGCAAAAGAAAATAGTTATGTTCATACCAGTTGGTGTCCAATGCAGATAATGGACTTGTGGATCCATGCCACATTTACAGGATTTCCACCTAAAATAGGATTTCATACAATGAATCCAAATGGAATATTTTATATTGTTAGCAGCTGCCCTGGAAATGTGCCATGAGTCTATCTCTTCTGGACCTACAGTGGACACCCTTGCCTGAATTGCCAACTCAACTGGAACTAAAAACAGTCTGAAAAAGCAATAGAACTATGTGTACATCAGTAAAAATGAAAGAAGTAAAATGCTCAGAATCGCCATCTCTCACTGGATTCCATCTGTTTTTCTATATTTAGTTTCCGAGAATCTTTTGGTCCCTTACTGCCAATAAGACATTTAAGCAGACGCAGATCTGACTCTCTCGCTTACGTCGCTCTTCATCAATCTGACCGAGGTACAGCTACAAGGTCACCGCAATGCATCTGGAGCGCTGCGTGACACCCAAACTCTTACCACATGGGCCACTCTAAAAACCCACACTCCTCCTCGATTACCTGGAGGAACTGTGGGTTTTCTTGAGTGCATAAAGAGTTATATAGAAGATATAATACATGCAGTTTGCTGGATATGAAGCACAGCACTTGACAGCCCCTACGAGCTTATGCGGAAATGTGTCCAAGTCCAGTTGTGCACAGTTTCTTCTATTTGACCACGGTATGGACCACCAATCCTTCAAAATGGCCTCACTAAGAGGACCTCTTGAAAGTTCTCACCATCTGCTAGAGTGTTGTCCCTTCCCACAGTGGAAGTTGTCCGTCTCGCGATCTCAGTGCTTCAGTGCACTCCATCCCGCCTCCATGCCTCTGCCCTGGGAGTTCTCGTCTTTCAGAAGTACTCGCACTTCAGGAACGTCCATCTTTATAAATGAAGTACCAAGGGGTTACCATGTCTGTATCACTCTGCTGATAGCCTAATCCATCAGGTCAATTAAACAAGACTTGTTGACCTTGCCAGCTCCTGTCAGTTAAATAGAAGCGCCAGGTAGATCCATGCTGGCCGTCTGCCCATCTGTACAGTACTTGGAAACTGTAGGAGGAAGTCTCTTGAGCCAAAATGCATATTTAAAGGGCAAAATGGCCGATTACTTATCTAGCTTGTCATTTATCTGCGAGAAAGTGGGCTAGAAAGGAAGCCATTTCGAGCAACAAGAATATAGAAAAATGTAGACCCACCAAATTAATTATTTGTGTCTTGTACTTAGAGGATAGGACATCCAGCAATGACATCTAGCTGAAAAGATGAGTATATGACGCATGATATGAAGCTTAAGGACGCAGTCAAAAAGCATTTTCAGCACCTAAGTTCAATTTTGGTGCAAATAATAGCATTTTATGCATTTAAAATGTCAGCACTGATCCACAAGGTACACGAGGGTAAAGCAATCCCAATTCATAGAATCAAGATTGATGAAAAGGTAAATTTGTTACCTCCATTTATGAATGTATCAATTACTCCAATAAGACGGAAATGTGGGAACTGCAAGATTAGGGGGGTAGACTTCTGAGCATTCGTCATTGGTGCTGCATACAAATTGACAGTGAAATCTGAGGGTATTCACTTCCCCTCCCTATGAATGTACTCAAATGTATCCATGTCAGAGGTTGGAGTAAGTTCATTTAGAAGTTGGCAATGGGGAAAGGACCCTCCCATATTAAATAGGGGTGTACGGGAAGGGCTTCTTCATGGAAAAAAATATTTCCCATCAAGTTGAAATTCTGCATAACCAAAATTCATGAGTTTGAATACTCTATGAAAAATACACATTTTTTAGATTTAGTGCAGCTCTTCTGGTATTATTTGTGAATCCCTTAAAAGTCAGAAATGTGCTCCAAAATTATCAGTAATCCTACATGAGCAAACGTCTGACTTCTCCACTCCTGGATGTTGGGCGATTCTGGACCCTTAGGCAATAATATGCAGACAAATGCAGAGAAAACAATTTAAAAGGGAATTTTGTACAAAGGCCAAACCTGTTGCATTGTAGTGTTAAAGATGGAGGACAGTAACCTAGATGTCCACAGCCACCTCCGGAAGCTAACCAGCTTTGTTCTGCCCCCAAACTGCTCTTTCAAAACCTGTGACATATTGCTGCTTCTACCTGAGCCTCCTTAACAAATTCCACTTTGATGAAGAAGGGTCCACTACAAATACTTCTGCTTAGATTCTCTTACTCAAAGTAGATTCAATTGGATTTTATGACCACCCCAGATCTCATTGCTCATAAAATGCTATGTTATGCCACATTCAGAAATGATCTCAGCCATAAAAAACCTTTTACACAGTTCACAATATTTGATAGTTTGACAGGACATTGGTTATTTTGGGGGTTTTCATGGTTATTTGTTATTTTAGTGCATTTCTATAAAGTTTGGAAACTGAGAGCCCTATTAGAATATCCTACAGTAGATTTAAAAATGAGGTCAGTGTATTCTGTGTACATTTGATCGAGACAAGGAATATGTCTTTTTTATACCAATCTTTTCTGAGCTTGATGCAAATAAAATAACACTGGGCAATATCTAGACTAAATATTTTTTAAATTTACAAACCAGCCGCAAGAATATTAAGAATTACAAACATAGAGGAATGGTATCACCAAGGCGTTTCCAGTCCTGAAATTCACAGGTCTAAAAACATTAAACCGGACTTTCATATGTGCGCAACCACACCTGGTAACACCACAGGTGAAGGACAGGAGCTGCTGGCAGAGGCACAGACCTGCGCCTCTCTAGCACCATGGGGCTGGCGGTGAGCAGATAATGCTCCCCCCACCTAAACCACAGAACTACAGTCAGCCTGCAAGCTTTCACTGCCCTTTGACCTACACCACCCTCAATTCGATACCAGCTGCCCCGCCAAAATTTACCATTGTATACAATCGCATAGAGCACATATAGAGGGAGAATAATAGAGGCATCAAAATCCATTTATCATATATTTGTAGGATTTAACATTATTTGGGATATTTTTTACTGCCCCCCCCCTCCGTCCCCCCTCACTCCCCCCCTTCTGTTTTGAAAAGTTATTGTCTGGGGTCAATACTGTCACATTGTGGGCAAGAGCTCTGTGGAAAAGTGATGTGTGGCTTTCGATGTGATCCCTTATAAATGACTCGTGTTAAATACATTTTGGGGTTCAATAAATAATGATGTCAGTTCTTATTTTTATTAAAAACTTCTAACCATAAGGCTTTAAAGGGTGACCTCGTTGTATTTTCCCAGTGTGTAGACGTCAATGTTACAAGTCCCATGGAAACAGTTCTTAAAATTATTTGAGGATGGATTCATACATTATATTGTCTTGAATCAAGGCCTATTCAACCTGGAACCACAGAGGGCCTGAATAAGGAAATGTACTCTGTCTACACTTAAACATTCATAGATATCAATGAAAGGGAACTGTTCCTCAAAACCAGAATCTGCCAGCGGAAGGGCTTCATAGTCAGGTGACATGCACACAATCAGAGTGTCCCGCACAAAACAAGAGGTGTGTTGACAACACTGGTAAAAAGGACATTTATATGCAAATTCCACACATAAAACAATTTAACACGTAAAGTTCAGCTCTCCTTACAACTCAGTGTTCCACAGTTCCAGAAAAAAAGATTAAATATGAACTCCTGTAATTCTATTCCTGGAAACAAAACCACAACCAACATTCCCATTGACCACACCCTGACCATCTACAGGTATCAAAATTCAGATTTAAGCATCATACAAATCGTTGATCACAGTTACATTGTTGATGTGCCGACATATACACATCCACTTCCGCCCTCCTTTTTAAAAGCCTTAGGGCATTATTATGAGTTTAGCGGTGCTGAAACCGGACCGTCCCACTCCCGCATCGCCAACCCGTGTGAGCACCAACGCACCAGATTTAGACTTTTTTCGTCACTGGCAGGATGTTCTTTGGCGGTTCCACAACAACGCCTATAAAAAGGGCTCCGCAATGGGAACACCAAAGCAAGTTCCTGAAGGGCATGGACTGTTAAGTCCACACCCTGCAGGAACAAGGGGTGCATGCACACAGGGGGGCACACTATGTGCCCCCCTGCATGTATCCCCAGGCACAGAGGCACAAGGACCCCCTTTGTTTCCTCACCTCCAAACTTTTCACGGCCGGCTCCCCGCAGTAAAATGTGAGGCGGGGAGGAAACTCATAATATGCTTGGTGGGACTGCAGCAGAACGGCCAAGCATATTGTGGCCTCAAGACTGCTGCAAGACTGCCAGGGATCCCTGGCGGCAGCAGCGGGGCCATGGCAGTCCGACAACCCTACTTGTAATAGTACCACCAAACTCCTAATAAGGCCCTAAGTTTTAACCATTTCAAACCAGCCCTCCCAATCACCACTGCTCCAATTAGTTTGCAGGGTTCAAACCACTGAGGCCTGCTTGATATGAGTGCTCTGCTTTCCCCCAATGTCTAAGATCCTCAGGATATTAGCAAAGCCACAGAAACCCATTTGCTTGTATTCCAAACATTAAGCTTGGTTACAGGAGATTATACAGATCTATAGGCAAATGGCTCACCAAATGCGAGGACATTTAATAACATTTATATCTTTCGGCACCTACAGGCCCTATGTGTGCAATTTGCCAAACTGGTTTAAGGTTCTGACCTCAGGTCAAATGTCACATGAGGTCTAAATGCAGAGCTCTCGTGTGGCTCATTTAATTTATACGCAATAGTAAGGATCCTTTGCATGTTATTACACACACTTATCTATCTTTGTATTACACTCTACCAGTCGCTTAAACCCAGCTTTACCAAATTGTATACTTTCTCCAACACTCATGGTATGACTGGACATTAAACTATCTCCACTTGGACACACAATTACTCTCACAGTTGCAAACTCTCTCACTCCTCTGTCCCTCACAGTTACTTTTGGCACCATACTCTTCTAGGCTCATGTCCGCTCACACACTTACTTATTTTCTCCTGCACTCCCCCACACAATTAGTTTGTACTCGACTAATCCTACACAAACCTTCACAGGTGCATCTAATCTTTGCCAGGCTCACTGAACTGTGCAATTTAACTCACTCAGTCAAACACTAATCCAGTCTATTGCCCTGTCACACACTTGCTCCCAATCACCTTGTCCTACATCCATCCTCAGATTCTCATTCAGTTCCCGATTCTATTCATTATCAAGCACTCCGTCACATGCCCACTACTCCAATGCTCACTCTGACATGTTCCAAGCCAGACGCATCTAAAACTACAGTCTTTCACATGTCCCCTGTGTTCCACATTCCACTAGCCCTATGTCCACTCTCATACACTCATTCAAATACACACTTACCCAAACCTCTACCCCCTCTCACACATCACATACTCATTCTTGTGCAATTCACCACTATATGCCCACACAGTGAATATCAATCCCATGTACGAAGAAGAAAAACACCAACAGCTCCCTCAAAGTCCAGTCCATGTCAGACTCGCTCACTCCAAACGGATATGATAATCTCACGAATGACATACATTACAGACAGCACACTGGGTGTTTATACTATCCGGGCACAATGGACACCAATCCTCACAGAAAAACATTATTTTCCAATAGTACTTACTACATTGTGCCATGCAGACACAAAATTTCCTAATATAGACATGGTGACACATGATTGACTCCTTGCTAACTGTGGTATGGCATTGGTAATAGCAAGGAATAGTACTAAATGCATTGTTTCATTCATTCGATTTTTAAGACTTGCAAGATACCACACTGTGTGGACTTCAAAGGTTTGTGCGTTAGTCTATGCCCACCACAGTGGCGTAACAAAAGCCTCCACAGCCCCTGCGGTGCAGGGGGGCCCTCGAGCTCTGGGGTCCCCCTCTAGCACTGGCAGGCCCCTGGCCAAAGAGCTTCGGACTGGGTCTGGAGAGTGGGAGGCAGATAATGTTATCGCCGTTCTTGATAATATGGCCCTAAAACTCTGACACTGGTCACTGTTGAAACAAGGTTGGAATGAAACTCCCATTCAAGCTTTCAACTGGCTTCTGATAGGTCAGAATACAAATCCCAAGCCGTCCCCCGCTCAAACATGCAAACACCCCCCCCTGTCACCCTCCTTTACCTTCTGCCTCAGGAGGCAAGTTGGAAATCTTGAACATAGTCCAAACTGAGGTAACTTGGTTCAGAGCCTCATGTGAGGTCACCTTCTGTAATCTTTTGCCGGGAAAAGCCAAAATGGCCGCAGATTTGCTTACATCTTCCAGGCTTGGGGAATATGAGCGAATGATCTGACTTGATTGCGCCAGACATTAGTTGCCTCCCTCCACAAACAAAACAAATCATTGTTATTTTCATGTCTGTTTAGGAGGAAATCAAGTAGTAAATTTGTCAGTACTCAAGGTCACTTATTTTATAGAACATAGACTCCTTTGCTATTTCTAAGCATTTCCGTTGGAAAATTATGGAACTAAGGCAGTGAAATATCAAGTGACAAAACCCACGAAAGACATACTTGTTAAGCGGTTGAAGGGACAGTGGTCAGAACGCAGGACTTTTGGTAACACCACGTGACACTTAAGCAACTGACCACCTCTGTTTATCGAACAGAGCACTGCCCCCTCCCCTTATCAGAACGTTTACACCACTTCTTGTTACATAGAAGTTTTCCCACCGGTCCACATGGTATAAAATGCTTAGCTATCCCTTATCATGGAATAGAATGCTCGGCCTCCTCTCCTCAAGGTATAGATGACTTTCCCGCTCTCCTTGCGTAGAGAATGCTTGCTAGCTGCACTGTATAGTATAAAGGCTTTCACTCCTCTCCTCATTATATAGAATACCTGCTATCTCTCTTCGTGGTATAGAATGCTTAGCACTCACTCCTTGTTGTATGGAACTCTTTGCCACTCTCTTCCTGGTACAGAATGTTCAGTCCCCTCTCCTCATAGTATAGAATTGTACTCTCAACCCAAGGAATGCTTGTCATCTCCTCATGGTACTATATGCTTTGTACCTCCCCTCATCGCATAGGACTCCCCCCCCCAAAGGTACAGAATGTTTAAACGCTTCTCGTTAAAGCATAATGGGCCAGATGTACGACCATGACAATTTGCGACTCGCAAATTGCGCTCGATTGCGACTCTCAATTTACGGCTCGCAAAATGCCATGTACAACAGTGTGTTTAACACTGCTTGCGATTCTTAATGGGGTCGCAAATTGCGAGGCTCATGAATATTAATGAGCCAATCGCAATTTGCGAGTCCATTGGGAATGGCTGGCCCTCCCAGGGATGGTGGCCTGCTGGGCTCAGCAGACCTCCATGTCTGGGACTGCTTTTAAATAAAGCAGTATTTTTTTTTTAAATGCAGCCCGTTATCCTTAAAGGAAAACGGGATGCATTTAAAAAACGACCACTGCCTGCCCTTAAAAAATATTTCCCCTGCATTTGCAAAAGGGAAGGGGTCCCCTGGGCTTCCCTTTTGCGAGTGCATTACCACCCTCTTGAAGAGGGTGGTAATTTGCGAATGTTTTGCGACCGCAAAACATTCATACATGGGGTTGCGGTCACTATTAGGAAGGGAACACCCCTTCCTAATAGCGACTCGCAATTCCTAAATAGTGAGTCGCAAATAAATTGCGTCTCGCTATTTAGGAATTGTACATAGCCCTTTCACATTTTGCATGCGCAAACGGGTCGCAAACCCATTTGCGCATGCAAAATACGGTCAAACATCTGGCCCAATTTGTTTGCTTTTCTCCTCATGGTTTTGAACAGTTGCCCCATCTCCTTGTGTTGTGGAATGCTGTCGCTTAGAGCGCTTGACATCTCTCCTCGCCTTACGTAACACATCCTTTCTGGTGTAAAATGTTACCCGTAACCTTGCACCATCTCATCTGTAGAGTTGACTTTGTGTTCTGCTAGACATCTTCTGGTCATGGCAGGCCTTCACCGGTTCCTCAATAAACTTCTACTGCTCACTTGAGCTTGCTATTCCCTGATAATGTTGCCACCTTCTCTCTCTGGATCACTCAAGGCTAGCACAGCAGAGTAATAGGAGGTACCAGGTGCAATATTGTTAGGGCTCCCTGTTTTCCAATTTTACAGATTTTTACATATAAATGCAGACAGAAAACATTGTGTTTCATGTCTGTATTTATTTTTAAAAGCGGAGAAATACAGATAATTTGGCTTCTTTTCAGTGACTCGTCATGCTGAGTTTAATGACTTTCAGGCCAATAGTTGTACATATTGCCGTCATGGTGAGTTACAAAGCTGAATGAGATTTGCTTAAATTTCTGCTTATCACAACATGTATTTATGGTATGATGCTAATTTTTTCATGTGGCTTCATTATTTTTGACTGTAATGTGGTCAAATTTAACAGGCTTCAAAGTATGAGTGCACGTTTATCTGTTAAATAAATGCGGAAATATATGAGTTATCACCTCATCTGTTCACTAAAGACAAAATAAATATGGATAAATACCAATAGGATGGCCCAAAAATAAATATGGATAATTACAGACAGAAATGGTCAAAAAATAAATGCCATAAAACCCGGAGCCCTAAATATTATTAACCTATCCTCTTCTAAGTGAATTGCTGGAGGAACCCTAATAGGGAGCGTCCCGCTCCCATTTTAGCCAATCCCTTGTCAGGGGGCGGTACATTCAGTGAGTGGCCTGGATAAACATTGAAAACGTACCTGTCCAGCCCTCTTCCCACCAGCCGCGGCCCATGCAGGTAACAGCAGTGGGGCCGGGTGGGGGGGATTCCGACGGCCGATGACGAGGGAAAATTAATTATTTATTTAATTTTCCCTCTGCATCATCCCTCGAAATCCCCCCCCACCCGGCCCCACCTCTGTAACCTGCACGGACCATGGCTGCTTTCCACCTCGTCCTCAGCCAGCAAAAACTAGAGGCTATCCAGCCTGAATTCTCCTCATTAATTCACTTATTCATGAAGTCGAAACAAGGTTCTTGAGAACAAAAGAAGCCTTGCTTCTGCCCGGGTTCAAGCATGGAAGGAGAAGGCCAGCCCGCTGGAAGTGATCTGACATTTACCATCTCAAAGGCGGTGGAGGAGACGCTTTGCTCATGCCGTGGAGTTGGCATTATGGAGTCCTTGCGTTTCGCCGCCGCCTCAGCAGGAGGGTCTTACATCTCTCGGCTCACTCTTCCTTCTCTGTCTCTTTTACCTTCATATAATTGCTTGCCATTCACAACCAGCCCAGGGCTGCCCCTGTCAGGAGAGCGCCTTGACCTGGATTTGTCACTCTTCACACAGGTGAGGACCCTCTGCCCTGGATTTCAGTGCACAGGTATATCAATCTTTCCTGTCGCTGTCCTCCCATCACTCTGTCGCTCACACAGTGGCACAAACATGGCCACACATTAATGAGCTTTACAAAAGTTAGAGCTGCACACATTCAGAATACCCTATTTATATGACTGTATGATATATGTGAATTATTTGTATTTTGTTTAATTACAATAACTACTAATAACAAAGCGAAGACTGATATACCCACACACACAGACCTATATTGACAAAGAGCATTAAGTACATGGACAATTACCCAATTTTAGCTCGCAATTCATTTGAAAAAAATACATTTTTGATCAGCAGATGGATATTTTCCACTCTACTTATGCTTAGGACAGTTTGTGACTATAGAGTTGGCTGTTCCCACTGGTCACAACTTCGCCAAATTGACCACAGACATGGACCGGTGCTTCACATCTAACCACACACATTGTATTGTGTTGTAGCATTCATACAGCTCTTCATACCCCTAGGTGGGGAGCAGAAGTGCATTTTCAGAAGGGTAGCATGCTACAGAGTTGGAGAGTTTGTGGTTTGCAGAGTGTTGTATTTGTTTTGTTCCTCTGTGGAAAGGGTTTTGCTGTGTGCCAGTGACCAGAGGGGTGCTATTATCTTGCATTGGGGTGCACGTCTATCAGTGTAATGAAGGAGGAGGTGTGAGAGAGAGAATATTGGTAAGAATCAAACATAGGCAGTTAAAGACCACTGATCTAGGCAGCGGCAGGGTGAAAATCTGTGTGAGTACAACCAAAATCCCCAATGCTAGTGAAACTGAGCCAGGCCTGGAACAGCCCTACACCTCAATCTCAGAACCCATGCAGACTGCCGCCTTCTAGAAAGGAGGTAGGGACAGGTTCTCCGACACAACCAGATAACAGGAATAGACCTTATAGTGTCAATGATGTAGAGACTAACTTCCCATCTCTTATTGCTGCTTCTGTCAACCATGTTTGTTTTATGTGTTTTGTTAGGCGCAGTGTTTGCCCTGGTGCTTCTTGGCACTACAGGAAAACATAAGAGTGAGACAGAAGACAACTAGATATAAATTAAGTCAGAGTGATTTATTTTTTTACTTCAATAACATCTTATGAAATTCTGGAATTTCTCATTTGCAAATTGTGCAATTGTTTTACCAATTAATGGTTGTGCAATGTAGCGAAATGTTTATGTGTGGAAGACTGGCTCAGGCTAAAGATGTCTTGAGGGAGAAATTTACACCCTCAAATCAGCCTCCTGATCAGGGACATCTTAATGATTTTGGGGGCCCTGGGCCAAATGCATTCCGGGGGCCCCTATTTGGAACAGCTTTGAATTTATGATCCAGTTTCAGATCTTTCATGCCCTCTTTGGCTATGTTACTGACAGTGCACAAGCACACTAGATCAAATTCTAAATGTATTTATATCTATTACTCAGGATAATGATGTGTGTTTTCAATATTGTAACACAGACACATCTCACTATTATTACTGAAAATAATTTCTGTGACAGCCTCCCATTTCTCATATGTGAGATCCTGTTTTTATCTAAAAGTAACTGTTTTATGGATGTTGCATGAAACAAACACTACGAATGTCTGCAATAGACTTTAACGCATCACCCACGTTAAACGTAATTTTAAGGAAAACGATATTTAAAACAATCTGTTTAAGAATTATACATGGTCATCAAGGCAAGAGTCTCTCCAGAACAGAGCTGACTATCAGGGGCCCCCCTAAAAAGGCTGGGGCCCTGGGCCAGAGCCCACTTTGCCCATGCCTTAAAACGTCTCTGCTCCTGATGCCACCTAACATGACATGTTTACTCGAGAAATGCCTTTGCGTGACTGGCCAAGTACAGTTTGCCCAATAAGCATAATTATTAAGCAATTTTCATAAAAATGTGTTTTTCGTAAAACAAATTTCTGTTTCGCCCACCCCTAATATTGATGTGTATGCAATAACGTTCGGAGAGTTCCTCTGCACTTTAGATAGTACAATTGCTTGCCACTTTGGCTTGTAACTTCTATTGGTTTGGGGGTTGGAAAGAAAATCTTCTGCCTCCTGGACAAGATTTGGAAGTGGAGGGAATGATCCAGTGTAATATTGGTTTGGAAAAATGGCCATGGCGCATTGCCCTGCAAGCAATCCAGTGAAGGCAGACTGATAAACCAAGCAGACTATAGTATGAGGTAAGAAGAAAACACACCTCAGTAAGAAAGCCGAAGTCCACTTTGTATACATTTTAAAGAATTTGTAGTAATGGTCGTTCAGACAGCTGCTCTAACATGCCAGACTTAAAAACATCTGCCAAGGGAAATCACAGTCAATATAGGGATCTGTGGACCAAGCACAAAACTTGTACAGCAGATGCTCTTGGCCAGGGAGCCAAGGTCAGGCTGACCTTGCTGGATGACCGTGAGCACTGCTCTTTGAACTATGTATATTGGGCTGCATTGTCCCTAAAATGTGTCAAGGTTTCACTTTTGCTGCTCTGTAAGTGAAGTCTGTTGTAGCATGTCCACAAACCCATCACACTGATGCAGGCGTGGACATTGTTTGTAGTGGCAATCAGATGTTTTCATATCATTAGGTAAAAAGTGAGCCCAAATCATTTGACCAACTAAGCTACAGGGTCTACAGAGACATTAATGGGGCCGTCCGGTTAGTGATGCCACAATATGTCTCAAAACCCAAGCTGATGTCATCAAAAACAGGAACACTCTGGAAGCCCTACTGTCTGTGTTAGTTAGGGATGCAGGACCCAGTAAAGAAGGCGCTCTTTTTCTACACCTGATGCCTTCTGTAATCAAACGAAGTGTGGTGTTGGTACTGTGTCCAGAGTTCAAGACTGATTTGCATATGGGTGGGTCTGAACTGGGGTGGCGAAGTGAGCTGAAGAACGATGATGGATTCAACCCAGATCTGTGACTGGGGGTGAGTGTCTGAAAAGTTTCAGTGCTCCCTCCATCATCTCTTTGTGTTTGCTTTGTTTGCCCTAAGTTGGCAGGGTATGCCTAGATGTGGGTCCCTTGCTCACTTTGCCACTGGATTCAAGCTAGCCTGGCTGATGAGAGGTGCTATTCCGAAACCGGTCCCAAAATGCTTGTTTCCAGTAGAGGGAAGACCTAGCTTGGCAGTTCGGGCTGGACTGTTCCCATGAGGGACAGTGTCAAGACTGATTTGCATATGGCTGGATCTGAACTGGGGTGGCAAAGTGAGCTAAAGAACGATGATGGATTCAACCCAGATCTGTGACTGGGGATGAGTGTCTGAAAGGTTTCAGCGCTCTGTCCATCATCTCTTTGTGTTTGCTTTGTTCGCCCTAAGTTGGCAGGGTATGCCCAGATGTGGGTCCCTTGCTCACTTTGACACTGGATTCAAGCTAGCCTGGCTGTTGGGGGTGTTACTCCAAAACCAGTCCCAGGATGCTTGTTTCCGGCCCAAGGAAGACCTGGCTTGGCAGTTCGGGCTGGACTGTTCACATGAGGGACAGGGTCAAGACTGATTTGCATATAGCTGTGTCTGAACTGGGGTGGCGAAGTGAGCTAAAGAACGATGATGGATTCAACCCAGATCTGTGACTAGGGGTGAGTGTCTGAAAAGTTTCAGCGCTCCGTCCATCATCTCTTTGTGTTTGCATCGTATCCAGAGCCCATGAACATGCCATGTGGTTATGTAAATGCTACAATAAACATAAATTGAAATAGATAAATAGATTATGTTCTCAATCTCTACAGGACTCATTATGCTGTGGTTGCTTGACCAACGTTCCCCAGACCTTTACTCACAGGACAATCTGAGTGTAAACTGAAGATGTCACTAAGGCCTTCTTGTTAAGCTGAAGGGCCTAAAATGTGGTGGGCTTAATCCAGGAATTCTGTGAGACAGTTAATCTTGAGACCACTGGCTCTAGTATAGCCAATTCCTTTTCAAACTTCGATCAACTCAGCTAGACACAACGACACGTCCTTCTAACATGCTTGTGAGGACTCTGTACCACGTCTTGTCCACAGTGACTCTTCAATAACAGCAGGAAAAGAACCAGTTTAGTTTTAATGTACCCAGCGCGAAGTGATGCATTTTGAGTCAAAGAGATGAAGACACCCTTATATTGAGATTGGATTTCCTAAGCTGGCTTCTATTTTATCAATGTCCAACTCTTCATTAAATTACATAACCTGATTACATAAGATGATTTCCCAGTGCTGTAATTGCATTAATAGACAATCTACCCGTTTTACGTGCCGACAAATGTTTCAATTTTTTTTAAGGGCTGACATTGTCTGCTTGAGTACTTGGACAAGACAGAAACCAATGGTGGGTGATGGTGAGATGGGAAAATGGGAAGGCTCTTTCTTCTATTATTTAAAGGAAGTAGGGGACAGTAATCTAGTCCACATAATGTCATTTCAGTCCTCTATAAGAAATGGGCTGCTTTCATTGGCCTGCCCATGGGAGTTGGTGTTGCCTCTAACTTTATCTGCATGCCACGCGCATATATGATTAACCATAGTCTGTGGAATGGGATTGGTCACCCTAGGCAGTGACCTTTTTACAACCCCACGCCCACTTCACAACCTGTCACAGAGAGACTTTTCCTGCTAGTAGGAGACATCCAGTGTCCTCCTGCTGGAAGCCCCCCCAGGCTGCTTCCCAGTCTTGCAGTACCCTTGAACAGTCAAGTCTCAGCAGAGAGGCCAAGGAGTGAAAAGAGTGATGCATTAGATCTGCTTCCGTCTTTGCCTCCTTAGTAGTTCCTGCGGGGAACGAATAGGACTTCTCACTGGTCAGAGTGAGAAAGGGTAGGTTTACTTACTCGACATCTGGCCATGGATGCATAAAGCACAGAGCCACATTTCACGACCAGCTCCACTGGAGTGCGTTAGCACACACGCATAAAGAGAGGCTTTTCTGCACATATGCTTGATTACAAAAAATAGACAGCCATACCACTGCCAGCGGCGAGCACTCACTGCTGAGGGGCAGCCATGTCACTGCCGGCAGCGAGCACTCACTGATGAGGTGTAGTCATATCACTGTCAGCAGTGAGCACTCACTGATGAGGTGTAGTCATATCACTGCCAGCAGTGAGCACTCACTGATGAGGGGCAGCCACATATCTGTAAGAATTGTGCACTCATTTCTGAGGGACAACCATTTCACTGCCAGCAGTGAGCACTCGCTGCTGAGAGGCAGCCATATAAATAGTCTGCCAGCAGTGAGCACTCACTGCTGAGGTACAGTCATATCCCTGCCAGCAGTGAGAACTCACTGCTGAGAGGCAGCCATGTCACTGCCAGCAGTGAGCACTCACTGCTGAGGTACAGTCATATCACTACCAGCAGTGAGCACTCACTGCTGAGGTACAGTCATATTACTGCCAGCAGTGAGCACTCACTGCTGAGAGGCAGTCATGTGACTGCCAGTAGAGTCATATCACTGCCATCAGTGAGCACTCACTGCTGAGAGGTAGCCATGTCACTGCCAGCAGTGAGCACTCACTGACAGCCACATTTCTGTTAGAATTGTGCACTCACTGCTGAGGGGCAGCTATGTCACGGCCAGCAGTAAGCACTCATGGCTGCAGCAACCCACCTACCTACAAGGGGCCAGCCCTCATTGCTTTGGGGGCAGGGTGGTGCACTGGTGCAGCAGCGGCCTGCACTCACTGACGGGTGTGGCCTTGCTCGTGCCAGCGGCCTGCACAGACTGTTGGGACCGCCTGTAGTCACTGTTGATGGGGCAGGTAGGTCTCTGCCGCTGTGCTGCACTGACTTCTGGGAGACAGCCAGGTCACTGCCAATGGCAGGCACTCGCTGCGGAGTGTATACTGCAAAGCGTGCAGTGCTACCCACCACATGTGGCGGCGCACTGCATGTTCAGCCAGGTCACTGCCAGATCCTGTCCTCACTGCTAGGGCAGTCTGCGGTCAGCACTCCCAGAGAGGGTGCATCTGTGTTGGTGCCAGTGGTCAACATCCCCTTCTGGGACCGTAACGACCCCCTGTAAATCCAAGTCACTGGCAGCAACGACCACTCATGGACTCGGGAAGCCACCTACCTACACTTGGCATACACACGTTGGTGAGGGGGGTAGCCCTCGGCCAGCACTCAGAAGTTGGTGCGGCCATGTTCACACAAGTGAACTGCACCTACAGCGGGGGTACAATGAGGTCCATGCCAGCTACATGCACTCACTAATGAGGGTGCGGGAATATCTGTGCCTGTTGTCTGCACTTAATGATTTGAGACCTCCAGGTCCCCGCCCATGGCCTGGACTCACTGCTGAGGACAGACAGGTCACCGCCAATGGTCCGGACTCACTGCTGAGGACAGATAGGTCACCACCAATGGTCCGGACCCACTGCTGAGGACAGACAGATCACCGCCAATGGTCCGGTCTCACTGTTCAGGACAGACAGGTCATCGCCAATGGCCTGCACTCACTGCTGAGGACAGACAGGTCACCGCCAATGGTCTGAACTCACTGCTGGGGCTAAACTGATCATTTCCAATGGCCTGCACTCACTGCTTACGACAGAGAGGTCTGTGTCAGTGGTCTGTACTTGGTGCTGAAGAGGGGTGGGACAGCCAGATCACAGCTAGTGACTTGCACTCACTATTGGGGGGGATGGAGAGAGGCGGCAGCCAACTCTGTGCAAGTGACCTGCACTCACTGCTGGAGTCAGTCTCGTTTGTGCCAGTGGTCTGCACTCACTGCTGGGGGTCAATCTCATTCCCGCCAGTGGTCTGCACTCACTGCTGGGGTCAGTCATACTCCTGCCAGTCGTCTGCACTTACTGCTGGGGGTCAGTCTTATTCTTGTAAGTGGTCTGCACTCACTGGTGGGGGAAGTCTTGTTCCTAACAGTGGTCTGCACTCTCTGCTGGGTCAGTCTCTTTCCTGCCGTGGTCTGCACTCACTGGTGGAGTCAGTCTCGTTCGTGCCAGTGGTCTGCACTTACTGCTGGGGGTCAGTCTTATTCCTGTCAGTGGTCTGCACTCACTGGTGGGGGAAGTGTTGTTCCTAACAGTGGTCTGCACTCTCTGCTTGGTCAGTCTCTTTCCTACCGTGGTCTGCACTCACTGGTGGAGTCAGTCTCGTTCCTGCCAGCGGTCTGATCTCTCTGCTGGGTCAGTCTTATTCCTGTCAGTGGTCTACACTCACTGCTGGGTCAGTCTCGTTCCTAACAGTGATCTGCACTCTCTGCTGGGTCAGTCTCTTTCCTGCCGTGGTCTGCACTCACTGGTGGGGTCTGTCTCGTTACTGCCAGTGGTCTGCACTCTCTGCTGGGTCAGTCTCTTTCCTGCCAGTGGTCTGCACTCTCTGCTGGGTCAGTCTCTTTCCTGCCAGTGGTCTACACTCTCTGCTGGGTCAGTCTCGTTCCTGCCAGTCTGCCAGTGGTCTACACTCACTGGTGGGGGTCAGTCTCGTTACTGCCAGCGGTCTACACACTCTGCTGGGTCAGTCTCGTTCCTCGCAGTTGTCTGCACTCACTGCTGGGGTCAGTCTTGTTCGTGCCAGTGGGATGAACTGTCTGCTGGGGTCAGTCTCTTTCCTGCTCCTAGTCTGCACTCATTGCTGTGCTCAGTCTCTTTCCTGCCAGTGGTCTGCACTCTGCTGGGGTCAGTCGTGCTCCTAAGTGGTCTGCACTCTCTGCTGGGTCAGTTGTGTTCCTGCCAGTGGTCTACACTCTCTGATTGGTCAGTTGGGTTCCTGCCAGTGGTCTGCACTCTCTGCTGGGGTCAGTCTCGTCCCAGCCAGTGGTCTGCACTCACTGGTGGGGTCAGTCATGCTCCTGCCATTGGTCTGCACACTCTGCTTGGGTCAGTCTCTTTCCTGCCAGCGGTCTGCGCTCTCTGCTGGGGTCAGTCTCGTCCCAGCCAGTTATCTGGGCTCACTGCTGAGGTCAGTCTCGTCCCAGCCAGTGATCTGCACTCACTCATGGGTCCAGTCTCTATCCTGCCAGTGGTCTGCACTCTCTGCTTGGGTCAGGCGTGTTCCTAACAGTGATCTGCACTCACTGCTGGGTCAGTCTCATTCCTGCCAGTGGCCTGCACTCTCTGCTTGGGTCAGGCGTGTTCCTGACAGTGGCCTGCACTCTCTGCTGGGGTCCGTTGTGTTCCTGACAGTGGTCTGCACTCTCTGCTGGGTCAGTCTCTTTCTTGCCAGTGGTCTGCACTCTCTGCTGGGTTCAGTCTCGTCCCAGCCAGTGGTCTACACTCTCTGCTGGGTCAGTCTCTTTCTTGCCAGTGGTCTGCACTCTCTGCTGGGTTCAGTCTCGTCCCAGCCAGTGGTCTACACTCTCTGCTGGGGTCAGTCTCGTCCCAGTCAGTGGTCTGCACTCTCTGCTGGGGTCAGTGTCGTCCCAGCCAGTGGTCTGCACTCTCTGCTGGGGTCAGTCTCGTCCCAGCCAGTGGTCTACACTCTCTGCTGGGCCAGTCTCTTTCCTGCCAGTGGTCTGCACTCTCTGCTGGGTCAGTCTCTTTCCTGCCAGTGGTCTGCACTCTCTGCTGGGGTCAGTCTCGTCCCAGCCAGTGGTCTGCGCTCTCTGCTGGGGTCAGTCTCGTCCCAGCCAGTGGTCTGCACTCTCTGCTGGGGTCAGTCTCGTCCCAGCCAGTGGTCTGCACTCTCTGCTGGGGTCAGTCTCGTCCCAGCCAGTGGTCTGCGCTCTCTGCTGGGGTCAGTCTCGTCCCAGCCAGTGGTCTACACTCTCTGCTGGGTCAGTCTCTTTCCTGCCAGTGGTCTGCACTCTCTGCTGGGGTCAGTCTCTTTCCTGCCAGTGGTCTGCACTCTCTGCTGGGGTCAGTCTCGTCCCAGCCAGTGGTCTGCACTCTCCCCGGCGGGGTCAGTCTCGTCCCAGCCAGTGGTCTACACTCTCCCCGGCGGGGTCAGTCTCGTCCCAGCCAGTGGTCTACACTCTCCCCGGCGGGGTCAGTCTCGTCCAAGCCAGTGGTCTGCGCTCTCTGCTGGGGTCAGTTGTGTCCCAGCCAGTGGTTTGCGCTCTCTGCTGGGGTCAGTCTCGTCCCAGCCAGTGGTCTGCACTCTCCCCGGCGGAGTCAGTCTCGTCCCAGCCAGTGGTCTACACTCTCCCCGGCGGGGTCAGTCTCGTCCCAGCCAGTGGTCTACACTCTCCCGTCTCGTCCCAGCCAGTGGTCTGCGCTCTCTGCTGGGGTCAGTCTCGTCCCAGCCAGTGGTTTGCACTCTCTGCTGGGGTCAGTCTCGTCCCAGCCAGTGGTCTGCGCTCTCTGCTGGGGTCAGTCATGCTCATGTCAGTGGTCTGCACTCTCTGAGGGGCAGCCCTGCCTCGGCCAGCGCCTGGCGCTCACTGCGGCTCCTCGCCTCACCACGGGTGCCCTGCGCGCTTCGCCGGGCGGCAGGCCGGTGTTTCCTCCGTGCACCCCCGGGCAGCAGCCCCCTCTGTCTCCGCCAGGCCGTGCTCGCGCGGGGTGAGTGCGCACTGCCGCGCGCTGGCAGCTGTCACTGTACATTACTGCTCCGCAGTAACGGGCGGATCAGGGGGACACTGAGTGCGCGTTTGGATGAGCGTTGAGTGCCCCGGCTCTCTTGCTCCGCAGGGGCATTTAAGCGCCCCTCACCTTAGATCACTCACTGCCTTTAAAGCAGGTCCCTGGTCACGTAGAGAGCTCCAGAACTCGTCATTTCCTAATGCACCTGTCCTTTAAATCACCTAATTCCTAGCATACCTTTCCTTTCAAGCTCCTCTCTTACTTTAAGCGCATGTCTCAGTAAAAGCTCCTACTCGTCTTCCTTTAAAAGCCTCTCTCTTTTTAGAAACACCGGTCCCATTAAAGCGAAGCTCTTCCGTAAAGCGCATCTCTCTTCCAAGCACTGCCTCTCTCACATGTATCTTTCCGTTAAATGCCCGTCTGCATTTAAAGGATGTCTCCTTTAAAGCCCCTCGCCCATCCTAAAGTCGCCTCTCATGAAAAGCCTCTCTGTCCAGCATGGCACCGTTCTACTTGAAGGCACATGCCTTATTTGAAACACCTCATTATTCCATTCGCCCAGCATCCTTCCGTTATATCACATCTTCTCTTCCAAGCAGAGATCTATCTTACATCACCTCTTTTTTATGTGCCACTCGTCTTTAAACCGAATTTCTATTAAATATCCGTTTCCTGTAGCGCCTCCCTTATTTAACCCCCCCTCTTCTTCATTTTTTCCGTGAAATGTCTCTTTCACTTAAATTACCTTCCTTCCTTAAACCTTCTGTCTTTCCCTTAAATTACCTCTCTCTCCTTCATCCCACTCCAGTAAAGCGCCTCTGCCCTGTAAAGCGCCTCGGTCCTTGCCATGCACACGCGCAGTTTGCATACCCAGAACGCCTCTGGGCTACGCTGGCCCTACGAGGTTGCATTGAATGAAGTGTCGAGCATCAAGAGGCCCACTTTGGACACTGCCTGTGGGTAAAATTAGTCCCGTAGCTTTAGTAACTCGGGAAATAAACCAGGCCAGCCCAGCCCCTCCCTCCCCGGTGACTGCCATCAAACCCTAATCTAGGCCACACTCGAGTGACCTGCCAAGGAGGCGCGTGCAGAGGGTTTAAACTGCCATTGCCTTGAAGACCATAGTTTGTTCTGCGGCCCATCCAAAGCCCACCGCCCCCCAGACCAAGCAAGCGCAGGACTGGCCTCTGAACAGACTGGTGTGTTCATCCGTTAATCGATGGAGCCCATTACCATGGAACATGAAAGCAGGCACAAACACGACCCCTGTGCATAGAAGTTCTCCGCCTCTCCCCGTTGCCCCTCCAAAGTGCACACCCAGACTTCTGGCCAGTGCCCACCCTCCTGACCACCAACGTAGCTTCATTTGCCTGCTCCAATGCTGCTGCATGGAGGCGGGGAAGCCAAGTGGCCTTCGCAATGCCCACCCACCTGTACCTACACAAACCAGAAAAGACATCACATGGCCCGGGTCATAGACATCCTCATAGGGGGTGGGGTGGAGTGGGGTCTGGAGACCTGGAGAATATTCAGAAGGGGCACCCGTGCCGTTTTTTCAATGAAGAGAGGGCACTGTGTCTCGTGGTTAGATGTCACCTGTGGAACCAGAGCACCGAAGTTCTCATCTCAGCTATCTCAAGCCACAAAACCGTGTGACCCTTGACAAATAGCACCGGCACCACACAGGAGGGCAGCCCCCAAGAGAGTTAAACATTGACAGTGCATATCCCGCCACCACTCCCCCCCCCCCCCCCAACACTTTAGTCCAATTCGTGCGCGCCTCACACAGAGAGCACAGGGCGCAGCCGAGCACAGTTAAAGCGGACGGCAGACTCTCTGACAGCCCCCCCCCCCTCCAGGAGCACAGTAAGAAGTATCCATCGCGTCCTCGTCGGACCACAAACGACGGATGAGGCAGGTGCGATGTATTTTAATGCACATAACCCCGCGTACCCATGCAGGTTAAAAGAGGGAGCGGGGAGGATGAAATGGGTACCTTGCAATGAAAACAGGCAGACGAAGACCCCCAGCATCCCGAGGCCGTGCACCCAGCTGGTCGCCATGCTGCTCCTTGTCCTGCCCCCGGTGTCTTCTGTGTGCACTGCTCGCCTCTCTTCACCTTCCTGCAGCCGGACACCCAAAGTGCACCGATGCCACCTTTTCCTCGGCGCGTCCCTTCTGTATGTTGGCAGCTCACCCAATCCAGTCCAGGGCTGGCTCACTCGGCCGGATCCCAGGTCCCCTCCAGTGTCCGTTGGAGTGATGCTGGGAAGCGTTCCGTGCTAGGATGCCCGGTGGAGTGATGCTAGAAAAGCGTTCGTGCTAGGATGCTCAGAGCCTGCACGGCGTCCTCTGCGCGCACGTAAACCAGTGTACTGTATCCTCCTCCCCTGCAGCCCAGGCGGAATGTGCAAGCAGCCAGGCAAGCCGCAACTTATACAAGCAGAGAATGAGCTTTGATTGAAAAGGACCTGGCTGCTGCCACCTAGTGTCAACAATTGGAAGGTTTATGTTCGGGCAGGCTTTTATTCCAGCATAAAACACCTCTGTTGCAGTAACACTGTTTGGGACATTTCGGATATCACCAGTGCTCGCAAGAAACTGCCATGTGTCAGTTGTGAGTAGCTAAGGTGAGGTTCTTGTACTCCTGGAGTAAAGAACTGCAGAGCAAAACTACCAGACTGCCGAGTAATGTACACTTTCCCAAATTATTCTAGGATTGGATTAAGCAAAGTTAATTAGCTTCATGGTCTATGCTGGGCACAGTTACACTTTCACGAAATAACAGAATACTAGCGTCCTGCATATTTTTTAGAAAGTTACACTTTCAACAAATATTCCAGGACTGGAATGCGAATACAACATTAGCCTCCCCAGCACCTGGCAACTTTAAGACAACTAGTTTGAGATGTCGGACTAGAAAGCAGACCACATCAATCAATCAATCAGGGGTTTGTTAAAGCGCGACTACTCACCTGTAAGGTTCTCAAGGCGCTAAGGGTGGGGGGTGCAGGTTCCATTCCATCAAGGAGGGGGTCTGTCGAAGAGCCAGGTTTTGAGGTTTCTTGCGAAGATGGGGAGCGATGTTGTCTGTCTGAGGTGGAGTGGAAGGGCGTTCCATGCTTTGGCCGCGAGGAAGGAGAAGGAGCGGCCTCCCGATCTGGTCTTTCTGGTGCGGGGGACCACCTCTTGCATCACTTCCTGTCTGGAGGAGGAAGATGCAATGCAAACAATCACACAGAGCTAGTCTAGGCTAGAACTGGGGAGAATCTGCCTGATGGTTTATACGTTCACCTAAAAGTAGACGAAACACAATAGTACACGCATTCTTGCAATGATTTTGTTCCTACCCCATAACTTCTTTTCACACAAAAACACAGGACACCTTTTGGCATGGGTTTGGACGTAGTAGCATTACCTAATGCATTCTCAGCAAGAGATACAGGTATAGTCATGTCAGAACAAGATACGCATCATCAGACAGCGCATACCCCACACCAAACATTACAAATGAAATTGCACATATTTCACGTTTCCTATTGAACCCTTTTTGCAAGGGGAGGCGGTGAGTCCCAGCCAGCATGTCATCAAAGATGCACGCATGGAAACGCCCATAAAAACCTTGACAGCTTCATGTTTTCCTCAGGGGTGGTGTACCACCTGATCCCTGCCAGGGCACCTTGTTGCATCTGAACCCATACCCCAAAAACTGCTGGGATACCCAAGGTAAAGATAGAAGTGCAGCAACACATCGACAGGTCCACTCCCTCCTTCCAAGCAGCTTAGTCCCTTAGATAACATTTCCTGATGAGAATTGGTGATCGTGGGCTCTGGCGCCCCCAAATCACATTGTATATTTCTGCATATTTAGCCCTTCCTATAGGGTGGGAAGGATGGTGTCCCTTTGCGTTGTGTGACTCCAGGTCCAGAGGGGAAACAGAGGGAGCCTCGTGGCCAACCCCACACCTTACACTTCCTTGCCTCCCCCACCAATGACCTCTTCCTGTGGTTTTCACCAGTGCTTAATTTGTAAAAAAAATAAGTGCCAGGGCTCTCGTCAGGAGGCCACTGCAGCTTGCACTACACAATGGCCCTGCAATGCTCCCAATGATAGTAGTAGCACAACTAATAACCATCATATTCCTACAAGTGTAACAATTCAGACTATTACAGGCCCCCAAAACTATTAGAATGGCTTGGGCAGTAGGTGATGGTAATTTTTTATGTATGTCGAATTATTCATTAACTGTTGTTGTGGTCATGTCTAAATTAGCCAGACAGCGCCACCCTCTGGCAGACTGTCACAAGCACGGGTGTTGACAATTAAGTGCCAGTGCTGAGCACGGGAAACCACTGGCTCAAATTAAGCACTGGTACTGCCCTGGCCAGATGGGAATCACCCGTAGGCTCACTGGAGGGGATGCAGAGATTGTCCTTGCCATAAAACTTGGCTGTCCCTCCTACACTTCACTAGGATTGCTTAAGAGCTTTCTTCTGCTATCTGCCCATGGCTTGCTCCCATAGTGTGCTCACTCATGCAACAGTCCTACTCATACCTGCTTTTACCTACAAAAAGCCAGGGCACCATTTGACTTGGGTTAGAAAGTATCAGTTTTGCCTCATTCATGCCCAGCAGAGATATAGGTATAGCTACGTTTCAACAAGATGCACATCATCAGGCAGTGCATACACATCACTATACATTATAAATGAAATTGCACTCATTTCACATTTCCTCTTTGTTAGACCTGGCTTCTCCAGCAGGTTTATCCCCAGACTTTTTGCTTTTTGGCCTTCTGTTTCTGACCTGTTTTTGTTGGTTTTATGACTCTGGGCACTTTACCACTGCTGATCAGTGCTAAAGTGCATATGCGCTCCCTTTAAATTGTTATGATGGATTGGTGATTCCATGATTGGCATATTTGATTTACTGATAAGTCCCTAGTTCAGTGCACTGTGTGTGCCCAGGGCCTGTAAATCAAATGCTGCTAATGGGCCTGCAGCACTGATTGTGCCGCCCACATGAGCAGCCTGTGAATGTAACTCATACCTGCCACCACAGTGTCTGTGCGCAGTTTGGTACTGCCATGTCGACCTGGCAAGTGCACTCACTTTCCAGGCCCTAACCTTCCCTTTTCTTATATGTAAGTCACCCCTAAGGTAGGCCCAAGGTACCCCTGTGGGCAGGGTGCAGTGTATGTGAAAGGCAGGACATGCCCTGATGTGTGTGGCATGTCCTGATAGTGAAATACTGCCAATTTCGTTTTTCATTATTGAAAGGCTATCTGTCCCATAGGGTAGAATGGGAGTTTATTTATAACATCTTATAAATATAACTTCCCGCTAGGACAAGGTAGAAAGATGGGGTTTAGTATGCCTGAACTCAAAATATAAAAATGCATCTTTCAGTAAAGATGATTTTCATATTGGGTGTTTGAAAATACCACTTTTATAAAGTGGGTATTTTCTTGCTTAGCCATCCTGTGTGCCTCTGCTGGTTTGTGGATTAACTGTCTGGCTTTGAAGTGACAGGGGCTGGGGATGTGCATTCTCTCAGACGGCCACCGGGGGAGGGGGAGAGGGGGTTGATGTGTGTCCTGTCTTTCCTGGATGAGTCAAGGCTGGGCTGAATAGACCTGGGCTGTATTTAGAGTAGGGGGAGGAGATTTCTTTCACACCTGAATGGGCCTGGTCTGCCTTGGAAAATGTTGTCTCCACATCCTGCCGCGCAGCTGCACCAGAGAGGACAGAACTGGTTTTGGCTGGGCAAAGAGCTTCTCTGCCACAAGAGAACAAAGGAATTTGTGCTATAAAAAGTAGGGCCCAGACCCCTGAACTTTAGATTACTGCTGAACTAAGGAACCTGCCAGGAAGAAGAACCGGTAAAGCTGGAGGAGTACTGCCCCTGTGCTGTGTGCTGTTGGGGTTGGCCTGCAGTGGTTACTTCTGTCTTGGGCAGGGAAAGGACTGGACTGTACATTCATCATCCTGCTGTTAGAGTTTTCTCCAAGGGCTTGAAGTAGAGCTTGCCTACTTTTGGAAGTCTCAGGGATAGAAAAGACTTCAAAGATCACTTTTGGACTTCAAGAGGAACCTCTGCCAAGGAGACGAGCTGGAAGAAACTGGAGGACGAGTACTGCCCCTTAGCTGTGTGCTGTCTGGGGTTGGCCTGCAGTAGCTGTTTCTGCCAAGGAGAGGAACAGTGTGTGTATGCTGCTTGAGAAAGTATCTCCAAGGGCTTGGAAGTGGAGCATGCTCCCTGTTCGAGAGGTCTCAGGAACAGCAAAGACCTCACCATCTTTCTGGGCACAGTCTCTGGAACTGCTGGTTTCAGCTGCCGCAGAAGAAAGGAGCAACCGACTCTGTCACCGAGTCTGTCGCAGGGTTCCGTGTCATGAGGGCACTGCAGAAGGCCCCGCTGCACTTCTCACCGCATCCTTGGTCTCACCGACGCCATCTGAACGACCACCACCGAACCGTTGCTTGCACTGCGTTCTGTGGGCACCGCACTCCGCACCGCTTCGCCTCATCCTGCCTGGACGTCACTGACACCGTCGCTGCACAACCCACAAATCGACCAGCTCTGTCGCCTGCACCGCAACCTGCCAGCACTGCATCGAGCACCACCTCACCCTGCACTGTAAGCCTTGAGCTCACCGACGCCATCTGGACGATCGTCACCGAGCTGCTGCCTGCACCGCATCGTGTTGGCACCGCACCCTGCACCGTTCCATTTGTTTGCAACGCAACCACAACGGTTGCCCTCGACCGACTCGCACCAACGTGTCGGCCGCAACGAGAAAGGTACTGTTCACTAGTCTGTCAACGCTTTAGCTGGCCCGAATTGACGCGTCGTCTGGAACTGTTAGACTCTGTTGTTTTCAGCATCGCGGTAGCCCCGGACGGAGCTACCGACTCAGAAGAACTGTGTTTTCCAGCTATTTCTGCAATTTAAAGTTTATCTTGCAAAGTAACTATTTTTACACTATTGTATTGTGGATTTTTGTCAAATTTGGTCTTGTTCTGCTTTAGATAAAGATTACTTATTTTTCTAAGCTGGTGTGGTGTCCATTTGTAGTGTTTTCACTGTATTACTGTATGTGTTCACAAATTCTTTACACACTGCCTCTGAGATAAGCCTGTCTGCTCGTGCCAAGCTACCAAGGGGGTGAGCAGGGGTTATTTTAGGAGTGTATCCCCCTTACCGTGACTAGGAAGAAAGGTCCCTACTTGGACAACGGTGCAAACCATTGCCAACTATAGACCCCCATTTTTAACACTATTCACATCCTTTTATAAGGGAAGGCTGGATGGTAAGTCCCAGTAAAAGATACAGGCATAGAAACATCCATAAAACACTTTTCAGCTTCATATTCTCCCAGGGACAACATACCATTTAGTCACTGGCAGTGGCATCATTAGCCACTGTAGGAAGCTGGCTCTGTATATACCATACCAAAGTAAGGTATAGTGTGCACAGAGTCCAGTGGAACCCCAAAGATAGGCAGAGGTAAAAGTAGATAACACCTTACTCTCTATTTGTAGTAGTGTGGGCGAGCAGTAAGCCTTATCAGAGGGTAGTGCTAAACATTTATTGTACACACTCAGTCAAGGAATGATTTCACACACTCAAGGACTGAACTCAGACCTATCTGTTTGTAAATAAAATATTATTTTAATGATCTTTTTTTTTCTAGAGCCAAGCCAGGCCTGGTACAAGTAAGTATAGCAGTACTTTGCAAACAAATGCAGTTTAACTACAATTCAAATGCAGTAAATCAATTTACAGTCCGATTACTTGGTAATTACTTTCCTTATGCAGCCAGGTATCACTAGATACCAGGCTGGTGCATTTCCTGAGGGAAGGAAAAATAGAGTCAATATGTTTTGCAAACTCAGCACAGGTTTACAGTTTACTCATGAGACACATTTAGTTCTGTGTGGGCAGAACCAGGTTTACGGGTCAGTGGGTGAGATTCGGTACAAGGAGTACTCGAGTCGCACCACCAGCGGCACCGAGGCGGCCGGGTGCAGAGTGCTGGATCAGTATGTTAGCCAATGGGTCAGCACAGTCGTGGGTATAGGGGACTGTGGCAAGCAGGCCACCAAGTTGGGCAAACAAGGACTCCTGGGATAAGGGTCAGCACTGAGGCCAAATAGCCCACACAAGAACTGCACCTCCAGCGGCACAGAGGTGGCCGGGTTTAGGATGCGGCCTTGACTGAGGTTGCAGGTTTCAGTCAAGGATCCCTCCAAATCGGTCAGCCGCTGATGAGGCGAATGGGGTCTTTGGGAGTTGCTGCTTTATGGTCACAGCGTTCGATGACGGAGTCGGTCGGACGGTCGCGGTTGGTTCTGCTGGACCGCTTTGGTTACGGAGTCGGTCGGTGTGTTCGCCTTCGGTCGCGGTTGAGGGGGATCTTCAATCGTTGGCTGCAGGTTGGTTTTTAGGAGCTTTCTTTTTAGGGGTCACTATGATCCAGACTTGGATCGTGGGCAGGACCTCCTTAAATTGTTGGTTCACTTCGGCTCGAGCTTGGGATGCCAGGAGCGGAGTGGAGGAGACTCACGGAGTCGGCCGGAGTCAGAGTCAGGATTGTTTGAGCAAGTCCGATGCTCACGGGAGACAAAAGTCCTTTTTTAGATGTGAAGGCAGAGCAGGTACAAGGACTGCTGGCTGCATGACACACCGAGGTTCTGTTGGAGGAGTCTGAGGTTGGGACAGGCCGTTAGGGCTGGGGCCAAATCAGTTGGTGTACTCATCTTCTCTTTGCACGGCTGTTTGGTCCTTCTTCTTTTCTTCTTGTTTTCTGCTCTGGTCTGAGGAGGCAAGGTTCTGGGTTGCCCCTAAATGCTAAATTTAGGGGTGTTACAGTTAGGAACAGGTTGGGGCCAATGTGCCCCTTCCTTTGTGTGGGTACACCCCCAATTATGCCACCCTCCAGTGGGAGGGGAACATATGCCTCACTCTGGTTGGTTGAGTCCCTCCATCTGCAAGATGGCGGGGACTGAGAGTTATGCTTCACGTCACCTTCCCAACCTGGGGGTGGGGTTGGCAAAGGTGGGGACACCTCTCTTCCTGACTTGATTTTCCAGCCGATTCTCCCGTCCAAAGTGGGGTTCAGAACGTTAGGGGGCCGGTTGCTGAAAGCAGCAACAGGCCTCTGGAAGCTCACAAAGGAGGCAGGCCTTTGAAGCTTCCCCTTTGTGGACCCTGCTCTTCCTGGGAGAGGAGGCTTGGCACCTTGCCCCAGGATGTGCTTTGTTTCAGGACCCCGAGAGCAGCAGGCTCTCAACCCAGTGGTCCAGAAACATGTCTGGTGGTGGCAGCTGGCGAACAGCCACTCAACCAGGACACTAGAGATAGGTCGTTTTTCAGGGGGCACCTCTAAGATGCCCTCTGAGTGCATTTTTCATTAAATCCCACACTAGTATCAGTGTGGGTTAAATATGCTGAGAAGTTTGATACCAAACTTCCCAGTTTTTAGTAAGGCCATTATGGTGCTGTGGAGTTTGTAATGACAACCTCCCATACCATATACTCTTTATGGCCTTACTGCACGTACAATGTCCAAGAATGGACTTAGATACTGAAGGGGTACAGGGCTCATGCACCTGCGCCCTCACCACTGGCACAGTGCACCCAGCTATAGGGGTGGCTTACCTGGGCCAGAGCACTGGGTTGTAGGCATGGCACACAGGGATGTGGGCCATGTCGACTCTTGACTTTTGTTCTGCACCAAAACACGCAGTCTGCAATGGGTGTGTGTGTAAAGGTACAGGGCCTCTAAGGGTGGCACAATAAGTGCTTCAGCACTAAGAGGCCTTCCCTGGTCACAAGGTTGGCAGGAACCCAGGGCACACTCGGTCAAACACATCAACATCAGGCAAAATTGGGGGCAACCATGCAAAAATAGGGCACTTTCCTATAGCCACTCCCCTAAAACTGCTGGGACACTGGAGGTAAAGCTGGAAGTGTGGGGACCACCAACAGGTCAGCCCCCCTTCCAGCAAGCCTCATCCCAGAGATAATCTCTCCTAATGAGATTTGGCAGTCATGCTCTCTGGTGCCTCTGAGTACCAGGTCAGCCCCCCTTCCAACAGCCTCACCCCCTAGGTAACCTCTCCTGATGAGAATTGGCAATCATGCTCTCTGGCACCCCTGAATGCCAGATCAGCCCCCCTTCCAACAGCCTCATCCCATAGGTAACCTCTCCTGATGAGAATTGACAATCATGCTCTCTGGCGCCCCTGAAAGCAAGGTCAGCCCCCCTTTCAACAGCCTCATCCCATAGGTAAGCTCTCCTGATGAGAATTGGCAATCATGCTCTCTGGTGCCCCTGAATAGCAGGTCAGCCACCCTTCCAACAGCCTCATCCCATTGGTAACCTCTCCTGATGAGAATTGGCAATCATGCTCTCTGGTGCACCTGAATAGCAGGTCAGCCCCACCTCCAACAGCCTCCTCCCATAGATAACCTCTCCTGATTAGAATTGACAATCATGCTCTCTGAAGCACCTGAATAGCAGGTCAGCTGCCCTTCCAACAGCCTCATCCCATAGGTAACCTTTCCTCATGAGAATTGGCAATAATGCTCTCTGAAGCCCCTGAATAGCATAGCCCTTTTTCTGGCTATTTAGGCCACAGGGTGCAAAGGTTACTGGAGAATGAGCCCTCCCCGCCAATACTCCTCTCTTCCCCAGCAATCTCCCCCAGATATGTCTGCGTAGATACATCAAGTCCCCCCTTCTGAAAGGTGAATGTCTTACATGTCAAAGAAGGGAGAGTTGGATAGGTGCAACAAGACTTGTTTGATGGTCTCAATGGGTGCCATCTTCAAAACTGCTTGTAATGAGTATTTGAGTTTCTTCACTAACTTGTTTATGGCCAGGGATGACTTCTAACCATAACAACACTGCACCAGACACTAAATGGTGCAGCCTTGCCAACATTGATATGATGCCCCCCCCACCCCAAGACCTCCTGCCTTCCCAGCAGGATCATGATATTACCTAGCACATGGAGACACAGGTTGTTGGGCTGGGGAATCTGCTCATCTTTCAAAACCACTGACAGATGTGCTGTCACGCTCCCACCTGCGGTTCATGTATGCCAACCAAATGATGCTCCATCCCTGACCTTGCTTCAATGGTGTAGCCATTGAATCTCTTTACTACCCTGCTGCCTACTGAATTGCAGCACCAACACACCTTCACGATCTCTTCCAGCCAAATGCCCTGTTGAAAAATTAATCAGATGAAAAGATGTAGGGGGGCCTCTATGCAGTCTAATGCCCTATGGCAAATGAGTGTAAACGGTGCCCTAGCCAATGGCGAGGGCACAGTTAGGGTGACCACCAACTGGTCTGGGCCATATATAGTCCCCGGCCAGTGCTACTAGGCAGCACCCTAAGAGTTGAGCCTCATTTAACCGAACCCAGGTACCTTTGCTAGTCACATCTGTTTTGTAACTCCTAACTAAAAGGCTCAACCAATGTATCCTGAGAACCACGTCTTCCTGCTTGATACCTGCTTGTCTGTCGGTCTGTGACCTTACCATTAGTTTGGAAATTCCAAAAGCTTCAAAGAAGGCCATCGCATATGCCTGGCTGAACAACAAGGCATCAGAATGCGATGAGTATATCTCTGGCAGCACCCCTAGTAATCCCGACAGTCTCGCCAAATCAATTGGCCTCCTGCTATCCCTCTCCATTAGAACTAAGCACTCCTATGCCCTGGGAACCTTTTTTGACCCTAAAATCCTTTGTGAGGTCAACCATTCTCACAATGCAACAAAAAGGCAATTGCTGATAGCTGCCGCTTGATGGATGCCAGCGATTTACCTACCTACCTTTGCTTCCCCAAGAATGTGAGTAAGCTATCAGTTTCAAACAGATCCTCTTTACTATGATCTAGGAGGCTCGACTAATAAGTCTGCCATGCGACCTCATGGGCTCGCTTCTTCCCAGGCCAGTTCTGATGTTATGTTACAGGAACTTAGTTTAGCGCAAACATCTCACTCCAGAAGGGGTATCTAGGCGCTCCACAGAATCATGTGATCAATGCAAGGACAAGCTCCCATAAACTTTATGGTGAAAGGCATCATCTCGTCTTCTTCCAGGAGCTTATTTCTGAAATCTGTCAACTTAAAATGAGATAGGGCAACAGCTACTATGTTTTCTATTTCTGGCACATGCCTTGCAGTGAAATGCACATTCCTGTCTAGGCAAATTCTGATCCAAGAGTTTAGCAAGAGCAAAACCATGAAACACTGCACCGTATGGATATTGATAGCGGACACAACTGACATATCATTCAACCATAATACAATACTTCTCCCTGCCAGTATTGCTCCCCAAATATGTAAAGCCACCACAATAGAAAAAGGCTCCAAACTGATTATATTTTTGGTCAGACCCTTCTGGTACTAGTCTTCGGGCCAGTGTTGTATGCATCGTTTGTTGGCCAGAATTGCATTGCCCAGAAGCCCGCACTTCCTGCTGAGTCTGTGTATAGCGCCAACGCTGTGTTGCTTGATGCTGGCTGCAGCCAAATCACTGACCAATTGTAGTCCTGCATAAATTGATCCTATATAATCACTTCCTCTCTGACCTCCCTAGATAGCCGTGTGTGATGATGCTTGGTTGATTGGCCAGACATGGCTCTGGCGATGTTCTTTGAGAAAGCTCTGGCTATTGCTATGACTGTACATACAACAGAAAACAAGGTGGAATAGCGGGGATAGATTTAACCATGCACCCAAAGGATAACACTGCACACACACTGGCGCTTGACTTACGCAGCACTCTGGATTTATACCAGGCTCTCCCTGACTTACACAAAGGACACTCAAGAGATCACTACACGGACCCTGTTACTGGTTTGCGATACAACAGTGCAATGATTGAAGACTTTGGCTTCCCTTTGGAGATTACTTGCTGCGGAGATATTGATCTATTAACTCAATCGATAAGACACCTTAGCACGAGATGCAGATATATGTCCTCCATTGTGCACCACTTGTGTCGTTCTGTGATTTATTTGCCCTGTTTTATTTGAGATTTTCTGTTTTTCTTTGGTCCTGAAGAGGCCGGTAAGTTAAGATGGCCAAAACAGTTCCAGCTTTTGCATTGGAGGAGCCTTTTGATATGCACATAAAACATAAACATTGGCATATTTAATTTACTTGTAAGTCCCCATTAAAGTGGTACTATGGGTGCCCAGGGCCTGTAAACTAAATGCTACTAGCGGGCCTGTATCACTGATTGTACCACCCACTTAATCAGCCCATCAAATATGGCTCAAGCTTGCCACTGAGGAGCCTGAGTGTGCAGTTTTAAACTGCCAAGTCGACTTGGAAAGTTAACTCTCTTGCCAGGCCCAAACCTTCTTTTTTAGTACATATAAGTCACCCCTAAGGTACCCCTGGACAGCCCCAAGGGCAGGGTGCAGTGTATTTAAAAATTTGGACATGTACTTTTTAGTTTTACGTGTCCAGGTGGTGAAAACCTCCTAAATTCGTTTTTCACTACTGCAAGGCATATCTCTCCTATAGGTTAACATTGGGATTACCTTATTACATTTTATAAGTGTAATTTCCAACTGGGAACAGATGGATATTTTGAGTTTGATGTCTCTGGACCCACAATTTAAAATTACAACTTATGGTAAAGTTGGATTTTAAGTTGCAAGTTTGAAAATGGCACTTTTGGAAAATTGGTATTTTCTTACTTTAACCATTCTGTGCCTCTTCCTGTCTTTGAATACATGTCTGGGGTGAGTAACAGCTGGGCTTTATGCATTTCCTCTAGACAGCCACACACTAAGGGAGCTTAGGTGTGCCCAATGGGCCATTCACATCTTGATCGTCTGTCACCAGGCTGAAGGGCCATCCTGGGCAGAATGGGAGGGAAGAGTTGACACTTGCACCTGAATAGGGCTGTGCCTGTCCCCACACAAAGCACTGCATACACCCTGTAGTGGCCCTGGAGTCAGGGCACAAAGGGCAGGGAGCTTGTGAACTTCAAAGGGCCCTCTCTAGAAGTCTCCCCCACAACAAAGGCACAAGTGGGTATAAGTACTAGGCCCCTGACACCACCAATTCAGTACACTTCTGGACCTGAGGACATTCTGCCAGGAAGAAGGACTGATGTGCTGCTGACAGGACTGTCACTCTGCTGGACTTTGCTGGACTCATGCTCTGCTGTGCCTGCTCTGCTGCCGGCTGCTCTCCTTGCCTGTAAGTGGAAAGGACTGGACCTGCATCTCTACATCCCAAGAACCTAGTGAATCCAAGGGCTTGCTGGCTTGCCTCCTGTTCTGAAGTCTCAGGGACACAAAGACTTCCACCAACCCTGCTACAGCCTCTGGACTCTGACAACTGTGAGTCCTGCCCTGCCAAGTGGTGCCAACTTTGGAGGTGCGTTTTCTGGCTGTCTTCATCAAATCCTTGCAACGGCGTCATTGCGCCGGTCGGAACTGACAGATCTCGCCCGACACATCGCCCCTTTGAGGATATCACAAGGACAGCTGCGCCGCTCAACGATGATGCATTGCCTTCATCACCAGGGGTTCGACAACAACAAATCGCCCAACTGCGCGACTCAGAACCAACGCATTGCCAACAATCCAATCGATGGACGACGCATCGACTGTGACTGCTTCTCACAGTTGCTCCTTGATGTTGGTGCTTGGCTCCTGTATCTGACCCAAGCTCCATCGCATCAGATTTGACGTGGTCCAGTGCAACCAGATAGCCCCTGTTGGCTCTTTATGCTTTTGAGGTTTTGAGTACTGTATTTCAAGATATTTAAAAAGAATAACAACTCGGGTTCTGCTTATTGGATATTTGTCATTTTTGTCTTGTTTTGTTCAATAAATTAAGCTCTATATTTCTATTCAGGTGTGGATTATTTTTGTGTGGTGTTCTCCCTGTTTTACTGTATTAAGTGTTGCATGAATACTTTACACATTGCCTCTTCAGTTAAGCCTGACTGCTCTGTGCCAAGCTACCAAAGAGGGAGCACAGGCTAATTTTGGGTGTGTATTTGACTAACCCTGACTAGGATTGTGGTTCCTATTTGGACAGGGTGCATACCTCTGCCAACTAGAGACCCAATTTCTAACAATCTGTTTATGTTTTTTTAGCTGTCTTTGCACTTTTGATGTAGTCCCAAATAATAGTTGAAATGTTTTGTTGATTTGTATATAATACAATAGATGTTAGACACATGTAATTAATATACATAAATACACATAAAGTTTGTACTTTTTTTGGCACTTTTTATTTGTGTTCTCATATCGCCATCTTTCTTGCTGGTATAGCTCTCCTCTCCGCTGTGAGAGAGGGTATGCCTGCCCAAGCAGAGAATAATGCTCATCTCCCTCCTACAGAAACAGAGAAGAAAGAAGCCGGGACCTCCAGCATATAAGACTTAATCATTGGACCCATTTTGTTGTTGTTGCCAGTTTACGTACGAAGCCCATACACTCTCCAGGCTTTTGACATTGCTAGCAATATCAGCCTGGCTCGTATACTTAATACTTTTGAGGCATTCAGTTATGAGTGGAGGATTTTCCGATTTCCACATCTTGCATGTCTCCCGCCTCGCCAACAGGATCACATAGAAGACACATTTTGTTATAATGGAGCGCGCTCTTAAACTTGCTTCTGGATGCAGTCCAGAAAATATGAGTTGGGGGGTTACCTCTATTTGTTGTCCGATCACTTCTCTAATAAAGTTGCATACTGATATCCAGAAAGATGCAATTTTCGGACACTGCATAAACATATGCATGCCATCTGCCGATGGGAGCGTACACTTCGGACAGCCATATACTTTCCCAGTTACTCTTGAAAGTTTAGCTGGAGACCAGTATACCCTATGGGTGGTAAACAGATGGTTTCTCTTAAGTGAGGCAGGTTTCACCACTGAATATAAAATGGAAAAGGATACTTGCCATATTTGCTTTAAATCTCCCTCCAGTTCTGCCTCTTCCCATATGTTGGATATATCTGGCAAGCTCTTATCGTCCGCCTCCAAGTCCACTAAGCTGGATCCTGTTCTAAGGTCTGCCCAGTAAACTAGACCCGCATCTTTTAAGGGTTGGCTAAGCTGGTCTATCAGGCAAACTGGGGTGCCCGGGGAATCCCAAATTTGTGCCGCAGAAGTATAATAAGGTATACTAAACCTTCTCCGAAAATATACCCATGTTCGTAGGGCCTTTTTAAAAAACTTCAACCTGACCTTTTAAAAATATTTCGGGTCCCCATATTTAAACAGAAAATGACACTGCCCAAATCCTCCAAGCATTGCCTCAAAGAGTCTCCCAATTGGTGAGCTATCTGGCCTATTAGCTAACATGTGGAAATGTTTAAAATGAAAAACATAACTATAAATAAGCAAGTCTGGGAGAGCAAGTCCCTCCACCCCCAGCCTTCTCCTCAATTTTTTCCATGTAATCCTGGGTCAATTCGACACGCAAATGAAGCTACCGATTTTTCCCTGTAGTTTAGCTATATCCTCCCTCAAAAAGGTAAATGGTATAGAATTAAAAAGGAATGTGAATTTGGGGAGAATGATCAGCTTAATAAGATTAACTCTGCCATAGATATTTAGAGGTAGATTGGCCCATCTTATCAAAAGACTCCCGACTTCCAGACTCACTTTTTTCCAATTGGCTCTTGGAATATCATCGAGCCTCTGTGTTATTAAAATGCCAAGATATCTCATTTGAGATTTTGCCCCTGTTAGAACTGGGGGTCTCTAGTTGGCAGAGGTAGGTACCTTTGTCCAAATAGGGACCCTTGCTTCTAGTCAGGGTAAGGGGGATACACTACTAAAATAACCCCTGCTCACCCCCTTGGTAGCTTGGCACGAGCAGGCAGGCTTATCTCAGAGGCAGTGTGTAAAGCATTTGCGAACACATACAGTAATACAGTGAAAACACTACAGATGGACACCACACAGGTTGTATGTAAAAATAAGTAATCTTTATATAGACTTAACACAAGACCCAATAGCAAAAATCCACAATACTGTAATCTAAAATAGACTTAAAATGATAGAGACAGTTCACGTTATCTTCAAAAATAGGATAGTCAATCAAATAAAGCTTGTAGCAACCAATAACTCCACTTGGAGTTATCACGACGTCGTGACCGGTGGAAATCCCAAAGTACGGCGCCGACCGCGAGGTGCGCGGCGTCGGACCCGGAGTCAAGCAGACCCACAAAGAACAGTACCTGAAATTCGATGAAAACAAAGACGGTGCACGGAGACGGGGAGGTGATGCTTCGTTGGCGCCGGCGGCGTCGGTTCCTTACGACCCCAGGGGAGGTGATGTCTCGGTTCCTTACTGCAGCGCAGGGGAGGTGAGGCGTCGGTTCCTTACGATGGTGCGGTGTCGATGGATTCGGGGGTCACCCACGTCGAGGATCGGCTCTGCGGTGATGAAGCCCGGGCGTCGGTGAAGTCGGGGCTGCAGTGCGAGTCGGGACGGTGCGTCGTGAGCGTCACGAGCGGTGTCCTCGGCTCTGGTGCAGGCAGCGGCCTCGGTGATGGCTTCGGAGTCGATGTCGCACAGCGTCAGCAGGCGTCGGGCCTACGGTGCAAGTTGGGGCAGTGCGTCGTGCTCTTCACGAGCGGTGCCCATGGCTTCGGGGCAGGTTACGGCGTCGCTCGCCGGCGTCGGTGTTGCAATTTCCTTCTGTTAGCAGCTAAAACAGCAGTTCTAGATGCAGGCAAACAGAAGGGGTGAAGTCGTTGTGTCCCTGTGACTTCAGGCAGGAGGCAAGCTCAGTTCAAGCCCTTGGAGATTCTCTTCTTCAAGATGATAAAGCACAGCAAAGTCTTTTCTCCTGTCCTTGGCAGAAAGTAACCACTGCAGGCCAACCCCAATCAGCAAAACAGCACAGGGGCAGTACTCCTCCTTCAGCTTCTCCGGTTCTTCTCCTTGGCAACAGGTTTCTTGATTTCCCAGAAGTGATCTAATTTCATGGGGTCTGGGCCCCAGTATTTATGGTCAAAAATCCTTTGTCCTCTGAAGGCAGAGGGTCCTGTACCTGGTCCAAACCAGTTCTGGGTACCTTCTGTCAGGAGACACCTTCTCCCTTTGTGAGTGAGGGGCAGAGTCATCAGCCGCCCGGCAGGAGGTGGAGCCAGCATTGTGGAAGGCAGGCAGAGCCCTATTCAGACCCAGGTGCAACTCCTCCCACCACTCTATATGCAGGAAGGTCTATTCAGCTCTGTGCTGACTCACCCTGTCTCCTGGAATCCCCAGCCCCTGTCACTCACAAAGCCAGACACACAATACACAACCTAGCAGAGGCAGGCTTGGACAGTTAGGCAAGAAAATACCTACTTTCTAAAAGTGGTATTTTCAAACACAGAATGTTAAAACCAACTTTACTAAAAGATGTATTTTATCATTCTGAGTTCAGGCATACTAAATTCGTTTCTCTACCATGTTCCCTGGGTCAGTTAGGATTATAAGATGTTATAATCAAACTGCCCATTCTGGCCTATGGGGAACAGGTAGCCTTGCAATAGTGAAAAACGAAAACGGCTGTAATTCACTATTAGGACATGCCACACACACCAGGGCATGTCCTACCTTATACTTACAATGCACCCTGCCCTTGGGCCTACCTTAGGGGTGTCTGATATGAAGATAAGGGAAGGTTTAGGGACTGGCAAGTGGGTGCACTTGCTAAGTCGACATGGCAGTCACAGACTGCCCACAGGCTCTGCAATGGCAGGCCTGAGTCACACGTTACAGGCTGCTTCTGTGGGTGGCACAATCAGTGCTGCAAGCCCACCAGCAGCATTTGATTCACAGGCCCTGGGCACATGTGGTGCACTGTACTAGGGTCTGACAAGTAAATCAAACAAGCCAATCATGGAATCACTAATCCATACAACAATTTACAGTAGGGAGCACTTGCACTGTGGCACTGAACAGCAGTGGCACAGTGCCCAAAAGCATCTAAAACCAGCAAAAACATAAGAGGCAACAGCAAAAAAAATGGAAGGGAGACCCACGCCAATAGTGCCAAGTCTAACAGCCCCCCAACTACTATTTCCTTGATTCCAATCCATAACTTCGGTTTTGTCCACATTTACCTTATACCCTGATACCCTGCCAAAGCTCTCTGCCTTCTCCATCAGCTTAGGGATTGCCACCTGTGGGTTAGTTGTATATCAGACCATATCGTCTGCATATAGGGCTAGTTTAGCCTCCAACCCGGCTAACTTAAAGGGGATTATGGTGAGATCCGCTCTGATGAGCTAATGGCTCAATATACAGATTAAAAAGAAGAGGAGACAGGGGACACCCCTGTCTCGTACCCCTCGTAATGTGGAACCACTCAGAGAGCTCCCCGTTAATCAGCACTCTGGCTTTGGGCATCCTATAGAGGTTCTGCATGGCAGTTACCACATTCTGTGGAAATTCAAAGCTTTTAAGAGTTTCCCACAGATACCCCCAATGTACTCGATCGAATGCTTTAGCCGCGTCTACCGCGACTATCATCAAAGGGGATTTCTAGCCTTCTGCCAAATCGATGACCCCCATCATCAGATATGTGAGCTCATTTAGCTGCCTCCCTGGAATAAAGCCTCTCTGTTCAGGGTGTACAATTCCCTTGATAACCTGCGCAACTCTTGAAGCTAATATTCCTGAAAAAATCTTATAGTCAGTGTTCAAGAGTGATATTGGTCTGTATGAGTCTGCTTTTGCTGGGTCTTTACCAGGTTTCAATATGAGGACCACTGTTGCCTCTGACCAGGATGCCGGCACTCTCTCACCCGTTACATATATTGCATTGAAAACTTCATTCAAGGTGGAGATTAGCTTCTCGATAACACCTTTATAGAGCTCTACTGGGAGGCCATACGGGCCGCCCGCCTTCCCAGCACTAATTTTTCTACATTGTGCCCTGATCTCCTCCTCAGTAATCTCTGCCTCTAGTATGTCCCTTTGCTCCCTTGTCAGATTTGGAAGATCTGACTCCCTTAGCCAGGCCTCTATACTGTCCTTTCTTGGATGTAGATCTTCTCTATATACACTCCTCAGATGCCTCCAAGCTTCCCCTCTGATGTCTGCATTTGTTTTTAAGAGCTCCCCCGTTTCTGCATTCATCAGGATCGGTATCGAGTTCCTGGCCCTATCTACCTTAGTCTTCCATGCCAGAAGCGAACCACACCTTTCACCATAGGAGAAGTGCTGTAACTTACTGACTTTCCATCTATCCTGTAATCTCTTACCCAGCTGAGTCTCATACTCTGCCTGGAGGTCTTCAAGTTCCCTTCGAAGGACTGGTACCCTATGCTTTGCCTCCAGTGAGGCCTTCTGAAGTTGAGTTTCTTTTACCCTGATTTTAGCAATTGCCCCCTCATTTCTTAATCGTGCAGCTCGCCTCTTGCCCATCATGGTGGCACTTAATATTCCCCTTAAATATGCTTTGAATGAATCCCACACCATTTGTGGATTTGCAGAGGCTCTATTAAAATGAAAGAAGTCAGCTGTCTTATCCGCCTGGTCTAAAGCCACCCCCTCATCTAACAGCATAGTCCTATCCAGGGTCCACCTTCTCTGCCCCGGTTGTTGATGATTTTCTAGATATAAGACCACAGGAGAGTGGTCAGAGAGCTCTGCAAGGGCATGAGTTATAGACTCAACCTCATCCTTCAAGTCTTAGTCCACCAAAAAATAGTCTATATGGGAGTGATGGCCCTACTTTTTACTATAAAAAGTGAAACCTCTAACTGCACCCAACCTACTTCGCCAGACATCTAACTAGTTTAGTTTCTCTCATCATGTTTTTTAATCTAGAGAGTGTTTTAGGGGAATTAACGTATTTTACCTTTGATGTCCTATCCAGCTCTTTATTTAGGACTATGTTAAAGTCCCCTCCGAGTATAAATGGAGCCATAGTCTCTAAAAGGCAGGATTGCAACTTCTCTAGTGCATCTGGAGTGTCATTATTTGGACCATAATAAGTTGCACACACTATTGGCCTGTCCTGAATCTCTATATTTGCCACCAACCATCTACCAGAGCGATCGGATTCGTACTTCAATAGCCTTATCCCTGAATTATTTCTAATGACCAGGGCTACTCCTCTAGTGTTGCCTCTCTGATCTGAGGAGACTACCTCCTGTACCCAGGGCAGTTTGTTGAAACTAGACCTACACTCATTCCGTTCTAGATGAGTCTCTTGAAGCATTATAATGTGAGCCCCGCTATTCTTAAGATACTCTGCTATCAATGCTAACTTCAATAAAGGAGAAAAAAGGGGTTCCCCTAATTTTAATTTTAGGTCCTAGAGGAGGGGAAAGAACCATGTGTGTACAAAACAACCTCTAGCTGAACTATATTCCTTTTCTAAATAGCCAAAATGCTTACATGTGCCCCATAAGAAAGAAACTTTTCATGTCTATAGTAAAATCATATAGAAATGACCAAGCTGATTAAATGACCATTATTTTTTATTTTGTATCTTTTATTTATTATTTTTCATTTTCAAAAAGAACAAAAGAGATTTTTTTTCAGTTAAGAATGTTCTGAAGAATTATTTAACAGAAATATACAAAATTGAAAAATAAAACAAATCTAGTCAATATCATATATCATTGATATACCCCAGCACACTCATACCTAAACCACAGCATACTCACTCCATACCATACCATTCATTCACCAAACATACAAAATGCAGAGTAAAAAAATGTTTGATTAACAATTTAGACAACATAATAGGGATCCGACAGTGGAGGAAAGAAGGAAGAATATCATCAAAACAATCAATTCATCTATAATAATAAAGCATTCCATAAATCACAGCAGTGTATAAGAATCACTGTTTCATTTCATTATTTTATATAGATATCTTCTCTATTTCTTTTCCAATGATATTTCACTATACGGATTCCCAAAAGATAGATGGTCGACGTACGTTTCAGTGGTACTCAGATATTAACCCCACCTTCATCAGGACCAGTGTCTATAAGAATTGTGCAGTAACAACAATAAAACTAGGAGCAGGGGTATCTGTAAACGCAAGAAAGAAGAATTTTAATTATACAATAAAACGGGGCAGATGCATGATAAAGTCATGTCACCATATATATTAACTGAATTTAAGAAGATTTGTGCCCAGACAATTAAGAAATCCTATGGGTGAAACGTGTCTCCGAATCACAATCAAATATTGTGTACCCTTAAAATTAAAAATAAGAAATATCTCTTACTATACTCATAACAAGTGTCACCCACTATCAAAGTACTAAAAAGTATGCGAATACTGGAATACAGAACTACCATTTTGACCTAAAGTCAGGAGATGTAAACTGTTAAAGCGCTTCTTTAAGGTATTAACTTGAATTCACACAAAGAAAGGTTCTAGTTAAATAAGCAACAGTAAAGTAAATCAAGAAACACAACCCGTGACCTAAATGCAAAAGTCACTTAAAAATAATAAGAAAAAACAGAAAGAAAAAATGGAAGAAATATTTGTAATATTCAAGCACCTGAAAGAGCAATGCTTCAATCCTAGCTCTAGCTCTTATATTCAAAGGCCGCTTTTTGCGATCTGCGAACAAAACTTCCATATAGGTCATCAATGCTAACTTCCTCTTGGACCTCAGACCATTTACATTCCAGGCTGCAAATTGAATCTTTCCCACTTTACTCATATTTGGTCCTTATCGAGTGCCAAATTAAGCCTTCTCTGTATATAGCACCATCTATACATGGTCGATCGTTGGGTCTCTGGAACGGTCTTATATTGACTAAGATTCAGAAGGAAGAGGACACATTTTTTCTTTTTTCCCCCCTGCTCCCACCACCCTGTGCACCCCTCCACCCACCACCTCTGGGGAACCCCCCCTTTTATCCTAAGGCAATGATGGCCGCCATTCGCGAACTCCCCCCCCTGAGGAGAGCTATTCAAACAAACAGATGTGAAACTTATAATCGGGCTGGTCTCATCTATACACCATTTAACACTACTTGACTACTGAGTCTAAAAATAGACCCCTATGAGCTAGATGTAGCAGCGGTGGGTCCCTCCATCTGGGCTAAGAAAGAATCCACCTCCTCAGGGTCGCTAATATCATACATCTTGTTCATCCACATGATTTCAACATGGCCGGAAATTTCATCTGGACCTGATCGCCTTTACTACGTAGATCATTCATCCTGGAGCCTAACTCCCATTGCCTCTGCACAGTTCTTTTCCGTATATCGGACCTCACTTGGTATTTAGCATCTTCGAACTTCAGGGTTCTCTCCTTCAACGCACACCCCAGGACAAGTTCTTTAACTGCATAGGTAAGAAAATTGATCAGAATTTTCCTCTGGGACTTTCTATTGAGGTTTAGTTTGAAAGGATCCCTGTGCACTCTCTGGATCTCATTCTCAACGTTGAGGTCCGGCCTGTCTAGCAGTATGCCTTCTCTCAGAAGTTTACATATGAAGCCTTTCATGTCTCCTTTTTCCGCACCTTCCGGGATATTGAGTACCCTCAGATTATTCCGCCTGGATTGGGTTTCCAGATGTTCCAGATCATCTTGTAGTGTTCTATTTTTCATTTTCAATACCTCAATGTCCTGAGAATTCTCGCTCACTCCCACTGACAGAACTTTCACCTCTCTCAAGAGTTGCAGTGCGTTCTGCAATGCTATCCAACTTTTCCTCCAACACCACACATTTTTCTTGTATCCCCTTTTGATTGACCTCTGAGATCTCAAATTTCTTAAGAATATCCGACCTTATGCTCGGAATGATGTTTTCGAACTGATTTTCAGTTTTTCCCTCAGCCTGGGGACTAGCCTCCAACAAAACAGGACTTGCCGCGGTAAATGTTTCTGTGGAAGCTTGACCTGCACCTTGGCCCGTCAATTCAGGAACGGAGGGAACATGGAAGCAGGCTAACGCCGGTCGCGGGACCTCCCGAGGTGAGCAGAGTGGCGCGGGCTGATCTATGGCGGATTTGCGGCCGTGAGGGATCTTACCGATCTACCGAGTGGGGCTTTTGAAGTTCTTCTGCTTCTGGGACCAGGACGGGCTAGTTTCAGGCGCTGCTAGCACGGATGGGACCCGACGCGAGGCAGCATCGGGTCTCGTGGAGCTGGGCGTCAGCCCTCCTGCAGAGTTCTCGGCAGTGCTTAATTTGTGCCGGTGCTTTCCGGTGCTTAGCACCGGCACTTATTTCTCAGGGCCGGGTCTACACTCTGTAGTCTACTGTACACGCAAAATTGATATCGGTAATGTAATAACATTTATGCGTGCTGCTCACTAAGTCGAGAGTAGGGTCCCAGTCTCCCCTGTGAAGAGTTAATATTGGACGTAACTGCGTGTGCATAAAATATTTAAAATGGGATGTTGGCAGCCCGGCTGCCCGCCTTATTTTGAGCCACAAATTACCGCCAGAAACTGAAACTGCCTGGATGCCTGCCTCGGCGTAGCGTAGGTCACCGTCACACGTCACATCCCATTTTGCAATCATTCATTGGTAGCGCACTACCAATGAACAATTGCAAAATATAATAGCCTGGCCCGGGTCCCTCCTTAGCAAATCGTCAAGTTTGGGCGCAGAGTCAGACCAATGAGCAGTGTTTTCAACCGCGGCCCGCCCAGCATACTGCAGTTACAGTATTAATTCATCACCCGACGACCGAAGCAACCAGCAATCGTGCAGCAGACATCCCTCGCAGATTATTTAAAACTAAAAATGCTGTCCCGCACTCCCGGTAAGTAATGGTTCATTATGCTAATTAACGTTTTATAGCACGGGGCCCACGGCTGCAGTTCTTCCTCCACTGCTGCAGGCTTTTAACTTTTGTGGAAAAATAAATCTTTCTTTAAAGTTCAAGCCAGCAGCAGTGGAGGATGATGCAGCCGTGGGCTCAGCACTATAAAACGTTATTTTGCATAATGAGCCATTCCAATACTTTGTAAACAAATACAGCACTGACAAATTATACACAGCTGATGGCAGAAAAACAAGACTACCTGAACGTGAATTTTGCCTGGAGTGGCACGTTCTGGTAGTCTTGTTTTTCAGCCATCAACTGTGTAGTGTTCAGTGCTGTATTTGTTTACAAAGAATTGGAATGGCTCATTATGCACAATAGCGTTTTATAGTGCTGGGCCCACGGCTGCAGCTCATCCTCCACTGCTCTGCTGGCTTTAACTTTAAAGAAATATTTATTTTGCCTCGAGTGGCACCAGTAGTGGCTACTGCCAATAACGCTTGGTGGGGCAGTGGGGGTGGGCGGGGAATAATAAAAAAAAATAACTTACCTGCCACTGCTGCTGCCAGACGCCGCCTCAATGCTTCTCTGTTCCCGTCCCCACCCAATCACGACGCTGCTCTCACATAAGAGCAGCGTTGTGCAGTTGAGCAGTGCATTCTCAAACACTTCACAATTGTATGTTTGACTGCCGGCTCCGCAGTAGTGCACGTCCCAATGTTCATTGCACTAGAAACAAATTAAGGGATCACGAATGTGTGTGATGCAAAGAACTTCAGCTACCACAATGCAATGGAAATGAAGAGCTTCTAACAAGCAGAACTATCGTAAACATGTTTTACCTCTGCTGAGTCTGCACTAATCTGGTGAAATAATCAGATTATGGTTTGTTTAAAATGGGAGTTGTATGGCCCTATCACTTGTGAATAGTGATCCCTCCGGTATGAGGCGTGGCCTTTTTCAGAGCGCAAGACCCCTCTCTTCCGCTTCTGCATGGAGACAGGTGAGGGTAACTAAATCTTCTCAACCCAGGTCCCTGACGTCGCAGAGAGTGCAGGTTTTCAGTCATTGGAATGTTTAGGGACCGGCTATTATTAGAAAGCTGGCAAAGAAAGGGAAGCTTTAATGAGCAGTGACGCGCCAGACTTGAAGTGTCTGGAGGCTACAAGCCAGACTGGGGCATAAGGGCGGGGAGGTGACACATGCCAGACTGGAGCTTAAGGGGCCAAAGACTAGACTGGGGCCCAAGGAGGTACAAGCACACTGGGACTGAAGGGGGTGCTACGAGCAACACTGGAGGGTGACGGGGCAGAAGCCAGACAGCTGTGCGAGGGGGTCGCAGGCCAAACTGGAGTGTAAGGCAGGCACATGCAAATCTGAGACATACGTGGGGCAAGGGCCTGATCTCAATGTGAGGTGGTCGTGGGAGCTTAGGTCATACTAACTGAGGGTACTGGCAAGGGTAGAGCATGTGGGAGGGGGACACAGGAGGAGCTGCCCCTGAGTGGCACGTTCATGTAGTCTTGTTTTTCTGCCATCAGCACACATTCTTGAAATCTTATAAAGTGAAACTAGAAGTCCCACAATATAATGTGCTCTACTCTTGAAAACCTTGTACTGGCTAAAGGAAGCAGTGGCACACATTATGGGGCCAATTGGCCGCTATTCCGGACAGCTCACCAACCTAGTTGTACCATATGCTGAAAGACGACAACAGAGTATTCAGGTTCTCCCTTTCATGAAGTGGTCGTATGCCCGTCTAAAAGAAAATTAATTCTGCCTGTCACCTTCGCTATATTATCGTCTTTCAGGACAAAATGTTACCCTTTGATGTCAGAAAAACATGCCCAGTTGGTGTCTGAGTTGCAGTGAAAATTGAAAACCTGGGATCACTGCTGGCTTCCCTACTTAGCCAATTTGTGTAATCCTAGGCTGATATTTTCTTTCATTTACTCTCCTTTCTATTCATTGGTGTAAACAAGGAGAGGGCTAAAGCTGAGGACCTCTATTTCCCTGAGATAGTCTCAGATGTGTGTTCCATTCATACCTCTCACACCTCTCCCAGGCACAAATTAAGTTGTGACATGGACTTATTGTTGCTTAGCTGCAACAATTCCATCTAGAGCAGCAGATTACAGCATTTGCTATCTCTTTCTTCTGCTTCATTTTAAAAGTTTACATAAATAAGCAGAGAAAATATGTTTTTTTGCACTCCATAGATAGAGAAAAGCTAGAATCTCTTTCTGCATATTTCCACTTTCTACACGTTCCAAACTGCTCCAGCTTTTTTAACTGACTTGTATTAAAGTGTTTCTAATATCTGTATGCAACACACATCCAGCAGGTTTTTGGTGTGTAAAATTTTGCAGCACTAGAGATTTTATTTGTATTCTTCATGTTTGCAAGCATGCTCACTCTATCATATAAAAGCGCTACGCACCAAGGTTTTAAGTGGTTTGTGCGAAAGGTGATGGTGTGGCCATGTTTTATATGGGATAAAGACATACACCCTGGCGTACATGTTCAACCTTGTTCCCTGTTAATCATTTTAGCCAATTTACTCCAAAATTGTGCTTTAAATGCACTTTGATTTCATTTTTAAAATGTTCCTCAGGGGTGATGGGAACCTCCTACCAAAACCGTACTTGATGAAGGCTCCTTGCTGAAATTCAGATCGGGTATTACTTCGGGTTTCAGCGGTGCCAGTTGAAGATGCAGGTGGAGCCAATAGAGTAAGTGGGTGGAGCCATTGGAGGAAGTGGGTGGAGCGGGGGAAGTCGGTGTGGCATCCTACAAAAATTTGAGCACCTGGACTTAATATTTTACAAATTAAGCACTGGTTCTCGGGCTGCAGCGGAGCGTGCTGGCTTCCGGGTGGGCTCCAGTAGAGTCAGCACAGTACAGCGTCCTGCAGGAAGGCAGCAACCCTGGGGAGAGGGGCAAAGGGAGCAAAGGGAGTGTGGTGACCTCCCAAAGGACTTAGACTGCAGTGCATGGAGGCAAAAAGGATTGGGGGAGTAGGGAGCTGGCAACCCGAAAATGCAGCAGGCGCAACAGCAAGTACCGATGGAAAGGAACCCTCTGCCGCAGGTACTTTTAACCTCTAAGGGATTGCTGGAGGGGCTTGAAGGGGGGGGGGAGCGGCACTGGAACCTCTGGAGCTACAGCACAAAGCTTCGCCAAAATAGTAACATTTCAGGCACTGCAAGTAAAAAACAGATATCAGTTAAGATCTGACCCAGAGAAAAAAGTCAACGGTCTGAGGGAAAGGGAGTGGATGGCCTACGAGGCGATAATTGTGTCCCCCATAAGAAAATCAGGGAAAAGTGCAGAGAGACCTAAGTGCTGCGGATTGAAAGAAGGGCGCACATTTCCTAAACCCTCACCTTCGCTCAACTCTTATTTTAAAATCATGGAGCAGACAAAAGCTGGAGTACCAGTCCAGGGGGAAGGTGGTGGGGATAGTCAATTACGGGCCATGTCAATAACGGAGAGATCACTGGCAATTCCTATTGGCAACCGTTTCTCCCCGCTGGAAAACCTAAGGGAAGGGGGACCAGCACTTTGTTTTATTAAAAAAATTAATAAGAACAAAATAACGGAGATAGGCATAGTTAGCATTATTAAATCTGCCTGAGCAGCAACGTGATTTAATTGCAACACCAATACAAAATGATAATGATATTGGGCTGAATTAACATTGTTGTTTAATCTACCCCCAAATATTTAATCTTATTTTCTGTTGAAGGTATTCATAGCCCAAGTTTGGTGGGGTAATATGGGCAAACCGCTTGGTTTATGCTTATTGGTATGACAATGAGCACAAAACTGAGTTGACCTACTAGCACCTGAAGCTGGTGAAGGGTCACACTGTGAGACAGAAAGTTCTGTGCAAAGGATTCTCAAAAAGCTTCTATCTTGGCCGGAGGGAGTCAGCACACCCTTTCAACAGAATCAATCTCACTGCCTAGGAATGGCAGCTTAGTCTAGGGACCCTCAGTTTTTGCCTCGGCCAATGGCACCCCGACCACACTCCTACTCCTGAAAGATGTTCTGTGTATGGCTGCATGTCTGGGACCCCGGGGGCCCCAGAAACAAAAAATCATCTTGTGATCCTACCAGGTCCCTGACTGCCCCTCAAGGAACCAGCTAAATGTCTTGATATGTACCCAGGCATCAGTGCAACCCATGGGTATAAATAGGTCCACATAATCCTTGCCCTCGAAGTGAAATCCAACAGGTGAAAATCAAGAGGGTGAACCGGTAGTAATCTGATAATGACTGAATATCTGACTTCGCCTTTACTCCCCCTTACCCAGGGCCTGAAACTTGGACAGGGCCACATCAAATAATATGTAGTGGACGACACAGACACTGTGATCCACCCTAATGCTTACCGACTGGCCCAGCGGGGACGACAGATTGTGAATTAGCCCAAATTGGGGACTATCACACCAGGTTTTTCAATGGGGGATCGCTAAATGACCCTTCTGCTCTCAGTACCTGAACCTCTCTCTGTATTTTATCTCTAGCAGTATATGGCTGGGAGAGGACCGATTTTGGGGAGGTGGGTTCGGGGATGGGGGGGTTGGCATGGAGCGCGGGCTACCTGGGCTGGAATCCAAAAGTCATCCCTGAAACCAAAATACAAGTTATGAGCATCATAGGCTTTGTCATATCTTCCCAGGAGATGCGCTAATGAATGAAAACAAACAAGAAATGCAGCTTTGGTTAAGAAGGAGGATCCGCTATTGTGTCTTGGCTGGATGGTCTTTTGGCTTACCATACTTTTTAAAACATCTTGCTTTGGGATGTTCCTATGGCCGCAAAAAGAGCATATATGTTTAAATTTACAATTGGCTCCTTTCATACACTTTTTTCTATTGAATTGCCAGCAAACATAATTTTTTCACCCATGTGTCTGTTTGCTTGAAAGTAATGGTTCGATTTGTACACGCTGTGATCCACCTCAAACTCTGCCTGCCACAGATTGATCTTTCTCTGCTCAAAGGCAATTTCCAGCCTAAAGGCCTCCATTAGCCTGAACTTCATGTCATACTGAAGTCAAGCTGTCCCGGGTAAATCAGATGCTGTGCTATATATCAAGGAAATGTAACGCATGATTTGAGGGCCTAAAGTGGCAAATCTCTCCATCAGGACCACTTAAGTGGTGAAATCTGCCAATCAATTCCTCAACGATCTCTCCACTCAAACCTTCCTTGGGAGGAACTTCCCGTCCTTAGACTGCTTACCTTTCTCTGGCAATACCCTCACATTGATCATGCCAAACACATCAGAGAATTCCCCTTTCTTGGTTTCAGGAGGAAAATGCAAAGCAATGGATACCGGAGGACACACAGTTAGGGAGTTGCTACCAAAATCACTGCTGCCGCTCCGGTCTTCTGCGTGGGTAGGCATGCGATCACAGCCTCTGATTTTCCAAGTGTAGATGTTAGGGACATTTCTCCTGTTCCTGGGACACCACTGCTGGTGGCAAAGCCTTCCACCTCTGGTGGAACTCCTGACTCTGAGACTGATGGCCCACCTGTTGACTCGCGGTATGTAGCTTGCACTGAACTCAGTGTGTTGGCTTGAACACTATGGACTGGTACCAGTGATGATGGCTGACTGGCTGATAAACCCACCTCCCCCACACCTGTGCTGCCACATTGCTCACTTGCATATGGGGTGACTGAACAACCCCACCAATAGTTCCACTCATTTTTGAAATTGTCCCCAAGTTTGGCAGCTGTTGTCTGCTAGCGGACTTACTAGTAGACTGGGCACAGAGGACCTGATTTGCTACCCCCAAACCATAGGATACTGCATTAGCAGGACAATGCTCACCTGATGACCATAGTGAATTTGCCCTTGTACTTGTGCAGGCTGCTTGGCATCTCCTCCGGATGTCTAGCACCACCAGAGGACTCTAGCCCTGCCATGATCCAGATAACCACTGCATGGCCATGCCTCACCTCTCTCTTCTTCTTCCTTTGCACTTGCCCCAGCCTTGCAGTGGCGGGACAAGATCGCCCTGACAAGGCACCTGACTACCCTGGAGTGCTTTGTGCCTCACAACGCATGCGCCTAACAGCGTCACACCTCGTGGTTCCCTCTCGGCGGCTTGCCATGACCCCCTCTCTGCGGGAGCTTCCATGCCTCCCTAAATGGGCACCATGCACCTTCAGCATAGGCACCCTAGATGCTCTGGCAGGCTTGCATCACCATACCTCTGAGGCACATGAAGTCACTGTGGTGCATCTCACGCAACCGCGAGAGCTTCATGTCAGGGTGGCCTAGCTACAGATGGAGGCTCTTGACATCTGGGACCCAACACCGCCCCTCCTCCATCCAACCAATGAAAGATAGAATGGGCCTTATGATGGCACGCTTCTAGGCAGTGAAACCACAGGCCATATGATACCAAGTTGGACCAACAAGCCCCACGATGGCAAGACGGACCAATGAGAGCCTGTTGCATCGAAGCAAACCATATAACCCCATCACTACACATCCAGTAACGACCATTTTGTCATCTTCATTCATTGTTGCTACACCAATCCCTCACCCCCTCTTAACACACCTCCAGTCTTTCCATGCAACCCAACTCCTGCTCCGTGTGTCACGACTCCAACTCCAGAGGGGACAAAAATGGAGCCAACATGGCATGCGCCCATCTTGATAATTCCTTGCCATCCCCACCGCATGGTGTACCTGTGACCCCTTCCAGGGGTCATCACAACCCTGGCCAGAGGTGAATCATTCGTAGGCCCGCTGGAGTGAGCCTTGGCTCTACCCCTTGCATTAAACGTGGACCACCAATCCTACTCTCTACTGGGCCGCCTGTTGGCGCCCTTCTGCTATCTGCATTGGGCTGTCTCTCATTAGAGTGGTCAACTCACCCTTTGGCAACAGTGGCAAGTTGCCTAACCCAGTGCTCTCGGGATCTGTAGCCTTATGTATGAGTCGCTGAGAGCCAGGGTTATCGTGCCCCGCTCTTCAAGACGAAGACACTCTGAAACCACAGGAAATGTAATGTAATAAATGGACCGCAGCACTTTCATCTTGTGGATAAAAAAACACAAGAGAGATAGATGGAACAGGACACTCCAGGATCAGATGAATTAATTCATGAATTAAGCATAGCTTCAGATTTTGATGCATCATTAAATTGTTCAATGCCCCGATAAAGCAACAATTGGTCATAAACACGTGTTGACAAGTAATTAATTAATTTGTATATTATGCTATTGTGATACCTTTTCCTAAATGATATTAAATACATACTTTTACAGTCTTTACATCACAATGCAAATCATGCCATCTGAACTTATAATTTACAAAACATTAAAGCTGGCCTAATAAAGAACCATTGAAAGAGGCATACAAGTGTGTGTCATGTACAACCTGTGGGGGTCAGACCCAACAATACTGCATCGCTCTCACTAATAGCCAGGATGTCAGTCTCATTGGCCGAACTCAGTTTTACTTTTGGCCAACTGGAATTAATGTTTAGAAATGGGCCTAGGAATAGACAGCCGCAGGTTCAAGTTGCCCCAGGTCCACCTGCCGGATGGTACCAAAAGTAAGCTTAAACGTTGAAAAATCAAATTCTTTTATTCTATTTGAGGTACATCTTTTGTCTTCCAACAAAGTATTTTACCTGCCAATCAGTGTCTCTTTCCCTGTCTTGCCCCTTCTCCTCTTTTTCTGTTTCCCCGTTTCTAGCTAAACAGGGACCTCCCACCCTGAGTAAGAGAAAGGGTCCAGGAAAAGGCATGCGAGGCAAAGATAAAGCAAGAGAGGTGAGGTAGGTGCCCAAGAGGGATAACGAGGGTAGAGATAGAGATGAGGTAAAGAGATTGAAGAGAAAAGATGAGCTAGGGTTAGACCTAAGGTGAAAAAGGAAAGGTGAGGTAGCTACAGCAAACTTTACCTGCGTTGGAGAAAGAGGAGGAAGAAGGTAGAGAAAGAGAGGCAGAGAGATAGATTTGGTTTTAGAGTGAGATAACTATAGAAGAACATTTTGACAGCATGAGGGCTAGGGGACACCAAAGGTGAGGCAGAGAGAGAAGAAAGAGGGGTACATTAGCGACAGGTTGAAGCAGAAAGACATAGAGGTAGATACGTAGATGTGGAGAAAGACAAGTCAGGTAAAGACAGTAATGAGGCAGAAAGCTAAATAAAGGGGAGAAAGATAAAAATATGTACGAATTGTTAAGAGGAAAGAGGTGAAGTAGAAGGCCAGAGGTAAGATTGCAAGAAAAGGTGAAGTTGGTACAGAAGGAAAGAGAACGTAGGTGAGCTAGACAGAGAGCTGTGAGATTGGAGAAAGAAAGAGAGAGAATTGGGAGGGAGAGAGATCTACAAACAAAAAGAGGTAGAGAGAGGGGTGAGTTAGAAAGATGGAGCTGAAACAGAGAAGGATGTGAAGAGTGATGAGAAAGAGGAGAACAGGGCAGAGCGAAAAAGAGGAAGAGACAAAAAAAGAGAGTTAGATAGAACGGAGTAAGGTAGTGAAAGAGGTGAGATAGAAGGAACAGAAACTGAAAAAGTGAGGGGAGATGGTGAGGTACTTAACAAATGATGAGATTCTAGGTGGTGAGAGAGAAGTGGAGCCTAGAGTGATGAGGTAGTAAGAGAGGTGAGGTTTAGAAAGAATTGGGGTAGTTAGATTGAGGTTAAAAGAGATGAGGTTGAGGCAGAGGAGAAGTAGATGGAGTAGAGATATGTGGAGATGAGATGAAACAACAATTAGCTGCAGAGAGAAGGGTAAGTTACTGAATTGAGGAACATAAAGGGTGCAGGGTTAGAGAAGCAGAGGTAGGCACTGAGAAGGGCGGAAAGAGAGGTGAGGTTGTAAGAGTTAGGTATAAGGAGGTGGGATATATGGAGGCAGAAATAAGTGAGGTGGAGAGAGTTGAATTTGAGAAAGAAGTGGTAGGTACATAGAGAAGTGTAAATTATATTTTTGTAATGTAATTGCTGCCAGCTGTCTAAGAGGGTGAGGGTTATCAGTGGGCCGTCTGGGCATGCACAGTAGCTTCTGTAAAGCGAACGTTAAAAATGAAAAATATATGTCAAATAAAAAATATAAAAAATCTGTTTTGAATCTGATTTTTTAAGTACACCGTTATTATGGTGGGACCAGACAGTCCCTAAAACATTTCTACGGGTACCTGAAAAGGGTGGGGGCAATGCGCCGCTGTGCCAAAAGGTAACCAGAGGCCTACAACCAGAGGCCTACATGTCACCATATAGGCATTACATTTACAATTATTGGCTACTATATTGTGACATCTGCAGTAATAACTGAATTTGGAAACAGCCATACCACCCTGAAAGCACCTGATCTCGTCTGATCTCAGAACCTAAGTAGGGCTGTAAGCTAGATGCAACAGTGTCCAGGAACATAATGTTTGTTCTGTGTTATTTTTTATTTTTTTTAGAAATTATAGATAACTAATTACAATTTTTTATCATTTGCAGTTCATTTTGGACCTTTTATGAGTCTTTTCAATACTGATGCAGCTTTTGTGATTCCGACCTTACATGGGTTTGCTCAATTTGAAAAGTAGCTGCTTCGGTTTCAGATAGTTATATCCCATCTTTCAATGTAAGTAAGAAATAAGAAATTTAGGGGCATATTATCAAGGGCTTTATCGCCGCTTTAGCGGCACTTTTTGCCGCTAAAGCGGCGATAATTTTATCGCCCTATCAGCAAGCTGTCGCTAACAGGCGTTAGCGACAGCTTTCAGGCGTTAGCGGCCGGTTTTACCATCGCTTGCATGCCAGCGATAATTATCGCTAATGACATGCAAGGTAGGCGTTCCTCACTAAAAGCGACTGAAAACAGTCGCTAACACAACTAACCCCTATTAACAAGGCAGGCGAAGCGATAAAATAAATCGCGCTAAGCGCGTTTATCGCTAGATTTTAACACCTGCTACTGAGGATGACTTACCTGTTTAAAGTATAGGAGGTGGATTGTCAGGCTGAATCCATCCTTAGCGTCAATGCGAGAATATCGCTGCTTTTCCAGCGATATTCTCACATTTTACTGCTATCGCTGGAAATTTTATCGCTATGGAGATAAACCTTGTTAATAGGGTGTTATCTCAGCGAAATTTTCCAGCGATAGGTTAGCGATAAATATCGCTATTCCTTGATAATATGCCCCTTATTTCGTTAGACTGTGTACTCTAAAATTGGGTTATCATCAATATGGAATTTGATATATGGCATGTCATTTACTTACAGACGGCACTTGTGGCTGATTTTGATGTCAGTCTATTATAGATTGTGTAGGGACAATTCAGTGAATTAAGTAAGATTAATAACACATAATGGAGTATTTGCATTATATTAATCTTTTAAATTGAATTTGATTAAAGGAAGTTTATTTGGGTTTTGTTTCAATTGACTTTTAGTTATGGGGTACTGGACTCATGGAATTGCTACATGTTTAATTACACTTTATCATGGAAGTTTAAGATTCCAAGACCTATCATATATCTTAGCAAAAAGAGAAATAACCAGGAACTGGAAATCGAAGGAGGGACCCAGGTTACCCGCCTAGCGCAAAGAACTCCTGAAATGGGCAGGATGCAAGGGACGCATACTAATGAGAGAGGCTAAGAGAGCTACGATGCATAGAAGTAGCTAGGGCATAGGAGACCCTAGTACACGACCTCGAGTACCCTGACCTAGAAACCTCGGAGGATGAAAGAGAAAACGCATAAAGCGGGCACCCCTGACATAAACATGTGAACCATGAATAATACACTCGCAATCGCCCAATAGCCGAGACGCCAGCGACTACTTCACAAAAACGACACCACTTCACTTTGTGCATACAAATAGGAAGCTTATAACACGGAGGAATCCAGCACCTCACACGAGATCTTTGATCAAGATGACTTAGGGGAGGGAGGGGGGAAGTTAGTTCATGTTATAGTTTTAACCTCATTTGACTATAAAGGCTTATCGCACATGCAACAAATGAAAACACTGTAGAAATACTAATATATAATGAAACAAACTAAATTACTGAACTGTTAAAATATGCAAAGGCAGAATGGTCAATAAAATCTGTTTACAAAAACAAAAAGAAATGGAAGTTTAAGATTAAAAAATTGCTTATTCAGTACGACTGATATGCTCACATTTACGTTTGCAATATGATGTTCATTAGATGGATGATACTATATTACAATATGCTCAACAATTATGGCCGATTGTTGAAGAATTGTAGTTGTTATATGTGTTATAGCGTAAGTAGAGGTGCACTTTTTAACTAGTTATATTGTTGTTTGTTGCAGATACCATGTTTCCGGATGTATGTCTTCACAGGGAAATGTCCACGTAAATTGCACAGCATGGTGGTTACAATCTAGGACCACCGTACAGGTATCATGCGTTGTGACTTTTATTCTCATATAGAGACACAATGTTGTTTCGTGGTGATTGTTATTATATTGTTCCAATAATTCTTTCTTTTTTTGATGTTTCACTGTCTTAGTGTTTTTTATTGAAATTTTGGTGGGCTGTTATTGAATAAGGTTTAGGTAATGATTATTATTAGAACATTGGAATGTTGGGAGCTCCATTGAAGACAATGGAGTGCTCCATGCTTCTATGGCCGGTAAAGGCCCGCAGAGCAACATTCCAATGTTTTACAAAGGCCTCTCGGAGCTCGAGGGGCTTTAAATCCCCTCGAGCTTCGAAAAGCCTTTGTTTTATTTGTTAGAACATTCTGCCCTCTAGTGGCAGAATGTTCTAATAGCCTTATAGCCCTTCGTAGCAGGGCTATACCGGCTATTAAAGTCCCTCACCTTGGTAAAGTCCCTCGCCTTCGGGTCAGGACTTTAACGCGGGAGCAGGCCTTTAATAGCCGGTATAGCCCGCTACGGCGGGCTATAAGGCTATATTATTATTATTTTTGTTTTTGTTTTACTGAGAAGTTTGGCTAAAATATTTACGTTAATAAGTCAACAACAATTACCCTTTGGGTTGTTTAAAAGCATACCACCATTTCACACTCACCACTTACTCCATCAATCAATCAAAAATCACCAATGAGTTTCATAGACACCTAAGCTAATATAAAAATGTTTTATTTATAAAAAAAAATAATTTTAGGTTAAAAAAAAGTTCATACACAATCAATAATATAGCTCGGGGGCTGCAGGGCTCAGGGACTGCAGGGCTCGGTGGCTGCAGGGCTCAGGGACTGCAGGGCTCCGGGGCTGCAGGGCTCCGAGGCTGCAGGGCTCCGGGGCTGCAGGGCTCAGGGGGGCTCGGAGACCCCACGCTGGGCCTCAGGCATGGGGAGGCCCGCAGGCGCTCCTGGGGCCCAGACGCCCGGGGGAGGACTGCCCGGGACCCATGGAGCACTTTGCCACGCCGTGACACTTTGCCACGCCGTGGGCTGGAGGAGGGAGCCCCCGGACGGAGGCGAGGTGTCGTCCGGGCCCAGCCCATCTGGTCCCCGGCTGAGAACCGCCAGCCCGGGAGGGGTGTCCCGGCATACCCTGCCCCTAGTAATCCGGAGGAAGGCTACCCCTCTTTCTGGGAACCCGTGCGCACCGAGAGACTCGGGTAACCCTAGGCCTGGACGTGCCCGACCTCCTGGAGCCCTGGCTGGGATCGGGGAGGCGAATGAGCCCCCACCGGGACTTCCAGGGCGGCCCGGCCATCTGGTCGCCCAATTGGAAAGCATTGCATGCGACCAGATGGCCGAGGGGATTGGTGCGACCAGATGGCCGGGACCGAAAGGACTCCCATCTGCCTGCCCCGAGCCGAGCCATAGCTGTAGGGCTCCCGCCTGCCCCTGCAGGTCTCCGGGGCTCTGCACCAGGGACCCTGGTCCCGGGCAGATGGACACTTGGCAGGCGGCAGGACGGGGGCTCCCAAACCCCAGGCCCTGACTGAAACCCAGGCCCCGGGGCCGGTCCCTGCTTCTCAACCCAGCCAGGCCGGGGAGATCGGGGAGCCTGCCCGGGCACGAGGGACCCCTCTCCCAGGCACACGGACCCTCAGGACGTGCGCTCGTTTTCCACACATTTTTTCCAAAATTCTGCGTAGTGGCGCTACGCCACTTCCGCCCAGCCCTGAGTCACCAATGAGCCTGTCTTCAAGGCAGGGGAAAGTCAGAATAGTTTTTGGAACTTGGGCAGAATTATCATGGATACAAAGGACTTGGTAGCAGGCAGGTGCCTGAGTCCTTTATTTCCATGAAGATGCAAGCTGCCATATCTGCAGAACTAAAGAGACGTGAAAAGACGATGTGGGCTGAAGGCTCAGTGGACTCAGATCTTAGAGCTGAATCAGTGTGCTTGGAACCAGAGGAGTAAAGGATAGAGTGCAGTAGTAGTGCCAAGCACAGGGGCGCACTGCACCATCTGCCGCTTTACCATCAGTGCTGGAATGGTACAGTAGTTTTTCCTACTCTATTGTGCAGTTGGTGACACTGAAAATCAGCATGGGCCTGGTCTACCTGATCAATTCCATGAAAGTATCATGGAAGTGTTGCCTGACAGCAACAACTGCTGCAGCTCTGTGTGTGTGTGCTTGATGGGGAAGATGGGCATCTCTTTTCATTGGGGGGGGGGAAGAATTTCAATTTGAGGTTAAAGAAATACAATGGAAGAGAAACTTTCAGTAGTTTTGAGCAAGCTGGAAGCACTCAATCTGCAGTGCAGAGCAGTGCGCACCCAAAGGACTTTGGGGCACATGCATCAAAGGTTTTTGCGATCGCAAACGGTGCGAATCGCAAAAATCGGCCGTTTGCGATCGCAAATTGGCCTTTGGAGATGCATGAAAGTAGTTTCCTATGCGCAATTTAAGAATTCGCAATTAATTGCGAATTCCTAAATTGCGATTGCATTTAAGGAATCGCAATTTGCGATTCCTTAAATGCAATGCTAGAAGCACTTTCAAATAGCGATTTCGCTATTTGGGACCGCAAATTACAGACAAATCAAACTTGTCTGTAATTTGCAAAACCTTCGAAAAATGCTCTAAAATGCATTTTTTTAAGTTTTAGGTTACACACACACATGCCCATGGGGCATGTGTGTGCGCAACATGGGTGCACATCACAATTTCAGGGTGCAACAGGGTGTCATTTTGACACCCTGGCACCCTTGAAATTGCATTCTCAATTTGCGATTCTCTAATTGCGAATCGCTAATTGAGAATGTCTTCCCATTCATTCCTATGGGCCTCTAGGCCCATAGGAATTAATGGGGAGGTATTCTTAATTGCGACTCGCAATTAGCGAGTCGCAATTAAGGAATGTTTAGGAATCGCTATTTTTATAGCGATTCCTACATGCATAGGCTTTTACGATTCCTTAATTGCGATTCCTTAATAATCGCAATTAAGGAATCGCAAAAAGCCTACCTTGATGCATGTGCCCCTTTGGTACTCTGGCACGGTAAACAGCCATTACATCGAGTTTTTTACTTCGCGATACCATTACAACGCATGCATTACCACGCATGCGTTGTACATCGCAAAGTAAAAAACTACACATTTTTTTAGAACGCATGGTCATTTACCACTCATGCCTTTACAACGAATTTCGTTGTAAAGGTATGTATAGTAAATGACCATGCGTTCTAAAAAAATGTAGACGATCCACGTCGTTGTAAGGAAACAGAGGCTGTTTCCTCATAACGACGTGCACCGTCCCTCAGAGACGACGTGAAGCAGGAACCAGGAGGAGAGAGGAACCACGAGGAGAGAGAGGTAAGGGGGATTGGGCATGGGGTGGGGGTTACTTTTTTAGGGTTTAGGAGGGTCGGGGGGTCGTGCTGGGGGTAGTGTTTTAGGGTTTAGGGTAGTGTTGTGGTGTTTGTGTAGTGTAGGGTAGTGTTTTAGGGTGTAGGGTAGTGTTGGGGGGTCGTGCAGGGTAGTGTTTGAGTGTAGGTACCGGACTGGGGGTTGGGGGGGTTGTGCTGGGGGTAGTGTTTTAGGGTTTAGGGTAGTGTTGTGGTGTTTGTGTAGTATAGGGGGTCGTGCTGGGGTTAGTGTTTTAGGGTTTAGGGTAGTGTTGTGGTGTTTGTGTAGTGTAGGGTAGTGTTTTAGGGTTTAGGGTAGTGTTGTGGTGTTTGTGTAGTGTAGGGGGTCGTGCTGGGGGTAGTGTTTTAGGGTTTAGGGTAGTGTTGTGGTGTATGTGTAGTGTAGGGCAGTGTTTTAGGGTTTAGGGTAGTGTCGGGGGTTGTGTAGGGTAGTGTTTGAGTGTAGGGACCGGACTGGGGGTCGGGAGGGTCGTGCTGGGGGTAGTGTTTTAGGGTTTAGGGTAGTGTTGTGGTGTTTGTGTAGTGTAGGGTAGTGTTTTAGGGTTAAGGGTAGAGTTGTGGTGTTTGTGTAGTGTAGGGGGTCGTGCTGGGGGTAGTGTTTAAGGGTTTAGGGTAGTGTTGTGGTGTATGTGTAGTGTAGGGTAGTGTTTTAGGGTAGTGTCGGGGGGTTGTGCAGGGTAGTGTTTGAGTGTCGGGACCGGACTGGGGGTCGGGGGGTCGTGGGGTCGTGCTGGGGGTAGTGTTTTAGGGTTTAGGGTAGTGTTGTGGTGTTTGTGTAGTGTAGGGGGTCGTGCTGGTGGTAGTGTTTTAGGGTTTAGGGTAGTGTTGTGGTGTATGTGTAGTATAGGGTAGTGTTTTAGGGTTTAGGGTAGTGTCGGGGGTCGTGCTGGGTAGTCTAAATGTAGTGAGAGGACTGTCACTTACCTTAGAAACTTTTACCACGACTATACCTTTACCATGAATGTTTTTGCGTTGTAATTGCATGCGTGGTAAAGGCATAGTCGTTGTAAAAGTTTGTGTTGTAATGGTATCTCGTTGTAATTGACAACGAATGGTACGCGTTGTATTCGTACGCGTTGTAACGAGTGCTATACCTCTGGCACCGCTCCACTTCTAGGGAGGAATGGGGTACCTGGTGTTAACAATAAAGTGGAGGCACAGTCCTTGTCCATCAGGTGAGCACGATCGAATGAGATACAAAGACAAACAGCGGACTCTCAAAAGAAGATCGTTAACGTGTCAGACATTTTAGATAGGGGTTTTCCCCTTTTGATGCAATGAGGATCACGGACAAGTCTATGAATTGCTCAATGGTATAGCTTTTTCCAGTGTCATGCAGTCTAGTGATATCACCCCAAAACTCTGGCAAAAGCCTGAACTGTGCACCATAAGCAAGGACTTTATACAGAGTAAGGTCGATGCACTCCACAAGGGTGCGAACTAGAGCCACTGCAGCAACCAAAATGGGCTACTTTTTGTCATCATCTACAATACCCTGGGCAATGTAAACATCCGCACAATGTCATTGGCTTATCTCAAAAGTTGATTAAGGAGCAGCCCACTTTGCCTACGAAAGAAGGGGCCTCATGCAAACAAGCCAATGGTTTAAGCCAATCGCTAATGGCGTGGGGGTGGGGTGGCGATCAAAAGCCCATTCCTATATTCTACATGTATTTATGCATATATGTATGTTTATATGTGCATTGGTAGCCTGAATTCTCCAACCCACAGCTGCAGCTCTGTGTGGGCAAGTCTTAAACATTAAAGGGTTAACTATATGTGCAAAGAAAAGGTCAAAGTGCAAAATTTATATCTGCAGAGTCATTATAAATGCAATGAAAAGTTGTGCATTGCAGACCTTTGCTCTCAAATGGAAGCTAAGTTAAAACAGCAGAATGTTAGCATCAAATTGATTTGGAATAAAATTACAAGTCATCTAGAGGAAAATGATATATTTGGGTTAAGGTCCAGACACGTGTTTGATAAACATGTCCTTAAATAATGTTACCAATGTAGTTGGATGATTCTTTATGCTCTACCAACGAAGTTGCTCTGTGCATCATTTCCAAGGGAACATAGACATTTGACTTGACTCTTAATACTCTCTCCCCCAAGGTCCTACCCAGACACAATGAATGAGATGAAAAAGAGGATAATAGACTCACCCACATTTTCATTTTTCAACTGCTTCGATTTTCAAAGGATTTCAACTAAAAGGATGTGTATCTTGCTCTGCTGGAACATTGAGTAATTTGTATTTGTTTCTGCAGAATCCTTCACTGCAACTCCCGACGTATTTATGACCTGATGGAGAAAGAAGAGTCCTCCCTCTAAAGGGTGGTTTACCCTCCCTGTCATTGGTAACGTAACATTAAATGTATGGAAGATTAACAGGTCCAAATTCCTTGTTTTGAGACAGACCCCTAAGGCTTACACCAAGCTAAAGTAGAGCTCTCACTTTTAAATGAATTGTGCAAATGATGTATTTACTGACAACGCGCCCAGTGCTGTTCTTTTAAGGTCATGCCATGCCATGCATGAAGTACATGGGCTGCCTGTCCCATTACTGAGCATCTGCTGCAGAAGGGCTGTGCATCCCGACCACGAAATACTCAGAGAAGAATTTAATGGCACTTACATTACATAGCATAAACCTAGCAAGGTGGCAGTGGAATTCTAATTAGAGGGTGTAAACCCTGAGATACAATTTAAAATGTTTATGCAGAGGCAAGAGTAGGTGAATCTCACATCTGTGTTGTTCACTTTCTCACTCTCCCTTCTTCTCTACCTATGTGTACCTCTGACTCTGCCCTCTGTACCTCTTCCTCACCTTTCTTGCTATATCACATTCCTTCCTGCTATCACCCGCTTGACCTCATGTTCGCTAACTGCCTGCAACATTTTCTTCTCCTCACCTCCATCTGTCTACCTTGCCTCTCTCTCTACCTCAGCATCTAGTTCTACCACACCTTTCTTTAATGCACCTCTTTCTACCTCACTAATCACTGAATCCCCACTACCCATCTCTCAGCCTCTCTTCTCTATCTACCCCTTTCTCTCACTACCTCATGTAAACACTCTCCCACCCCCTTCCTATGTTTCGCCCATTGTCTTGTCTGTTGTGTTCATTGGCCTCTTCTACCTCACCCTTCTCTTTCCCTTTCTTTCCATGTCGAGGTCTACCCCCAGTTTCTACCTCAACGGCACCTCGGTTCTAACTTACCAGTCTCTCAAATACACCTTCCTCTACCTACGCTCTCTGCCGCATTCTCACAATCTCGAAGGGATGGTTCAGTTGACTGAGAGATACAGCAGAGAACTACTGTTTTTATGTACTGTTTTAGGAATTTTAGGTGGATATTTAATTTATTTTTGCATTTCGATTGTTGTGCTTTTTATCTATGTATTGATTGTTTTCTATATATTTGACATTTAACTCAGAAACCCGGGTGACATAGCGGACCCCTAACAAGCCCACTTCTAAGGACTTTTTTCGAGGTTTTTGTTCCTCTGGCTTTTGTCTGAGCACTGTGGTAGTTTTTCTGACAACTGATGTTGTATGACTGGTTTACATATTGTCATGAGCTGAGATGTGTATTTATAATGTTTTTAAGTATATATTTTGTTTTGCTCTGTGCACTTTTATGGCTCATTGAGCCAAAATAAAGTTGATTGAGAGACTGAGAGATACAGTGACGATACACGCTGCCATCCTCTGAAACTCTTTAATTGTGGCCATCCTTTGGGGTCACAAACCTTATTTGATGGTTGCCACATCACGAATCTGTGGACCATGATCCTTGCAGCTTTGACTCGAGCCTACCAACGTTTTCCTCGAAAAACATTTGTTAGGTGCCTCATACTGTGATACAGTCATTCTCAGCCATTTTGTCATACTGCCTACATCATTTGAGAAGGTATAATTTAATACATGACTCTGAAGCTTTAAATTGAACAGCATTCATTGCTCCTCTAGACTAAGGTGTCCTAAAGTATCCCTGCCCTGATGAGACCTCATAAACTTACTTCAGAGGTCGAAACGTCGTCGACTACAGAACACTGAGATTTGGTCTCTGAGCACCATTTACTCGTTTTAGCTGTGAACTTCTTTAATCTGTCCCATCCCTCTCTAATATGCAAGCCCTACTCCTTTGTTTTATTGTATATACACATGTGAAATTGTACTTCAAATTTTTCGTTTTTGTGTGGTCACTATTTTGCATTATTGTGTTATTTGATTTCGAGCATATATGTGTCAAGACATCCATTAAATCTATGTTCACATGTACGGATGCTAGGCCAGTGTTTTGTTGGTAATAACATTCAACATTAATTGTCTACAGCAATTCTTTATGAATGAGTCCTGGGTGAACTATTGTTTTTCATATGCATCATTACCAGGTTCCCCGGGCACACTGAGTTGCTGTTGTTTTATTGTGAAGTTCACTCCTCTTCCATGAACAGATCTGACAAACGCACAATAAATGCACCCAGTAGGAGCAAGAGAAAAAATGAAAGTGAATTTGATATTGTCCTGTGTTTCCTCAGACTCACAAAGTATGTTTTTTATGTTAATGTTTTGAGTACCAAACTTCACTTCAAGTCACTCATAATAAAATAACCTTCTCATGATGCAGTAAAATGTTTTTGCAGAAATTAGTCATGTCAAAAAGCAAAGTGTCAAATAACGACTACAAAATACGTTTTTTGAGGCTTGTTTTTGTGTGAATGTTGTTTCTTTTTTACTTGCCTGTCGGCTCAAATGGTGGTGCAACATTACACGTCAACGGTACTTGGTTGTGATAAATTACATTGGCCCATCAGAAGATAGTAGTATTTAGTGTGACAAAGACTACTTCAAAGTTGCATCAGTATCTCCCCAAGGACTCTTGTGGACCTTTTTAGGTCTCATCTACCAGAGAGCACAGTTGTTTATCATCTGCGTAAGTCACTAAAGTGGAGCCCTTGTGCTCAACTATTTTGGCCAAAAGTGCTAAATAGATAATAGATAGTGTTGGGCTAAGGAATGAACCTTGGGGGACCTCATATTCCAGCTCTTTAGAGCTTGAAATAAAATAAAAGGGGAAGAAAGACAGATAGAACTCTATTGGTCAAGTATGGGTTAAGCCATTTCTTAGCTTTCCCAACTATTCCGGCTGACTCAAGACGACTTAGCAGGATGTCATCAGAAATGGTGTTGAAAGCCGCCGAGAGGTCTAAAAGAATCAAGACTTCTTCAGGACTGCTTCCTTCCCACGATCCAGGTTGATTTTAATGAACTCTGAAACCTCATGTAGGGCTGTAGCATAGGAGTGAGCCAGAAAGCGGAGGGATGTTGCCTCTTAGTAGAACCCTTTCTCAAAGGAGCCATCTTGTCTATGGCCCCTAATAGGAAGGAATTAAATGAGGAGACATCAGATTCCAGATCGCCCCTAGAATTTAACCCAGCTGGATATAGAGCCTGAACTAGATCAGTGTCAGTAATCTTTTACCAAGGATGTCTTAACATTGTAAACTTGGAGTTTCTCTACAAGAATCCAGTTAAAACCAATGAAAAAGGCAGACCAGGTAATAGAATGAGGCTTATCTACTGCAAACTCTAAGCTGTTAGAAAGAATTTGATCTAGATTATCACCCCCTTTGTGAGTTGGGCCAATCACCCTCTGCTGAAGGGTAAGCTCCTCGATTTTCTCCAATTGCATAAGCACAGCCTTGTATGATGGGTCTGTAACTTTCCGTCATGTGCTGCTTTCCCCCTCCTCCCACACTGCTTAGTAGCTCCCCCACCCCTTGCAGGCATCTACACAAAAATAACTTTTGCTTATTTACAACATCATTTTGTTTTTTTACCATTCTAATTGGTGTTTGCCATATTTACCAATGCTTATTTACTAAACATTGGATGGCACTTGAGTAACGCAACTCATTTAGTCTGTCACCGATAGGTCTTTGAAATAATTAATAAACGTATGCTCTGTTGTGTGTGGTGTTATGTCACAGGAGCAGCCCTGCAAATCTTATGTAAATAAAGGCCTAGGAGACCAGGTGACCCCAGAAGCTTAGATATTGTTATGTAATGTTATGTTATGTGTATTTGTAAAGCACACTTTCACCTGCATTGGTATCCTGGTGCTGAGCAGGTGTGTGTGTCTAGCCCTGCCTAGGGTAGATTGGTTAATTGAAAAGCTTGGTCTTCATCTTCTTGCATAACTTAAGAAGGGAGGAGGAGACTCTCGTGGTAGACCATTACACGCTTTAGGAGAGATGTAACAGAACGCCCATCCTCCTGATCTGATTCTGTTCATGTGTGGGATGCGTGGGAGTAGGAGTCCTGTGTGTTGGAAGTGTCTGGGTGGTGGCTGGAAGGAGGTGTGACTGTTCAGGCAGGGTGAGCCCAAGTTGTGTAGTGCCTTGAATGTGTGTATGTGGAGTTTGAAATGAGCACGTTTGGGTATGGGGAGCCAGTGCAGCTCCCTGAGGTGCGGTGTGATGTAAGTTCTGTGTGATTCTGTGTGGGAGGTTGAGGAAGAGCCTGGATTGTAGTATTGTGCCTATTTTGCAATTTTTTACTTAATGGTCTAATAAGTGTTATAACAACCTGGAGCGTTTTGACATTTTAGCCTAAACGAAAACAATGTATAACCTCCTTTTACACTTGTAGTTACCGAAGAGTAACATAATATCCGAATACGCTAGTGAAGAATTACCCCTTATTGACAATTCGCAAGGAGTTGTCTGTTGTGACGAAATTCAAAATAATATTATTTTTGTGCAGTTGAATGCTGGGAAGATGGTCCTCAGGGGTTCAAGTGCAATATTCGCCCCATTAATGCAATCTGTTTTAAATTATATTGACTATATTCGTTATCTTTCACTCTAGCCATCTATCTCAAGACGAGGGCATGACTTGGGTGGGGTGTGACTGTTCATTTCCTCCTGAGGCTTGTGCCTTGTCATGCGTATGGCCAGAAAAATAGGCTTTAACTAGCAACTTCTTTGCAGTGATTGTGGCCATCTCAGCTAGCGCTTTGATGCCCTCCTGAGTTTATGATACAGAGAATGACAGAGATACTTTTCTGTTTGTCTACTTATCAGTCTGTCCTTCTACCCGTTTGACTGTCTAGCTGTCTGCAAGTCCATCTGCTTATATATTTAATGTGCCTATATCCCCTAAACACTCCATCCATGTGCCTATCCTACTGCCACTGACCTGGCCATCCGTCCGGCTACTTATCCAGTCAAGTACTCTAGATTTCATACAAATGAGCATAACATTTATAGTTGAATGTTTATACTTATTCTTATTGTTATTGTTTTTATTATTATTAGTAGTAGTAGCAGTATTTTCTAGCTATTGTAATTATTATTGCTTTGTGCTGCACACTATTGTTAAGAAGGCTTACAGGCGCTTTCAGGGCCAGGAGGGAGTACAGCACAAATATGTTTCTATCAGTCTGACTGATAGTCTATTTCCGATTACTGATTAACAAACATCCATGGACCAACATGGTGCACACTAACCATAATTGATCATTACATTTGCATGCAATGCATTGAAGTAAAACTTGCACAATTTTCACAGCTAATGTCATAATTTGAAGTTATAGTCAAATAAATGTGAAAGACAACGAGATTATTCAATTCCTGGCAACAATGCTCATCTACCCTCATATGTCAGGGCATTATTTTTTAATTATTCACTCATTCCAGAATCCAGCTGTGCCCTGCTCTCCGTTCCCAGGATTTTTCATTAACTTTCGTTTAAAAATACATTTAGGCTGATATAAGGAGAGAAAAAATGAAAATGGAATATTGACAGTAATTTGAGACGGGGGAACAATGAGACAGATAATGTGAACCAGGAGGCACGTAAGGTTAACACGCAGCGATAACATTTACACTGATAAATGTGAAGACTAGAGTCATTTTCACTTCAACTTTTATTTCCGTTTAAGTGACAACTTAAGAGGAGTTAGGCATGGTTCAATGGATGCTTGCTTTTTCTCCGTACTCACTGAATTACTTTTAAAGCATCCCAGTTGGGGGAGGGGAAGGGAGAAGGCTGTGGGTGCCCATGGTTCCTCCCCATTGCCCCATTCTTACAATTATTAGGCCAGGTCCAGACTAATCCACAGCTCGGCCTGAGCGACCGGACACAGGCTTCCTCTTGCCCCTAGCTTGAGTGCAACTTCCAGTTGATGTTCGTTGGACAGGAAGCGAGGCCCAAGAATGATGATCTCATGGCTGGGCTGCAGCACTGAATCTGAGAAGCCAGCGGCCAGCGCTCTCAAATGTCAGTGCAGCGAAGACCAAGGCTGTGTAGTCTTCAATTCATCTCATGATTCTTTATTCCACTACTAGACACCCCCTTTCCCTTTATCTCTCTCGTGCAAGTTCCCGCTTTCTCCCTTTGTGACAGGTTTTTCATCTTTAACTTCCTCAGTCTTTTCCGTTTGTGTTTTTTTTCTCTATCGTGCTCTCAGCAAATGTCCGATCAGGAAAAATAAGTGCCGGTCCCCAAAAAGACCTCGTTCACAGTATAAATTACAACCTATGTCCATATCAGAATCAATGTTCACTGGTTTCCCATCTCTCTGATATGTGACAAACCAATGGAGCAAGATGACTTTTCTAGGCACCATTGACATAATAAGCATTGGCAAAGCCAATAGGTCTCGCCGCTGCAATTTGCCAATCCGTTTTAGCCATGTTGTACATCAGTGTAGCTGCTGTTCAGCGTGGCTAAAAGTGGCGTTGAGTGGAGTGTTGTAAAGTGGAGTGATGTGGAGTGTTATAGAGTGGCATAGAGAGTCATGGAGTGGCATAGAGTGGTGTACAGTAGAGTCGAGTGAAGTGGAGAGGAGTGACATGGAGTAGCATAGAGTGTTGTGGAGTGTCATGGAGGGAGTAGGGTGTGGTAGAGTGGAAGGGCGTACAGAGGAGTAGAGTGTCATAGAGTTGAGTGTTGTAGAGTAGAATAGGTTGTCATGAAGTGGAGCAGTGTAGTAGAGTGGAATGGCATAGAGTAGAGTAAAGTGGTGTAGAGTGGAGTAGAGTGTCAAGGAGTGGCATGGAGTGGCGTAAGGGTGTGGAGTGGAGTAGAGTGTTGTAGAGTAGAGTGTCGTAGAGCATAGTAGGTTGTCATAGATTGGAGGGGCATAGAGTGGAGTAGTGTAGTAAAGTGGAATGGCATAGAGCGGAGTGGTGTAGAGTGGAATAGAGTGTCGCAGATTGTCGTAGAGTGGAGTGGCATAGAGTGTCACAGTGGAGTGGAGTACTGTGTCATAAAATAGAGTGGAGTAAAGTGGCAAGGAGCGGAATAGAGGGAGTTGTGTGGAGCGTCTTAGAGTGGAGTAGTGTTGTAGAGTGGCATAGATTGGAGTAGAGTGTTGTAGATTGGCATAGAGTAGAGTATAGTAGAGTGTCACAGAGTGGAGTAGAGTTTAATGGAGTAGAGCATCATAGAGTGTAGTATCGTGAAGTGTCGTAGAGTGGAGAGTTGTAGAGTGGAGTGGAGTAGCCTAGAGTGAAGTGGCGTAAAAAATAGTGGTGCAAAGTAGATTGACATACAGTGCAGTGGCATAGAGCGCATTGGTTTTGAGTAAAGTGGTGTGGAGTGCAGTGGAGTAGAATGCAGAGGCATAGAGTAGAATGGTGTAGAGTGCAGTGGAATAGAGTAGAGTGGTGCAGAGTAGAGTAGTGCAGCGTAGATTGAAGTGGCGTAAAGTGCAATGACATAGAGTGGAGTGATACAGGGTGGAGTAGAATGGCATAGAGTTTAGTGGCGTACAATAGATTGTGCCAGAGTAGAATGAATTGGAGTGGTACAGGATCGAATGGAATGGTGCAGGGTAGAGTGGAGAGGAGTAGAGTAGAGAAGAGAAGGGTAGAATGGAGTGGTGTAGAGTGCAGTGGCATAGAGTAGAGTGTTGTAGAGTGCAGTGGTACGGCATATATTGCACTGCCGTAGAGTAGAGTGGAGCAGAGTGGCATAAAGTACAGTGGCATAGAGTGGAGTAGAGTAGATTGTTTCAGAGTAGAGTGAAGTGGACTGGAGTCGTGCAGGGTAGAGTGCAGAGGGATAGAGTGGAGTGGCATAGAGTGCAGTGTGTAGAGTATAGTTTCATAGAGTGCTGTGGCACAGCGTTGATTGCAGTGGCGTAGGGTGGAGCAGAGTGGCATAGAGTGCAGCAGCATAGAATTGAGTAGAGTAGATTGTTTCAGAGTAGAGTGAAGTGGTACAGGGTAGAGTGAAGTGGCATAGAGTAGTGGCGTAGAATGGCGTAGAGTGGAGAGCAGTAGCATAGAGTTCAGTGGCATAGAGTAGATGGTTTCAGAGTAGAGTGAAGTGTCATAGAGGGGAGTGGTGCAGGGTAGAGTGTAGTGGCATAGAATAGTGGTGTAGAGAGCACTGGCATAGAGTGGAGTGGTACAGAGTTGAGTGCATTGGTGTACAGTGCAGTGGCATTGAATGCAGTGTTGCAGAGTAGAGTGGTATAGAGTGGAGTGGCATAAAGTGGAGTGGTGCAGAGGAGAGTGGGGTGGCCTATACTGGAGTGGTGTGGAGCACAGTGGCGAAGAGTGCAGTGGTGCATAGTAGAGTGGAGGTAGAGTGAATTGGCATAGAGTAGAGTGGTGCAGCATAGAGTATAGAGGCATAGAGTAATTTTCCGTAGAGTGCAGTGGTGCACAGTAGATTAGAGTGGCATAGAGTGCATTGGAGTAGAGTGCAGTGGCAGAGAGTGCTGTGTTGCAGAGTAGTGTTAAAGAGTGCAGTGGTGTAGAGTGCAGTGCCATAGAGTAGAGTGGTGCAAAGTAAAGCGGCATAGAGAGCTGTGGCGTAGAGTACAATGGTGCTCAGTCGAATAGAGTGGCATAGAATTCAGTTACCTAGAGTGCAGTGTTGCAGAGTAGCGTAGGGTGCAGTGGTGTAGAGTAGATTGTTGCAGAGTAGAGTATAGTGGCATACAGTGCAGTGGTGCAGAGTAGATTGGTTTTGAGTAAAATGGTGTAGAGTGCAGTGACATAGAGTAGTGTAAATTGCAGTGGCGTAGAATAGAGTGGGGCAGAGTAGAGTGGAGTGGCTAAGGTACACTGCAGTGGCCTTGAGTGGAATGGCGCAGAGTGGAATAGAGTGGCATAGAGTGCAGTGGGGTACAGTAGATTGTTTCAGAGTAGAGTGAAATGGCATAGAGTAGAGCGATGCAGAGTAGAGTGGCATAGAGTGTAGTGGCATATAGTGCAGTAGAGTGAAGTTGAGTAGAGTAGAGTGGTGCACAGTAGAGTGCATTGGCATAGAGTAGAGTGGTGCAGCGTAGAGTATAGAGGTGTAGAGTGATTTTCCCTAGAGTGCAGTGTCATAGAGTGCAATGGTGCACAGTAGATTAGAGTGGCGTAGAGTGCATTGGTGTAGAGTGCAGTAAAGTGCAGTGGTGCAGAGTGGAGTTGTGCAGAGTAGAGTGGCGGTGAGTTTAGTGGCAGAGAGTGCAGTGTTGTAGAGTAGAGTGTTATAGAGTGCAGTAGTCTGGAGTGTTGTGGTTTAGCATAGAGTGGTGCAAAGTAAAGCGGCATAGTGAGCAGTGACGTAGAGTACAATGGTGCTCAGTAGAATAGAGTGGCATAGAATGCAGTTACCTAGAGTGCAATGGTACAGAGCAGAGCAGCGTAGGGTGCAGTGGTGTAGAGTAGATTGGTTTTGAGTAAAGTTGTGCAGAGTGCAGTGGCATAGAGTAGAGTAGTGTAAAGTGCAGTGGTGGAGAATAGAGTGGTGCAGAGTAGAGTGGAGTGACGCATGGTACACTGCAGTGGCAAAGAGTGGAATGGAACAGAGTGTAATAGAGTGGCATAGAGTGCAGTGGCGTAGGGTAGATTGTTTCAGAGTAGAGTGAAATGGCGTAAAGTGGAGTGGCATAGAGCAGAGTGTTATAGAATGCAGCGTTGTAGAGTATAGTGGTGCAGAGTGGCTTAGAGTGGATTGGTGTAGAGTGCAGTGGCATAGAGTAGAGCGATGCAGAGTAGAGTGGCATAGAGTGCAGTGGCATATAGTGCACTAGAGTGAAGTAAAGAAGAGTAGAGTAGAGTGGTGCAGAGTAGAGTGCAGTATATAAAAAAAACAATGGTTCTTGTGAACAATGTATGGCTAATCAATAAACAGGCATAATAAAATTCACGTACTGGAATTAGAATGTCGTAGGAAGAAACATGCTGCACAAGCCAAATGCTGTTTTATCAAAATGATTTTTGTATTATTTTGAACAAAATTTAAAGTGACAGTGCTCCGTGTCCCAAGTGACAAAACAGAAACCACAAACAACTTGTGACCAATTATAATGGATAGCAAGGTTTCTTAATACATGAAAATGACCTTATAACAATATTTATACATTGGCCTCTATAATATTTGTTTGGTAGATTCGAGTGGATTGGCATAGAGTGGATTGGAGGAGAGTGCACTAGCATACAGTGGAGTGGTACAGAGTAGAATCCACTGGTATAGAGCGTAGTGGCATAGTGTACAGTGTTGCAGAGTAAAGTGGCATAGAGCGGAGTGCTGCAGAATACAGAGGCATAGAGTGAAGTGGTGTAGAGTGGAGTGGTGTATAGTAGAGTGCAGTGATGATGTGCAGAGTGGCATAGATTGGAGTGTCATACTGTGAAGTGGTGCAGAGTAGAGTGCAGTGGCGTGGAGTGGGGTAAAGTGGAGTATGCATGGTGTGGTAGTGCAGCGTCATCACAGGCAACACATCTTCAATTGAAATGACCATTACGTTTGCACAGACATACAGTTTCACTGATAAAGTATACAGCGCACAAACAATAATGTGTGGAAATGGCATCGACTAATGTGTTTTGATTGTATTAAAATATTTGTTTTCACCACACTTCAGAATTACAAAAATGTGTACTACATTTGTGCTTGCTAATTCTGATATATTCTGAAATGTCTGCAGTTCATTTACAGGCATGTATATTTTGTTGTAAACTAGAACAAAAAATAACATTGTACAACCTTCCTTTAGCACACCCCCAGTAGTCAGCATGATTGTCTCATAAATCCTTTCACTTTGAAGTCAGAGAAAGAAAAGTAAACACCATGCTTTCTGGAAGACAGAGCCTGACATTTGATCTGTCTATGAATGCACAGCAAATATGACAACATAAGAACAAGATTTAATGGCCATTTATAGAAAATGAGCACTCTTAGGATATAGAAAATAAGGTATGGGCCATGGAAGGGACAGCAAACGCAAGCTGGACAGCCTAAAACAAATTAAGGCAGCAAATAGAAAGCAAGCAAATGTGAGTTACAAACCACAAAGCCAATGGTTAGCACTGGGCGAAATGCATTCCCAGGGAAGCTTTCCGAATGTCCCCAACATGTTCAGGGATGAACTCAAGCTGTACAGCCTAAAACAAATATAGCCAGCAAATAAAAAGCAATTAAATGTGAGTTACAAACCGCAAAGCCAATGGTCAGCAATGTGTGGAATGTACTCCCAGGGAAGCTTTCTGAATGTCCCTAAGATGTCGTCAGCAAACCAGACAGCTGAGCTGTCTCGTGGGCTTTGGCCTGAAAATGAATAAAGAGTGGTGTTTTAACAGCGTCAATAGCACTAAATTAGCAGCATTTGACTCTTCAAAGAGTTCTACTGTTTCTTTTTCCAGCCTTTCATAGAGTCCATCATTAAATGGTTCTGTTGTGGCAAGGGTTCTATTTTAGGCAAATGTTCTGCTGTGCATGAAAGAAGGAATCCTTTTGTATGGCACATTTGGCATGAAAAGAATGAAAGCATTTGTTTTCTTTCTGTGCCCATTATTTGTGTGTTTCATTACCCTTTTGCACAGGGCATAGCCCTCCTGCATAGACTGGATTATCAGCAACTTTGGCTCACCCCTGATGCATGAGTAAGCTTCATATTGGATGCTGAGACAATTAAAACTTAAGGCATATTTACAATGCCCCTGCAGCACATTAATGCCGCCGGAGCATCACTTTTATGACACTCCGGGGGTGCAGTGTGCCTTCGCATATTTATAAGACCACGTAAAGCATATGTAGATTTGTAGACAGGGTTTTGCGCCACAAGTTAACACCACTTCAAAGGAGGCGCTAGCAGGAAAAATGTTTTCATTTTTCTGTGCTTTTCCGACTTTGCATGCGTGCTGCACTGTTCAGCACACATACAAAGTGGGAACAGCTTTGAAACTTATATAGGCAAAGTATTTTGTACAGGAAGGTTATCCTTCCTGTAGAAAACCTATGATAGATTCAGGCACGCACCTTAGCGCTATGGCGCTAAGGTGTGTGCGTGGCGCACAGCTGCTGAAATTAGCACCGGTGCTAGGGAAAGGATAGGAGAGAGCCATATCTCTGATGATATGGGCTCTCCTGCTCCCTCCATGTCATGCAATGCAGCGCTGCGTGATGTTTTTGAAAATCTGGCCGTCAGTGTTAGTTCTGCTGTGCTAAGACACAGGACCGGGCAAGCTTTAATGGGGCAGAACAGCGTTTGGCACTAGCACATCTGCCTAAGAGCACACCATTTGACCTATTTTCCAGCAAAAGTTAAAACGTAAATTGTTCTGCCTTTCAAACACATTCTTCATTTATTTCCCTTGGTGTACAAAGTACAAATGGCTTGTGTTGAAACAAATTTAGACAGTTTACTGAGGAGCCCAGGAATAAAAATCTGATTTCCAACCTCTCAAATGAAAATGACTGTAACAGGGACTTTTCTTCACTCACCACCCAATCACAAAGTTTTTAAAGCTCTTCCATGGTTGTGCACATATGCCTTTGTTTATTTCCTATTATTTTGTAAGTAGATGTATGTCCTTACATGATTGGATACTTCCGTGGCATGGGAACACCACTACTGTAGTCCTGGGATCTCATTTCACAAATCCGTGATAACAAGTTTGGTTGTCCGCTGGTTCAACAGAAGCGGAGCAAGACCACAATTCCCACAATGCACTAATAAGTGAATTGAAAGCTCAGGACTGGAAAAAATATGGCTCAGTGACATAGAGTCAACTGCCACTTCACGTGCACTCAATAACTACGATACCACCATATCTAATCACAGGTGCCACACACTGTGACTCTCCTTTAGACGTTGGTGTAATGCAAAGGGCATACGGCAAAATCACAAAATACACCACATCTAAAAGGAGTGTAATACAACACAGTAGCTATCTGAAACAAGTGCTGTTTGTGACTTAACCACTTTTTAGGGTTCGGCTAGACAGCGCTGTCTCGAAGAGACATGTTGTGTTTAATCTGTAGGCTTTAGCCTGACCACATACTTCCCATTTGCTTGCTCCATCGTCTGTCTTATATTATTTGTCACCATTTATCCCTGGCATGCATGGTCATGCCTCTCCTTGTGTTTAGCCTTCCCCCCAGAGCATGGACCAAGTACTTGTAAACATACACTGCTCCCATTTTTACGACCATTTTTGGACCCCCTTTTTTCTTTTTCTCAGCACTCTACACAGGGCTCATGCTTTTTTCAGCTCCAGCTCCTCCCACCCTCATGCCATGTCCACAGATCACCCCCTCCACCGTCACTGCTTTTCCTATCGTTGCTGCTTTTAGTTTCCCTCAAATCCTCCCTTCTGTTGCTGCTTGCTTCCTCGCACATCCTGGTGGTGCTTGCCTCATACACAAATCACGCCCTCTGCCTCCCCCGTCACTGCTTTTCCCTTAGTTGATGCTGTCTGTCTCCCCCACCTCCTCCCTCCCATCTCTGCTTGCACCCTCGCACATCCCGGTGCTTGCCCCATCCACAAATAGACCCCTCCCGGAACTGTCACTGCTTTAAACCCCCATTTTAGTCTGTTACGTTCTAGTGAGTGGTGGTGTTCTGCCTTCTAATGTTCTGTTAGTGTATAGCTCACATGCTGATTGGAGCATGTACGCACAGCTGCTATTACTTGGCACACGTGTAGTCACTGTTTATTTTCTATGTGTGAATACTAGGTGTGTGTGTGCGCACATTTACACCATATGTGGTCTTTCAGCAAAGGTGTTTAAAGCTGGAAAATCAGACCTCAAATTAATTAGGTATACGTTATTACAGGGCATGTCTGGGCTTCTAAAGTACCTGTGTCTTCTGCTGTAATTGCATAGCCACGTTTCTCCTGTGCAAAATGATTGAACTGTTCGAATCTCACCTTGTTGCTTCCCATTTCATAGGATAGGACTCGATTTCTTCAAATTTCTCCCATCGGGTTCACTTTCTTATTTTTTCCTCAATCACCAGTGAAGTGTTTCCATGCGCCATTGTTGCTTAACTTGAATACTCTTCAAAGGAGCCAGGCTTTGTCTTGATGCCATCAAGGTCTGCCTGCCCGCCAGTGTCCATGGCAAACTTAGTCCTTTAAATGTGTTTGCTGATGCAATGTATTTCCTCATGTTCACTACTGTAAACCAGCCTAAAACTGTGAATCTTTCTGTTATTTTGTGCAGTTTTATATAGCACCACCACCCGAAGGTAGTGGAGCGCCTAACATTAGCACCAGTTACTTTTTTTGTGCAATTTTATATATCGCCAACACCACTGAAGGTATTGGAGTGCTTTACATTATCACCAGTTCCTTTACACAAGGACACATTAATTTTTGTAGGGACAGGGAGATTAAGTGATTTGCCCAGAATCAAGGATGTTAAGCTGAAACTCAAACCCCGTTTCTCAACTCCATAGTTGGCAGCTGTGGCCCTTGCGCCACATCATCTTCCAAGGGGACTCCACATTGTCTCCCTTGCCTCAGCCTCAGTTCCACATTTTGTGATTATGGCCAAATCAATTAATCTCCTGTTGGCAGCCTGAATTGGCTGTTGGTTACCCGTCCACCTCCCGGCTGTTGCTACTTGCCCTGCTCAACTCCATTGCACAGACCCCTCCTCCCCCATCTCTGCTATATCATTTTTTGTGTGCAATTTTTTAAAGTGCAAATGCCACCCAAAGGTATTTGTGTGATGTACGTTAGCACCAGTTACCTTTTTGTGTGCAGTTTTGAATAGCGCCAACACCACCAGAAGGTATTTGAGCCCTTTATGTTAACACCAGTTTCTTTTCATGAGGACACCGTAAACTTAGACAAATCACTTAATCTCCCTGTGGCATCCCACATTTGCTGTTGGTTGCCCATTAACCTCCCTCCCATCACTACTTGCCCATGCTGAACTCCCGTTGCACACATCTCCTCTTCCTCCAGATCCCCTCCTCCACAGACTCTGCTTTTCACATTTGTTTTTTTGTGTGCAGTTTTATGTAGCACCAATACCACCCGAAGGTATTGGAATGCTTTACATAAGCACCTGTTTCTTTTTTGGTGTGCAGTTTTATACAGCGCCAAATCCCACGCGAAGGAATTGGCATGCTTTTCATTAGCACCAGTTCCTTTACACAAGGACACATTCATTTTTGCAGGCACGGGGAGATTAAGTGATTTGCCCAGAATCAAGGATGTTAAGCTGATGCCGAAACTCAAATACGGTTTCCCAACTCCATAGTCGTCATCTGTGGCCCTTACGCCACATCCTTTCCCAAGAGGACACCACATCGTCTCCCTAGCTTCGGCCTCAGTTCTACATTTTGTGATTATGGGCAAATCACTTAATCTCCCAGTGGCTGCCCGCATTTGATGTTAGTTGCCCGTCCACCTCCTGCCTGTTAGTGCTTGCCCTCACTGAACTCCGTTGCACAGATCCCCTCCTCCACCGACTTTGTTTTTCACATTTTTGTTTATTCAGTTTTATGTAGCGCCAACACTACCTGAAGGTATTGGAGTGCTTTACATTAGCACTAGTTACTTTTTTGTGTGCAGTTTGTTATAGCACCTACACAACCCCAAGGTATTGAAGTGCTTTACAGCAGCACCATTTACGTTTTGTATGCAGTTTTATGTAGCACCAACACCACCCGAAGGAATTGGAGCACTTTACATTATCACCGGTTACTTTACACAAGGACACATCCATTTTTGTTGGCACGGCGAGATTAAATCAAAATCATGGATGTTAAGCCGATGCCGAAACTGGAACCCCGTTTATTAGCCCCATAGTTGGCACCTATGGCATTAACGTCACATCCTTTCCTGAAAGGACACCATAGCATCTCCCTAGCCTCGGCCTCAGTTCCACATTTTGTGATTACGGATAAACCACTTAATCTCTCTGTTTCTTAAGACAACAAGCATTGGCAAAGCCAGTAGGTTTCGCCTGTGCGAAATCTATTGTTTTTAGGTCTCGGTTAGACAGGGCATGCGCTCTGTCGAAGAGACGTGTTGTGTTCTATCTGTGGAGTTACAGGTCACCGATCTCCTACCATTGGTAAACTTCAGCATCGCTCTCATTTTCTTTCATGCCATTCGGCATGGCATGCTGGCATCATGCCCGCTTCTTGTATTTGGCCCTCCTATAGCGCATAGACCAAGTACATGTCTCCGTACACTGCTTCCAGTTGCCCCAGCTATTTTTTCTTTATTTTCAAGCTCTCCATAGGAGTTCTTGTTTTTGTGTATGTCTCCCTTGTACACATACACATACCACTAAAATGGATGCACGTGTAGATGCAAATGCATTTCTTAAAAAGTTGTTAAAACACGAACAGCACTTATTTATTTATTTATTTTTTGCATGATCCGATTATATTGGAGCGCTCGCTCCGTCCTCTATCTTGCCATAGCACGAACACGAGCAGATGGTATTGGAACATTTTAAGTGCTAACCAGTTACATTTCACAATGACAATTCATTTTTGTCGCTGATCCTGCTTCAATTACGGTATTTTTGGCCCGTCATTGTTGTTTCCTCCTTCCCTCTTCCATCGTTGCTCTCCCATCTCCCCATCCCCTCCTGCTTCCCTGCTTGACCTGTTCCCCCACTAACTCCCTCATCACTGTTGCTTTTATTTATTTATTTTTGGCACGATCCAATGGTATTGGAGCACTTGTCCTGTCCTCTATCTTGCCATAGTGCTAACAACAGCCAGTGGTATTGGAGTGCTTCAAGTGCTCAGCACTTACATTACACATTGTCACATTCATTGTCGTACACAGGGGGAAGCATAAGTGATTTGCCCAGAATCACAAACTGTTCAGCCAACCCCGAGATTTGAACCTGTTCACCAGTCCCCATGTCCGCAGCTCTGGCCGTTACGCCACATCCTTGATTCACTCCTCAACTGTTTCTCACTATCACTTCCACATTTGTTCAGCAAGACCCCGTCAACACCAAACAAGCATTGACCTTGCCTCCATGAATGTATTTTAGCCATGTTGTCTAGCAGCACATCTGCTGTTCAGCTTGGCTGAAAGTCACTGAAAAAAGCGCTATGATGGCCCAGCACCAGCCACGTCGTAGCGCTTTTTTGTGTTAGGAGGGGCAGGACAATAAACTCAATATGGGGACAAAGAGACTCAGCGTTGGCTCAACATCGTATGATTCTGGGCTTTCAATGAGTTTCAGTCATGCTGAACAGCAGATGTGCTGCTAGACAACATAGCAAAAGACATTCACATTGACAAGGCCAATAGTATGGGCATTGCCAAGACCTATTGGCTTTGCTAATGCTTGTTAAGAAATGCATTTGATTATGTACATGCACATGCATTTTAGTGGTATGAGTGTATGTCAGGGGCACAACTAGACCCAGCTTTCTGGGGGGAGATAACTTTTCAGTCAGTGGGACAAGTATTTCAATCAATGTAGGTGGAGACATCTTTATAGTCAATATGAGGGAAAGAAGTGTCAAACTGCAGTTTAAACATATTACACAAACACAATCTTATTATGAGTGACAGACTGGAGTTCATAATTATCCCTAGATTCCTTACTTAGGCTCAGTTGTTGGTAGCAGGCCTATTTGGTGAGGTAATATTGTAGATAGGCCGTGTTTGATCCATTTACTGCATATGGATATTTCGATTTGTGGTGTGTTTATTCTACTGTGGTTAGATATCTTCCATTATTTGGCTTCGAGATATTGTCCAATTGAGTAAAGTCAAAGTCAGATGAATTTTCATAATTAAGTTTATTATCTGCTTAACATTGACACTTGAAATTAAAGGAGCAGATTGGGTGCTTTATTGAGCTAAGCTAAATGTTAAACAGGGTAAAGATGTTTTGTACATTATTGCGAATTAATGGAGCTGACATGAAGGGAGCAGTGAGATGATGATACATCTGATAGAAAAGATGCAATCTACTTCAGTTCTGCGCTCGCACTTTGATGTTGTCAAGTCTCTGTTGAAGCTTGGGATGGTTAGCAATATCAAAGGCAAGGGAGAGTTCAAGTATTAGGCGTGACAGTACTCGAGTTTTAATCCACTATTGTTTTGAAATCATCCCATGTGGAAATCGCTGCTGCTTCTGTACCTCAGCCGTACTTGAATATGTTTTGGTAATCTTAAAGCAGGTTATTTTCTTTGAATGCAGATATATGTTTTGAGGCAGATCTTTCAATCGTTCTTTTTTTTTTTTACTGAAAACAGTCTGTTTTTGGCCAGCGGTTAGAAAGATCTCTTGAGTTCCTTTAGGAAAATACTTATATTTAATGAGTTGTTGACTGTTCTGACTGGATTGGCTGCAGAGCTAGTCACAGACACGAGTCTGCAGGCAATTGTGCTGGCCCACAGATATTTGCAACATTGATGAAGGTTTGATGAAGCCTAGAGGAGATTAAAGGTGAGTGACTGTAGATGTTTTTTTGTTTTGTTATCTGGTAAACTGTATTGAGCTTCTGGAATTGTGGTTCAGCAGGGGAAAGGCATGCAAGAAGAGTAGAGTAAAATTGGTGGGTGAGATGTAATGCAGCTTTGCCCTTCAAACAGCAAGGGCCAGTGGTGAGGAGGCCTTCAGCTGTACTGCTAAGGAATCAGGATGTTCTAATATACTACCACTTCAGGTATTATGGCTGACGGATCCTTTTTGCCTCTGAAATATTCTAGCGGAGCTATTGTTTGTGACCTTGAGGCCTCTCATCGGGTCTGAAGGCTCTCTATTCAAATCTTCTGCCCCATGTTAAAAGTTTGTGGCTACTCTCAGCTCTACAGCCTGTCGGTAAGCTCTCCAGGACATAGGGCAGGTCTACCTTCAGCGAGGTAGCCACAAGGTCACAGGAGTTTTAACTTCACTGGCTCCAGTCAACTTTCCTTGCTACCAACTCATAGTTCTTGTGAAGAAAAGAAAAGAAAACATCCAAGCTACTCACCATTTAGAGGGTGAGGAGCCGCTATTCCTGCATATGTGCATTGTGTAGAGATGGACAATGATCAGAAATAATGTATATTTATATCAGTGATAATACATTGAGACACAAATATGCACTTGTTAAGTATCCACAAAATAGCATACTTATACGAGTTAAATAAATGTATTTGTAGTGAAAATACCGTAAGATAAGCCATATTAATTTAGGATAAACAATATTGCATGAACCTGCTGTTGGACTGAGATTGTTCCCTGCAGGGTGTGCAGTCATGTTGCCATGTCTTGAGTGCTTGACTATGACTCACTTCCCGTTTTTTGATTTTGGCTCTAGGCTCATGCTAATATAACATGTGCAGAGGCCTACCCCTGTCCCTGACCCAAATGAAGTCCTGCAACAGTCCTGTGAGGTGGAGGGGTGCACTCATTTTGCTGACAGTGGACTACCGCCCCTGTCATGGGTTTAGCATGTACAGTGGTGGTGGCAGCATACTGTGTTTTAAGAATCCACAGTCATAATCAGATCTTCTATCTGTGTAGCCGGTTCCACTTGTGTAAAGTGCTGCATCAATGTGTAACCTAGATCCTAGTACTAACTTCCAAATGGATTGTGTTTGTTTGTGGCTTGTGTAGTACATGCAGTATTTGCATGACTGAGGCACAGTAATGGAGGCCTGCAGGTCCATTTTGGAAGCCCTTAGCCGCCTCCTGTACATATGATGGTGATATTGTTTTAACAGATAGAGGAAGAGTTTTGCTGTCATTTATGAAAATGGAAGGAGGCCACACAGCTCCTTTAAAATCCACTTAAGCAGCTCCTGCTGAGTGGTGCTGCTGATTAGTTTTCCTGTAGTACTATCATTTGGTAGGTGTTCGGAGTGGGACTCTCATCTTTGTTGTTTAGGGTGAGAGAGACCTTTTAGGTGAAGCCAGCCTTTTGTTTTCATCCTGATCACTGTTCAGTGTCGCTCTTTTGGTCTCTGTTGTGAGCACTCCAGGCTGGAGACTATTCTGCTGTGAAGAGCATCACTCTGCACAAAGGCTCGGTCTGGAGAATAGCCTGGAGAGGACACTTGATAGAAGAACCGCCACAAACCTGTTTTGAGATTGCAGAAAGAGAATCCACATTCCTTATCTGTGGGAGCTGCTAACATCTTTGTTGCTTAAGCTCCAAGTCCTTTCACCAAGGAAGGGATCATTCCACAGCATAATTTAAGGACTGCTGTACAACAACCAGAACTGTTGTCTCCATGACAACCAGCTTCCCAGAGGAGAGGATACATTAACTGGAGCCTTTACTTTCTGGAAGAGCTATACTCCTGACCTGAAGGACCTGGAAGTCAGCCTGCCTGCTGAGAGAGTGAAAGAACCTATCAAGCCACAGAAGGTGTGACTGTCTAGGAAGTGCCAGAAACTGCCAGACTATAGAGTGGAGGGTTTATCAGGAGAAAGAAGACTGTGATCTGCGAGTTCAAAGAGGGTGGGTGCAGTCTCTCCAGAAGTGCAGTTCCAAGAGGGAATCACAGGCAGGCAGACAACCTTGCAATAGGAACAATCACTGTTGACCTTGCTGCTTAAATCAAGAGCTGTGTCCATGGTGAATGTAGCCACCGAAACCCAAAGCTGTACCTGTGGCTGGCGTCACCACAGAAGTAAAAAACTATATTCATAGTGGACATCACCGTTGTAGCTAAGACTTGTGCACATGACGGTCACCATTGCATAATTTACAAAGTGCATCCCATGGCTGCTAGCGTGTTGTTGTGATATACATGTTAGTGGTGGCTCATCTGCTTCCCAGTGACCCAGAAGCAGGTCTGCTGCTTTCCATGAGCCTTCAATGACTTCCATTACCTGCATTCACCTAAAGACTCACGGCTGCAGCTCTGGCTGCCTCATCCTGCTGTGCCCTGCCCAGACTGAGGGCCACTCCTGCAATCATGCTGTCTCATCTTAGAAGCAGGCGAGATTGGAGAAACAAGATGCTGAAATGCATAGACACTTGCATTGTGGTGAGGCTGTATCTAGGAGACTGTATTGAACTGAGCACAACAATAATTGAACACCGATACCTGAACCTGAGTCTTTATTAATGTCTGACAAAACTAACCTAGCGGGGACCTGCCTAGACTCGCAAGAGGAGGGACTCATTTGAAAGACAGTATCACAAGGTGCAATAGTCTAAAGTGGCAGTGCACATTATTGTACCTGCGGCAGTGTACTGTTTTAAGCATGTCTATTAAAGTACGTTTCTTATCCAAATAAAGCACTGGGCTGGACAAGGAGATATTGCCTTGCTGGGTGATCTGAGTTTCCATACCACTACACTACCTCCCTGAGAAGTGTGTGAATGCTCCAAAGTGCTCCCACTGAGAGTCAAATGCCGAAGGGGTTGTACGCTGCCCAGTTTGTGAAGCCAAAGTAGTATAGACTCTGGGGCATCCGAGGTAAATCACCCCTGTCCCCAAGGCTGGGGCCCAGTAGCACCTGCTCGCCCCATGCCCCCTGAACTGGATCTGACACATGTCTTCTGTTAGAAAGGATATGTATTCAGAGTGACCAACTGTACACTGTATGTCACCTAAGTCTATATAGTCAGTGTCATTCACTTAATACTAAGTTTTCAATGGGAGTTAAGGGCACAATGGGTTCAGGTAGGAATGTTGCAAGAGGCACTAAAGAAATTGAAAGAAAAGAATGAAAACAAAGATTTTTGGAATAACAATAATACTGTTTTAAAAACCACTACACAACTTTTGGATAATCATCAGTACTCCAGAACATATGAAATAAGTGCATGGGTTAATCTTGAAGAGTTAATGTACTTACTTTAATGTATAGTGCTATGGTGTGAGTTTTTAAGCACCATATTGAATGTGTTTCAGTATTTCTGAGATGTACTTTTTAGGTCTGGATATCGCCGTACCTTGTGTGATTAACAGAAAAAAGCTTTGAGAAGCACAGCCGTCGGAGAGACCTTTGCTTCCCCCACATGTTTACCTTGATTACAGCATTTGATCGAGCAGAACTTGTGTGGTGCTGCCGAGGAAGAGTGCAGTGTTTGTTCCACTTCTATTGACTCCTAAGTGGTGTTACCTCACCTAACATGGCTACCCCATTAAAATGCAATTACATGGCAGTGTGCAAGAAGAAGACCCCTCTACAATCATGTGATAGTATTGGCTAAGATAATTACTCTGTGAGTCAACAGCAGTATAACTGGTAGAAGTATTTGTGAGTAGAGCTTTCCAACAAAGGAATTTCCCCATCCAAAATGGTTGCTATGTCCAGTGTGATGACGCATCGGCATTTGAGCCTGTTTGCTTTTCCTTCTGCATTTGCATTAGTGACATTCAAATCAAAAAAGTTTGTTTTACAGTAGAGAGGCGAGGTAAATCACCCCTGCCCCCAAGGCTGGGGCCCAGTAGCACCTGCTCGCCCCATGCCCCCTGAACTGGATCTCACACATGTCTTCTGTTAGAAAGGATATGTATTCAGAGTGACCAACTGTACACTGTATGTCACCTAAGTCTATATAGTCAGTGTCATTCACTTAATACTAAGTTTTCAATGGAAGTTAAGGGCACAATGGGTTCAGGTAGGAATGTTGCAAGAGGCACTAAAGAAATTGAAAGAAAAGAATGAAAACAAAGATTTTTGGAATAACAATAATACTGTTTTAAAAACCACTACACAACTTTTGGATAATCATCAGTACTCCAGAACATATGAAATAAGTGCATGGGTTAATCTTGAAGCGTTAATGTACTTACTTTAATGTATAGTGCTATGGTGTGAGTTTTTAAGCACCATATTGAATGTGTTTCAGTATTTCTGAGATGTACTTTTTAGGTCTGGATATCGCCGTACCTTGTGTGATTAACAGAAAAAAGCTTTGAGAAGCACAGCCGTCGGAGAGACCTTTGCTTCCCCCACATGTTTACCTTGATTACAGCATTTGATCGAGCAGAACTTGTGTGGTGCTGCTGAGGAAGAGTGCAGTGCTTGTTCCACTTCTATTGACTCCTAAGTGGTGTTACCTCACCTAACATGGCTACCCCATTAAAATGCAATTACATGGCAGTGTGCAAGAAGAAGACCCCTCTACAATCATGTGATAGTATTGGCTAAGATAAGTACTCTGTGAGTCAACAGCAGTATAACTGGTAGAAGTATTTGTGAGTAGAGCTTCCCAACAAAGGAATTTCCCCATCCAAAATGGTTGCTATGTCCAGTGTGATGACGCATCGGCATTTGAGCCTGTTTGCTTTTCCTTCTGCATTTGCATTAGTGACATTCAAAACAAAAAAGTTTGTCTTACAGTAGAGAGGCTGAGGCACAAAGACACCGCACCTAAGACATTGGTGGGTGAAATGCTATGCAGAACACAGTGGTGCTAGTGTCTAGGAGACCAGCCATCTTCATCTTCGGCACCAGGAAAAACACTCCATCAACTTGAAAATAATATGACTCAGCACCCACACAAGTTCAATATTTTTAGTATTGGAGACACTATGAATTCATGATTAAGCTACATAATGCACAGACTCCCAGAATATTTATTCATGATTTATTCATTTAAAACATTTCTCTCTTCTCTGATTTTGCTGTAGCCAACATGTTTCGTCCAAAAGGACTTCTTCAGGGCTACAAAACATAATATATAGACATTTTAAATCATGCACAAACAATGATGAACATAAAAAGACATTGCAAAATATTCATGTTGCAACACACTTATAAACAAACTGACTAACTAATTTTATCAATGTCTCATCATGACTGGATGAGATTATTTGACCAAGCAGTGGAGATAATCAACATACAACATATAAGTTCATGCTGATTTTGCTACATTCACTGTGCATTACTTAGGTAATTAGTATATGTCTATTCCACCATGCTAAACACACAAGATGATGAACGGAATGTTGCACATTGGCAAACATTCACCCCCAGTCACAGATCTGGCTTTAATCCATCGTTATTTTACTTCACCACGCCACCCCAGTTCAGACATAGCCATATGCAAATCAGTCTTGACCCTGTGCCTCATGGGAACAGTCCAGACCGAACTGCCAAGCCATGTCTTCCCTGGACCGGAATCAAGCATCCTAGGACCGGTTTCGGGCTTTCAGCCCTCATCAGCCAGGATAGCTTGTCTCCAGTGGCGTAGTGAGCACGGGACCCACGTCTGGGCATACCCTTCCCACTTAGGGCAAAATGCAAAACACACAAGATGATGGACGGAATGTTGCACATTGGCAAACATTCACCCCCAGTCACAGATCTGGGTTTAATCCATCGTTATTTTGCTTCACCACGCCACCCCAGTTCAGACATAGCCATATGCAAATCAGTCTTGACCCTGTGCCTCATGGGAACAGTCCAGACCGAACTGCCAAGCCATGTCTTCCCTGGACCGGAATCAAGCATCCTAGGACCGGTTTCGGGCTTTCAGCCCTCATCAGCCAGGATAGCTTGACTCCAGTGGCGTAGTGAGCACGGGACCCACGTCTGGGCATACCCTTCCCACTTAGGGCGAAATGCAAAACACACAAGATGATGGACGGAATGTTGCACATTGGCAAACATTCACCCCCAGTCACAGATCTGGGTTTAATCCATCGTTATTTTGCTTCACCACGCCACCCCAGTTCAGACATAGCCATATGTAAATCAGTCTTGACCCTGTGCCTCATTGGAACAGTCTAGACCGAACTGCCAAGCCATGTCTTCCCTGGACCGGAATCAAGCATCCTAGGACCGGTTTCGGGCTTTCAGCCCTCATCAGCCAGGATAGCTTGACTCCAGTGGCGTAGTGAGCACGGGACCCACGTCTGGGCATACCCTTCCCACTTAGGGCGAAATGCAAAACACACAAGATGATGGACGGAATGTTGCACATTGGCAAACATTCACCCCCAGTCACAGATCTAGGTTTAATCCATCGTTATTTTGCTTCACCACGCCACCCCAGTTCAGACATAGCCATATGCAAATCAGTCTTGACCCTGTGCCTCATGGGAACAGTCCAGACCGAACTGCCAAGCCATGTCTTCCCTGGACCGGAATCAAGCATCCTAGGACCGGTTCCGGGCTTTCAGCCCTCATCAGCCAGGATAGCTTGACTCCAGTGGCGTAGTGAGCACGGGACCCACGTCTGGGCATACCCTTCCCACTTAGGGCGAAATGCAAAACACACAAGATGATGGACGGAATGTTGCACATTGGCAAACATTCACCCCCAGTCACAGATCTGGGTTTAATCCATCGTTATTTTGCTTCACCACACCACCATGCTACCTGAGTATCGCAGTTGCGATTATAGCATTAATATATTATGTATTCTGTCAATGTGAGGCCAAAGACGATAAGAACTCAAAGTATATAGGTTTTTGCAAGTTACCCTTCATGCTAGTGTAGTGGATCAAACAATATAACCTGGGGGAACACTACATAATTTAATGTAGTTAAAATAGGATGGGAAAAGGAGAGTCTGACTACTTCTAAGTAGGTCGTCCGCGTCACACAATGGTTATGTACCTTATTTCATATGTTTTCATGAAAAATGATTGTCCGAATATAGTGTGCAAATTGTCCTCCATCATTAAGTAGCTAAGTGTACAGCCGCGAGCACTAGTTCAGAGGTTCAGTGTATTTAGTGGTCCTGTAGCATATGGTAAATTAGGATATGAGATTTGAACTCTTTTTCAAGAACAAAATATCCATGCTAGTAGGAACACAGTTGAGGGCGGTAAGAGAGAGTAATATAACTACCTTGGGGAATGGTCCATATGTAGTCAAAATGTCATAGCAGGATGAAACATTGTGATCAAAAAGCTTCTAACAATTCCATAAAATGTTTTATCAAGGTCCTTTTATCAGTAATATATTTTGAATTTGGTACCCATGAGGGCAGCAACCAATGAAGGCACTAAAACAAATAAACACACAAAAGGGAAGTGCCTAAAAATCTGATTCTACTCGGATCACGACAACATAGAATGTCTACCTGCTGTTGTGTAGTTCCTATAAAACCTAGATAGGATCTGCACGTTTAGACAACATACACTGTAGGATTGGTGTCAGACTGATTCTAGTCACCCCCACTGGGTATGTTGGCCTGTGTACCAGCTAGCTCACAGTGCCACTAGAAACTCCTCTTACCAAGGAGAGAATAGTTCTTGGCAACTATCGAACATGACAACCTTGATCCCTCAGGACCGTGGAAACAGTGTACTACTTTTCCCTCAGTCACTTGTGCTCACTTAGTCTCAGAGAGATACACAGAATAAACGGTATGGACGTTTTTCAATAAGTATTTATTGAACAGTCACTATTCTAGTATAAAATAGGTGTGCTGAAACAACCATTAGACAGTAACAGATATAAATGATTAGAAGCACTAAGAAAGTAAAAGGATGGTAGATTTCTACCATTTTGCTCTAACCATGAATTCAGGCAAGTATATAAAATGCATGACAATAAAATGCGTACTCCTACGATGCTTCCCTAACTAGATGTACCTAAATGTACCTAGCATGTATGTAGGTGTTAAGCCAAGAATCCCTCTAGGATAAAGTCAACCCCATTACCTGAAGTGAGAGACTGTGGGACCCCGTCTTGGTGTCGAGCTGGACACCCTGCAAGGGATGTTAGACCACTGCGAGCTGGAGCATCTGCATGCAGGAACTTCAGCGTCTCGCGTCTGTGTGTCGTCAGGGAAGTCCTGATCTCCTCTGTTTGTCTCAGCAAGATGTGATGTTTATATACCAAAAGGTCTCCCCAGGGGTTCTACCTTGCTGTGCCACTTGTCGAACTTAGGATGACATCGGGAATTAACTTTATACATAGTTATTATACAGGAGATGGTAGTCCTGCTGAGCTTCCAAGAATCCTCATGCATAATGTATGAGGCCTTTACCAGGCAAAATCCTGCGTTCTGTGTGCAGTGTCGTATCTAGGTAAAAGGTCTGTCCCTAAGAACCGTTATGTATGTAATGTAGGGAAGAATATAGGTGAAGGGTTAGGATGTTTCCTGAGCCTATATTGGGGTACCTCTATGGAATATAACACCCACTCCTCATTCGACTGGACGACATAATTAAATTCTAACGTACTACTAGGCTGTCTAGGCATTGGTACGCAAACAAGTATAGTAAAACAATAGTTTTGTTAAAAATTCTAAAATATGTAAAAAGGAAAAAATTGTCACTCAAGCAATAGCTCTAATGTGTCCGTATATATAGTTCGAACAACTACAAGCATCAGAAAGTCATGCAGGTCATAAAAAGTGTCAATTGTTTTGGAGTTCCAATATGAGTTTGTTTAAAAAGCCAAATTTTTTCCCAGCACACGACGAGTCAAATGTTTACGTGTCCTGGCTGGTAGACGCACCATTGCTGTTGCCTGCCTTCGCAGACGATGATCCCTGTAACACCTCGCAGATTACGTCAGTTGAGCACAGATGATCTTCTGTGCTGGCAGCAGCCGATGCTGGGGCAGCTGTGTGCCATCCAAGGCCTGGGTGTCAGTGGAGGAGCCGGTATCCATTCCAACAGGAGCAGAGACTTCCTGTGGAGGCTCTAAGAATGCCGCCATCAACATAGGAATACGCTGGGGACACTGCAGAACATGGGCCATTATCGGGTCCAGTAAAGCATCAACGTCTGGTTGCGCAACTGATGGAAGTGTCAGACAGAGATCCAACACGCATTCTTCTCCGCAGAACAGGCATCGGAGAACAGGTAGGATGCAGTCCATCCAGACTGGTCTAAATGACAGGAACCAAGAGGCGCTGAGTTCCCGTAGGCGAGGTGTGCCCAGATGTTGTACCATGCGATCACGGTATTTACGCTCCAGGAGTGCTTTTTCCATCTCCTTGGTGACTGGGACGTCCATTGCGTAGCAGAAAAATTACAATCAGGATACCTGCTATTAGAAACAGGATCAGCGGAAGTCCTCCAAAAATGCTTCAGAATACGGAGAGTATAAAGTTTGGTATAACTCCGAGGACGTCTGAAAGGTGCTTAACAGTCCCAAACCTATGGTCTTAAATAGGCGGACTATACCCGTCGTATCAGACATGTTAAAGATACGATTTACCATTTCTGTGAAATGGAAGGGGCAGTTCGTACGTATGAGTGCCTGTATCTTAGCCGAGGACCTTGCGATCTGGAGATCAAAAGTCTCCCGGGCGAAGGTTAAGCGCACGGTGTTCTGTAGAAGCATGACTTTCATTCTGCTCAGAGTATCAAACCGTATAAAGGAAACATTCAACGAAGGCCATAGCGGCGCCTCCCTGACTGTGTGTGTCTGTGGAAACAATACATGCATACAGCAAGTAACACTGGAGCTCACGGTGACTAGATATGCGATGCCCAGAAGCATCCCACAACAACCTTGATCGTTCAGCATCAAGTAACTCCCATTCGAGAGTAGCCTGAATACTGGGGTAATCATGGCTGCCGGGGTACCCCTCAAGTGACAGGATAGATTCGCTACTGAACCATTGCAGGCCCCGTGCAGCATAATATCCTGGCATATGAGAGATCCACTTACAGCGTTCTCACAGTTTGTACCACTTAGAAACACTTCTAGATCCCCAGTCCTGCATCGAAATCTGTACGCTAATTCCCAAGATTCCTTGATGAATTCCCTACCCATCGTTTCATATCTGCCTGCCTGTTGTTGTTCTAGGCAGTACTGAAACTGGAAAGTTGTGGCCGGTAATGTTCTATGGCCATGGCTCAACCATTCTGTGGACGCTGATTCTGCCACAGTAAAAGGTAATCTGTCTAGTTTTTCAATACGCAGCTTTGTATATTTTGCTCCCCTCTGTGCCATTTTCATCTGTTTTTCCATTAGATTGTATGCAGAAAACAGTGACGTACTGTTAATAAAACACCAAGGCACATAACCTGCGCGCAAGGATTGCAGCGTCCAGCTCAATAACATAATAGAACGTAATTGAGATTGCCCGTGCTGTAGTATGGACAAATCTTGTTCTAGTACATCAATAGCAGAAGATACAATGTCGCCCAGTGAATAAATCCTGGAAGTTAACATAGTCATGCCATTGTCAAATAGGGCTAACGCCTTTTCTAAGTTAATCCTATCTATTTCTCGTAGTCTCTCCGCTGCTTCTTGTTGGGAGATTTTCCAAATTTCATTATAGACAGCATAATAGAAACGTTTTTGACGTGTCTTACTGGGACCTAATAAAAAATCCTGATGGTCCACATCCTCTGTAAGTAAGGATAAGTGTTGTTTCACCTGTGTTAGTGTTGAGGTTTTCAGCCAATCGAGGCATAACTTCCCAACACTGTATGATGTCACCACCCCTGGATGTTCTTTTTGTACATGGCGTGGGTCTGGCCTATGGATACTGAACCCTTCGTTTTTTTACCCCTGAATCTTTCCTGACATCTTTTAGTGTCTGTGGGCCAAACCAACCATCCCTTCCAGTTGGGGTCTGATCTATTGTATTGTAAAATGTCATCTAATGTAGCCCTTTCAATTATGTAAAATTACCCTCGGCCTGTGCTGGTGTTGGAATCTGAGGTGTGTTCAAATCCTTGTTCTTGGCTATTCCAAAGCAGGTAGTCTGTTGCACAGTATCATTCAGAAATATCATCTGCTGGGGAATGAGGCATGCTCTAAATAGTACTTCTGTTCCCTGGACTTGCCAGTCTTTAGAACCCCAGACTGATTTCATGTCTATAGTGTCTTTCCATAAGTCGAAACCCTGTTCAGACAGTTGGGTAATGAAGGAAGCAGAGTAAATCTGTTTGGTGTTGGTCAGCATATTTTTCTGTGTGGATGTCGGTGCAGCCCTATGGTAATATGAGGTCGGGTCTGAAACGTTAAACCCTGAAAAATATGAAAATGTTTGTGCAAACGTTTTCGAACTACTTTTCGGTGGTGTAGGGCAATGTTCCCATTGGTGATATGTGAAAACATTCCTAGGGGTACTGGATTTGTGTAAAAAATGATGACCATAATGTTGATAACAATACATTGTGTTAAAGTCTGATATGTCTTCTAACATTTCATTGCTAGAAAATGCAGCAGATTGTTCTAAATCAGACAACATATTGTTTACAGTTTCAAAATCCCAATCATCGGAAAATGTACTGGAGGTAATGATATAATTTAAGGAAATTTTAAATAAATGTGGTATTTATAAAAGTTCTATTGCACCAAATATGTCATAATCAACCTTGTCCCATACTATACCATCAGGTATAGGAACTGCTGTAATGTTCACTGATGACAAGTCTCTTTGTTCACGATGTAATGAAACATGAGGTTTCAGGATCAAGTTCACTTTTGATGCTGCAGAGCTTAGGCGAAGATAAGTTCCATTAATAAGTAAGCAAATGACAGTTACTAAGCCTATCCAGAAAAGAAAGAAAAGTATCCCAGTGATTATCCAAAGTTCTAGCCAAGATGACGCCAGGTAAGTCTTTTTAAGAAAAATGAAGAAGTCTTTGATTTGTTGTTGACAAGATATTGGGGCTGGCGTTGTTTCAGGTTCACTCGGATCCAAGGAAAAGGTATCGAAGTCAATGAAATAGCCAGATGCAGTTCGATCTATTTTTGGTAGTTCCGCAGGTTTTGTTGAACTTGTAGATGGCTCTTGTTGAGGCATGTTTATGTAGATATCAGTGTTAGGTCGAATTGAAATTTGTCTTTCATTTTGGTTTTGAATTTCTGTATCAAGAGGAACGAGTTCCATGGTATTGTTGCATAGTCCATCATTCCGTATAGGCGACTCTTCAAACGTGATGAGCCTTTCCGTCTGAAATTCCTGTATTGTATTGAGAGGAGGGCGTCGGCTACTCAGGAGCCCACGAAGCCTACTATTCAGTATTGGCCACATATTGTGGTTTTATCAGATCAATGGAGACGAATCTCTTCTCCTTTTTCCAGGTAAGAGGCGGAAGAAGTACAGTTCTTGTTCCTTCAACGGCCAGGACAGCTACAGGCTTTCTGTATGATGGCCCAAAGTCTTTTTTGTCCACTATCTTTTCTCTGACCAGATCCCCGACTTTAGGGACCTAGACAGGTCTTGCCGTGACTGACTTGACTTCACCAGTGGCGGTCCGCTTTACTTGCACATTGCTCTGTAGTGCCCTGGATTCAATCAGATCCTGTAAAACAGCCAAACGTTTATTGATGTCAAAAAGTTTTTCATCCGCCATGTGCCTTCAAATCAGGTACCCACAATCTCGTCATAAATAGGACCTCATAAGGAGTGACACCCCCTAGAGAACTTCTTTGCATGTTATTCAAGGCCCGCTGTACCTCATATAAATGATTGACCCAACTGCCCCCCGCGCCTAATACTCTAGCTGTTAATGATTGCTTTAAGTCCCGGTTTTTCCTCTCTACAACTGAATTTCCCTCTGGATGGTACGGAGAGGAGTACCGCAGTGCAACACCCAAACTTCCCATGGCTTCCTTGTAAGCCCTAGAGCTAAACGCGGAGCCACGGTCAGAATGTAATATGCCAACTGTGTATGTCCCTACAAAGACTCGCAAATCTTTGATAACAGTTTGAGCATCAGCCGAGCGCTGAGGCCGTACCCGTAGGAATCTCAAGCAGGAATCCACTGCAGCCATGATGTACTTGTAAGTCCCATCAGATTGTAAGGGGCCGCAACGGTCCAAGTAGACACACAGGAGTGGTCTGTCTGATATTAGCAATGGTGTCTGCGCTGGACGTGTTATGGTGGAGCCCTTCATCTGTTGACAGATGTCGCACTTTAAGACATAATCTTTGGTCTGCTTTGTTAACCCTGGCCACCAATAGCGTAGTTTCAGTAAAGAAACTGTCGCCGTAACTCCTGCATGTGCAGCTTAATTTAAGCCCAATCTGCGATCCATGTTTGATATTACTCTATCCCCCACTCCTGGAATCGGAGCAAATGGAACGTTATTTGCATCTAACTTGTAGGAGTACTTGAGTGGAAAACCTTTCAGCAATGCCTTATTGTCTTTGCGTGAAGCAATGACAGCTACCATTATCTGTCTGTCTATTCTCGTTTTTGAACGAGGGATTACAGCTACGGACGCAGTACGTACTGCCCCCTTCGTGGCTTCATCAGCCAATGAATTCCCTTCAACGTGAACGCCATCACGTTGATGACTCAGCGTGTGTATCCCGTGAGCTCTTGGTAGTTCGTTTTTCAACTCAACTACCTGTTCCCATAGCATTTTATGCTTAATTGTGCCACCTTTTGAGTCTTTAAACCCATTTCGTCCCCAATGGTGAAGATATTCATTGTATGACTGGACACAGTAGAAAGAATCGCACACAATTAGTGTGGGAAATTCTCGATCCGTATTTATCAGTGCCAGTAATAGAGCTTTTAATTCTGCCAGCTGAGCCGTGCAGTCTCCTAGAGACTGTGTTTTTGTACAGCTTGGATGGAACTTTCCGTCCTGCATATGACCTTTTGCAATCACACATGTAGCGCTGTATTGTTGTTTACTTCCAATGGCCGGCTGAGCAGATCCGACAGTGTAAATTATGTATTCATACTGATCTAGAAGCATTATTTCATTTAGGAGAGGATATTCTTGTTCATGTTGTAGAAATGCTTGTGTTTTTAGATTTGGGTCGTATCTGTATTCTACGTCTGATACAGTGAGAGAATTAGCCCATTGTATCCATCTCAGATGTAAGGCTTTAGCATTTGGAATGCTTGCCTTTGTAGCAGCCTCTAAAGCCAGTACTGGAGTCACGACAATTATTCGTTTTCCCTGAGCCAGCGCTCTTTCTCTCACTACAGCAGTCTGTACGGCTGTCAGAATGTTTTCTGTAGATGCAAAACGCATCTCAGCGTTTGTGAACAAGTGTGATTTGTATGCTATTGGTACTGTTTCGCCTTCATTGTATGTTAGGTAGGTGTACCCAGATTGACCCGCCACTATACGGATCACTAGATTGCGAACATTTACGTGAGTCTGTAAGTGTTTGGACGCTATCATGTCAGCTTGTATGGAATGAAGGATATCTGTGTTTTCCTGTGTCCATTGCCTAACTGAAAAATCAGGTCTTCTGAGGTCGTAGAAAGGTTTAAGCTTAAGGCTTAATGTATGTTCTACCAAAATTTAGGAATCCCAGTACGGATTGTAAATTTCTTTATGATTTTGGATTTTGGAGCAGCGCACACTTTTCTAAAATGTTAGCTGCCAAGCTCTTTCCTTCACTTGAAAGCTCATATCCCAAAAATAGAACATTGAGGTGGGCTATTTTTGATTTTTTGAAGCTGAATTTGTAGCCCTCAGAGGCGTTTCCCAAAATTATGGTGCTCACCCTGGTCAAGTGTTTCTCTAGGTCATCATCCATCAGATAAATATCATGTACATAGGACAATGCCTCTTCATCCAGATTCTGAAGTAACTCAGTTACCCTGGACGTAAACAACACCGGGCTGTTCTTATACCCCTGGGGGAGTTGACAAAATTGCAGTTGGGACACCAGCACTGAGAATGCTGTCAAATATCTGCTCTCAGGCACTATATTTTGGCAGAAAAATCCATTCAAGATATCTAGTGTTGTTTTATATTTTTTCTGCACAATGTTCTTCATTAATGCGGCACTATGTGCGTTTTGTACTGCAAACATTTTTGTGCATGAGTTTAGATGTCTGTAGTCTAAAACTATACGATATGTATTATCGGGTTTCATTACGGGAAACAAAGGATTATTCATTGAAGAGGTGCAAGCTTCAGTCACACCCTGATATTCAAGTTGATCTAAGATCTCCCTGACATCATTTTTCGCTTCCTGTTTTTTTCTATTCTGTCTCTGTGGCGTTGGAGTAGATTTTAATGGTATCACGTGGTGGGTTGAATCTTCATCCCACCCAACATGGTTGCGATATAGTGCAGGGGCAAGGGCTACCGCCCACTGCTGCGCGTATGTGTGTTTTAAATGTGTGGGAACGAGGTCGGAAAAGGCTGGAAAAATGACCTTTTCTCCCTTTGGGCAATCCATAACAATAGCAGGCGGCCAATCTCTTTGAGCTGAAAGAATGTCATAGCCAATAGTCAGGTTCTCCCAAAAGAGACCTTTAATTTTTCTGGGCTTGCCCCCTTCCATTTGTAGTGTTATTTCATGTAACCTATGTGGGACACTTACCCTAGTATTAGGCGTTTCCACTGTGATATGTTCACTCAACTCCGCTGTCACCAGAAATTCCATCAGGTTCTGGTGAGCTATTGTCTGCTGCGCTGTCTAGCATCATCAGAGCCCATTCCCCATTCAGTAGTTGAGTCCTCAGAATTCTGGTCATGTCTAACTTTGAGACCTGCTACTTTCTTCTTTTTGAATTGAGGTTTTACTTTAGGTTTTTCTTCTTTTTTGGAAGCGTAGTCTGTAGTGCCTTGTGCATCTCTGGACTTTGTACGCTCTTCTTGTCTTTGTTCTGACCGTCCTTCCGTCTCCGAGTTTTTCGATGAACCCTGAAAGGAACGAGAGGAACGTGTATCAGTGTCCTGATACCTGTCAGGTTTTCTAATGTGGTCCCTATTCCTAAGGTTATACCTCCTTATGGACGGCTCCTGTTGAGGAGACCTACCTCTGGATTGAGATCTGTTCTCTTTATTCTTTTGTTGTTTGTTATTATCCCATATCTTTTTTGAAGAAGCAGGTGTTTGCTTTAAGGTATCCTTTTCAGGACTACCCATCAGTTGAGGTTTTATTGCTCTACCCCCCAAACTGTCTCTACCTAATTCTGCATAAGCAGTTTCAATTATTTTAGGTAAGTAATGTTCCCGTTGTAGAGGAGTGAACTCCCTTAGGCGTTGGCATTTTGCCACCGATGCTGTCGCCCCTTTAATATTTGCTAATATTATAGCTGATACCTGGGCAAAATTACCTAGTAATTTCATCCCTAAGTTCAGAGCAGGTTCTGCTCCATACTCATTCTGTATTTGTCTTAATACATCTGGTATTATTGCTAATGACGGGATGCCATGGCAGCGAAAACTGTACCCCAAGAGGTACAATCCTCTATCTGGGGTTTTATCCCCTTGGGCAAGCCAATTGTTAACATTCTGTGTTTTTCATGTGGGCTGGTGTTTGGAAATACCGCCTCTAGCTGTGTTATTTTTTGAGCCACCCACGAATGGCATTTGTTCACGTTTAGTGGGCATTTTACCCATCACTGCGTGTAATGTTTGTGGTGTAATTTTAGTTGTTGATGTTTGAACCGGACCTATTGGTGTAGCCGTTGCTGGCTGAACTGTGAGTGTTCTCATCACGAACTGTGTCATGTTTCTGTAAAGTCTTGTTAGTTCTTTATGAAGTGTAAGTAAGACTCCTGCTGGCATTGTTTCAATGTCAGGATGTGGCGTGTCGGCTGCTAGTACTGGCCATGTTGCTCCGTCTCTTCCGAGCGGACCGAGTCTTACTTTATTTCTTGTATGGGGTAGGACGCCTCTAAACCAGTATTAATGTTCCTGGTAAGTGAGCGGAACTTCAATGTCCTCGTACGGACAATATTCATTCGGTATTTCATCTTCTGTCTAGTAATGAAACGTCTTTGTTCGTGCATTTGCCTGTGGGAATGTAACCCATGAATAGAATACCTCTGTTCTAAATGATTCGTGTGCCTCAATCATGAAGGTTACTGGCCCACCCCTAGCTGGTAAATCATATGAAGCTAGTTTTAGGGTGATGGCATTTCTAACATGTTCTATAATTTGTATTGCATCTGCATCTTCTTCTTCGGCTGAGAGATTTAGCTCATGCACAGCGTTATCCGCTTGCTCAGTCATTGTATTTAGTAAGAAGAGTTCTTTTCAAGGGAACTAAGATAAAGTGTTATGCACAATAGGAACAATGTGTCCTTCAAGTTTGATTAACCAACAGCCAATACAGAGGATTTTGCCTACTCCGCTGCAGCAGATTTTTGTACCCTCCCACTCCAGACGTCTCTGGGGAAATGTGAGTAGGGGTCTCTGAGAATAGCACAACTGAACTACTCAGATTTGACTTTTAAATAAGTACCCAACCAACGTTGGGTGTGCCATGTCATGTGGTTCCTATAAAACCTATATATGATCTGCACGTTTAGACAACATACACTGTAGGATTGGTGTCAGACTGATTCTAGACACCCCCACCGGATATGTTGGCCTGTGTACCAGCTAGCTCACAGTGCCACTAGAATCTCCTCTTACCAAGGAGAGAATAGTTCTTGGCAACTATCGAACATGACAACCCTGATCCCTCAGGACCGTGGAAACAGTGTACTACTTTTCGCTCAGTCACTGTGCTCAATTAGTCTCAGAAAGATACACAGAATAAACGGTATGGACGTTTTTCAATAAGTATTTATTGAACAGTCATTATTCTAGTCTAAAATAGACAGTAATAGATATAAATGATTAGAAGCACCAAGAAAGTAAATGGATGGTAGATTTCTACCATTTTGCTATAACCATGAATACAGGCAGGTATATAAAATACATGACAATAAAATGCGTACTCCTATGATGCTACCCTAACTAGATGTACCTAAATGTACCTAGCATGTATGTAGGTGTTAAGCCAAGAATCCCTCAAGGATAAAGTCAACCCCATTACCTGCAGTGAGAGACTGTGGGACCCCGTCTTGGTCTCGAGCTGGACACCCCGCAAGGGATGTTAGACCACTGCGAGCTGGAGCATCTGCATGCAGGAACCTCAGCGTCTTGCGTCAGTGTGTCGGCAGGGAAGTCCTGATCTCCTCTGTTTGTCTCAGCAAGATGTGATGTTTATATACCCAAAAGTCTCCCCGGTGGTTCTACCTTGCTGTGCCACTTGTCGGACTTAGGATGACGTCGGGAATTAACTTTATACATAGTTATTATACAGGAGATGGTAGTCCTGCTGAGTTTCCAAGAATCCTCATGCATAATGTATGAGGCCTTTACCAGGGAAAATCCCGCGTTCTGTGTGCAGTGTCGTATCTAGGTAAACGGTCAGTCCCTAAGAACCGTTATGTATGTAATGTAGGGAAGAATATAGGTGAAGGGTTAGGATGTTACCTGAGCCTATATTGGGGTACCTCTATGGAATATAACACTGCCCCCAGAGACGAAAAATGCCTGATGAGTCGTGCTTAGGCAAGCAATGATTACTTTAGTGGTCAATAAAGTCAGAAAATAATGGCACAAGGGGCAGAACTCCCCACAAGGTGTTGTGCATCATGGAGCCCATTTGTACGGGATCTAAGGCATGATCATGTGAAATTCATAGATTGCTGACTACAATGTGTGCTACGTAAGCTCATGAGGGACAGGGGAATCAACCCATTATACATCACTAGAGGGCACGTGGAGTGTGCATATTAGCTGTTTTGTGTGTGTATAAAAATAAGCGCCATCTTTAAAGGGCAACACAGACAAGTCCCGCAAGTTGTGGTGAAGCACAGAGCCTGTATATACGGGACCTATGGCATGATCATGCAAAACTCATAGATTGGCGACCACAACGTGCGCTATGTATGCTCATAAGGGGGATATGTGACAAATACATGGTAAGGCCACACAGTGAAGATAACAACTTCTGAGGTGGCATATAAATCCACTAATCCAGTTATGACATGGCTAAAAACCTGGAGTCACAATATTAAATAAAGAGATATGAAAGTATACTGATCAATTTTTTCTTAAATTAAAGCCATGAACACAAAATATGGGTCACGAAAAGTGTACATGCTAAACCATTCCGTAAATGCATAAGAATGGGCGCCATCTTGAAACGGCGACAAGGAGAGGAAAAACCCACTCTCAAGTAACAGAAGTATATATATGGTAAATTAGTGGTAGGGCCACACTGTAAAGACTTATGACAACCCCATAAATCCAGTAAATGCATAGCTGAAATCTCGACACAAAATGATCAGTATTGTAGCACAAGAGTCTAATGTCCCAAAAAATAAAATGACACCATAAAAATGGTGCATCCTACAGCGTCACTAATCTTAAAATTCCTAATTGTTACCCGTGAATATTAGAGTATGGTAACTTGCACGTTGCATCCCAAGTTGGGAACCTGGTCGAAAAACCCACTTCTACTTCTGTGGAGTTTAAATAACACCCAGAAATTGGATTCACATGTAATGCATTTAGTGAATGTGGAGACAGTGGCAAAAACAAGGTGGCCATCTTGGCGTGGCAATGCGAAAATGGGTACCTCCATGGTGGAGCAAAAGTAGAAGTCTATCTCATCTAGGGCGATAGGTGTTACTTTAGTGTTACTGCTGGATCTACATGCAAAGCACAACACTATTTCCTCATGTGTATTAACAGTCGAAAATGATACTGACAACATGGCCATATCAGAAATGAAAATTAGAAATATCCTCCTGCAGTTTGTTTTGCCCAATGTTCCTTGCATTCCAGACTTTCTGCTCACTGCAGCCTTAGCCTGCCATCCTACGTCACAACAGCCTCTTCCCAGTCCCTCCTCCTACACCAACCTACAACCTCACTTCACTCTCCTCAATGTCACTGGCTCCTCCACGGACTGCTTCAATTTCACACACCAGCTGTAACCTCAGCACGCTCTCCCTTCCGATACCAGTCCCTACAGAGCACTATTGCTATGCAGGACAACAGGGCCCAGATGATGGGCTACATCATAGCTTCAGAAGCAGCAAAAACAGCCAGACATGCAGGTGACCCCTACCTTTCTTCTCAGTGGCTGTTATGAAGGCCAATGGGACTCAGTGAGCTGTACATTCTTCCCCCACCTGCAGCACACACTTAGCCTGCAGTACAAGGTAACTCCCACATCAGGCCACACCACAGTTGCAGTGCTTCATCCTTAGCCTGTTGTGCTGCTCCCCGTGCTGCTGCCTTTGCCTGCTTTTACCACTCCCTCTTAGATGATTCCCACAACCTAAAACTGATCCTGTCTCCCACACCAGCCCCTACAGCTCCAGCTCAATCTCCTTGCCTGTACCATCCCACAGTCTTAGTACACTCTCCCCTCTTGCATTACACCTGTAGGTGCAGATGGTACTGAATAAGTAACTAGTTCTGCAATAAGGACAGATATTCTGTGACTGCATTTGTAGACGTGTGCATGTTCACAAGTGCTTGGTAGTTTAATATGTGCTGTATTACATGTGTGGTCTGGAAGTGCTGAGTAAATGTGTGTGTGTGAGTGCAAAGTGAAAGGAATACCCATGTAAGTTCAGGGTGAGTGGCATGTCTGTGTGAGAACTCGATGACCAGCGTGCTCTTGTGAGTGGAAGGGGAGAGTAAAAGGTGAGACCGTGTGAGCGGAGAATGACTTGTGAACCTATGCAAGTGTAGTGTGAGATGTGTGAATGCAGGATGATATAACTGTAGACACTCTAAGTAATTAACCTTATCCTTGACAGTTGGCAAGTGGCGATTCAGGTGTAATTTGAACTATGGTTATCGAAGCTGATCCTGCGACACAATGTCAGCCTTTTGGACATGCCAAAATGTACTTTTCTAGAAGTGGCCAGACCCAGATGCTGAGCTCTGTCTGTGGAAAAAGTCCTCTTGGAACTTAGGGCCAAGATTTCTTGTAGATTCTGCCACCCAGGCCTTAAATCTGTCACAAAGCAACTTTCCTTTCCTTTAGTGGCTAATTTGTGCACCGTAAAACCAGGAAACCTGGTTTCAAACATGGTTTACCTGCTAGACAAAATCTGTTTTATCCCTGATAATGACCTTATTTCACTGTGCCTCCATTTCTTCTATAGTCCCTTATAAGAATACCTTTAAAAAAAATCAATTTAGCACATGCCTTCTACAGAAACTTCACTTTTATATGTTTTAATAGACTTTGATATTGCTCCATATGTTCTAAATATTTAAGAGGGGTTCACATGACAACTGACTTGCCTCTTGGTTCACTACTAGCAATGCCCACTGGAATTATGCGGCAGGGGAAGACCAAATTATGCAGTGTGTAGATTAATTTATGTGTCAAGAAAAGGCATATTATATAGCGTAATGCGGCACATCTTTCTGAAAGATTTCATTTTATTAATACCAATTTAACATCAAAATACAGAATGAAGCAACTGAAATATTACCATTCATCCTTTCTGAAGGGCCTTCCAGAGCACAGGAACATGCACCGCCATGTTTTTAGATAATTTTGATCAGTTTGAGCTAGAAGCTATTTTTCTTGTCACAAACTCTCCAGATTATGCAGCAAACAAAGGATTATATGACAAATGTAGCAAATCCAATATTATTTGAAAAACACTTGAATCGCATAATTCCAGGAGCCCTGCTAATAGTATCGTCATCGCAGGCATGAATGTTTCAAAATTTATGTTTGGAAACTGAATTCTGATAAATGTCAGTCAATGCAGAAATTCGTTTTAGTGTACTTAAGTGAAAAGCTTCCAAGTTAAAGAAATATACTTTTTGAAATGTGAGTCTTGGGAAGAGTTCAAATGATGAATTATATACCACGTAGAGGGCTCCGTTCCTGTTTTGGAGCTTAGAGCCAAACCAGGCCAATGACTGGGCACTTTATACTAATGTGCTACATGGCCACATTTGTATTATAAAGGAAATCATTTAGGGGCATATTATCAAGAACGGCGTTGAAATTATCGCCGGTTTAGCGGCAGAAAACTGCCGCTAAAGCGGCGATAATGGACTTGATAATATGCCCTGGAGAATTCCAATAGAAGCCCATGTTCTGGTGTGAACATAGAAGCCCATGTTCTGGTGTGAACATGGGCTTCTATTGGAATTCTCCAGGGCATATTATCAAGCCCATTATCGCCGCTTTAGCGGCAGTTTTCTGCCGCTAAACCGGCGATAATTTTAACGCCGTTCTTGATAATATGCCCCTTGATCTTTTCTCCTACTCTGTCAGCAACAGTCCATAACAAGAGTGGGGACAACAGGTAGGCGGGTAGCAATTAAAACACACAAAGACCGGTGAACGGATAAAAGGTCTTTTGAAGACCTGCTTAGTACTTTGGATGAGGCGGAGTCTGAGTCGTCAGCCCCTGCCCAGCCCAAGCCCAGGACAGTTCAAAAACTGCCACTGTACTCCACAGCCCAGGCTATGCCAGAGTGGGGGGGTCAACCGGTTTAAAGCCCTTTCAGTCTAATGGGCATTGCGCACCTGGTGTATGTTTACAAATATGCATAGTTTACGCTGATGGGCTGTGTGCACATGTATACAGGTATGTTCTACACTGGGGGGGGGGGGAGCAGAGGGAGGGTAGAGAATAAACAGATGGGGGCAAAGGAGTTAAAGAGAAAAGCAGCACCATTGATAAGGGAGAGGTCCTGAAAACACAAGTACTCCTGTGCAGTGCTTGAAAACAAAGAAAAAACAAACTCCGAGAAACGGGAGCAGTCTAAGGAGACATGTACTTGGTACATGCGCTACGGACGGGCCAAACACAAGAAGCAAGGATGATGCCTGCATGCCATGACGAATGGATTCAAAGTAAATGAGAGTAACGCAGAGGTTTATCAATGGTAGGAGGTGCGCGGCCTGCAGCCACAGATAGAACACAACACATCTCTTCGAGACAGCGCATGCGCTGTCTAGGCGAGACCCAAAAATAACATGTTTATTAATAAGCAACTTTATACCACTAAGCTGACCTTTCAAAGTGCTGTATATAACATGTGCCAAAGTTTAGTGAATTAATTTTGAACTTAATTTAATAACTTTGGAAGGATGGAAGGCTGTGCTGGCCTTGTCAGGGTTTGAATCGCAACCCAAGGGTTGCAGATCACAGCATGTCACAGCAGGAGAGTGTTAAACATCTATAGCCTTGCTGACAAGTAGCCCTTATTAGTGTTTACTGAAGGGCTGGGAACAAACTTTTTTTTTATTTATCGACATTTGGTATCTCACATGGAATGAAATGTTGTATTGCTGCTTTCCTTTTTATAAAGCATTTTGTTTTGATTATTAATGATGGTCAAAAAGGGTCGAGAGGAGCTCAAATAATTGCCTGAATTGGGTACAACACGTCTCCGTTATAGGATGAACGCCCTTCAACTGATTGAGACATCTCTTAAGAAGGATGCTGAGAGTGAGCTAGGGTCATCTGGGCGGCGTCCTGTCAATGCAGCCAAAGAGGAAGGCAATGAGGCAAACCGAGTGCAGAGCAAGGGACGGGAGGCAATCACTCCTTTGTGGCATCTGGAACAGCGCTAATGCGGAGAAATCGCTCAGGCTTAGGGGGGAAAAGAAATCCATGAAAGCAATGAGGCGATTGGAATATGTAAAACACCCCGCGCTGCTTTTAGACTCTAGATTTGATGTTGATGATTATTATGCTTCGGATTTGCATATGTTCATTAATATCATTTTTTGCCACATGCGTAGTTCATTATTATTATTATTGCAAACCCTACGAGGATAAAATAAAACAATACACGAGACTGTAGGCTTTACATGTTCTAGGTTTTGCGGAAGTATATTTTTTAATCAATTACTGTATTGAATGGTCATTTGAAGACTCAAGGTTCCCCACCGTTCTTTCTGCTGTCCTCGAGCCATTTAATGAATTGCATTTGTCCCCGAAGCGCTATGTTAGAGACTGTTGCTAGGAATGTCTGTGGCAGCAGTGATGCTGCTGGGCGTCCATGCAGATCCTTAGGCAGTCCATCTAGAACCCTTCATCACACGGACTTGGATAATGTAATGAAAAGGGGACAGCAGGTCCACAGCAGTGGCCAGTGGATGGTTTCCAATATGAAGGGAACATGATCAAAATTGGCGGCAGCTACCAAGATTTCGAACATCATCAAAAATGAAATGTTCATCTTGCAACAGAGATGTTTCTCTAAAATTTCCTGACACTGACATTTATGAGCAAGTCGTATGAGACTGCTTACCTTGCTTAGATTATTCCTGTGGGTGTTTTACTGTAAGAAATCTGCTTTAGAATTACACTCACTCCAGATTTCTGTCCTTTTCTGGATCCTGTGGGGGTTATTATGATGGCGGTGAACCCGCCACCGGCAGCCTGCCGGTGGCAGGTTCACCGCCATCGTGCGGCCATTCTCCGCCCACCAGATTAGGATGGCGGTCGGTGTGCTGGCTGACAGAAAGCCCGTCCGCCATGGGTCCGACACAGGCAATCGTTACGATTGCCTGTCGGACTCACCCCGCATCCACAAAATGGTTGCGGTGCCTAGCAGGCACCGCCAGCCAGATTTGGAAGCTGCGTCCCTTTCCAGCCTGTGTATGGCGGTTCAACCGCCATTCAAAGGCTGGCGGGGATGTACTATGGGGGCCCGTTGAGGGCCCCCCTTTTGCAGGGGCATGAAACTTGTGCACTTGAGTTCCCTACACCAGGTGGCAGGCACTGCGTGGTGCCTGCCACGTAGTTCAGGGAAATGCACAACATGCATTTTTATCATTGCGGCGGGTGCTGCAGCCAGCAGCACCCCCCGCAATGGTAAACATGCACAATGCAACCGCCACAGTGGCGGTCGCATTGTAATTATATGTGCGGGACCGCCGCCATATAGGCGGCCGGTCCCAATCGTAATCACCCGCTGTGTTTGCTGGCTGGGCACTAAACAGTAGTAAAGTGCCCCTGCTTACACTCTAAAACGTGTGCTGTACTTTGCAACTCCCTATTTAACTTACTTATAAGTCCATTTTAAATGGTGGCGAACGTGTACCCACCGCATGGATAGTTAATTGTCATACAGTGAGCTTCAGTATATACTTACATCACCCACATCCATGACAAAAAATATATTTGTGCTAGGAGCACCACTATGCTCTGGCTGGGCTGCAGTTTAAATTCACTGCATTGACACATGGCAGTGTAAAATGCCTTTGTATGTAGGAAAAGCCTATTTTTAAATAGTCACAAGTCACCCCTAAAACATGTCTTGTAAGCCTATACTGAAGGGTGCCAATATATAAAAATAACACACACTACATATTGGGATTTGTGTGCTCTCACAGTGAAATAAAAGTAAAAAATCTGTTTCACTTGGTAAACATTGCTTGACCTTTCCCTAAGTAAATTTAGTTGGGAATAAAATCCTTTAATTCCCTATCTCCACTTAGAAAAAGCCTAGAAAATTGCTTGAAAGATATTTCCCGCTTGACTGAAATCAGATTCGTTTATAACTTAAGGAGAAAAGTAACTTTATAAATATATACTTTAGGCTTCCTCATCCACAACTGCTTTAGACCAGTTCTACCATCCATTACACCTCCGGAGTTTCAATGCAGATCCTTGGCTGGGAGAGTTAACATTTCTGGCTCAGAGGACAGATGCCTGCCTCTGAGTCCAGGAAAGTCCAAAGAATGTTAACTGCTGACCGGGGTAGAAAGTAGGCCAAGGGGCTGAGGCCACCATGACGGATTCCAGAATGAGGTGTCTCTACCAAAGAGAAGGACCTCTGTTTTTTCTGAATTTAATTTAAGACCGTTTAAGACTATTGCCTTTCATCCAACTGACAATTTCACATGTACAACTGTTGAAGTGGTGCGAGACCTCGTCCACATTGCAAGAAATGGACATCCACATAGGAAATTGTAAAGAAGTAAAAGGTTTGGATCAATTTGGCCAAAGGAGCCACATATATATTAAAAAGTGTGGGGCTCAGGGATGAACCGTGAGGGACACCACGCAGTAATGAGAAAGATTTTGACCTATATTCTCTGAGGGAGACTGACTGCTCTCTGTCACTAAGGAAGGATCGAAGTAGGTCAAGAAATGTTCCACAAAACCCTATCTTGGCCAAGTGATCGATAAGGACACAGTGGTTCACAGTGTCGAAGGCTGTGGATAGATCCAAAAGGATCAGCGCAGTCTTCCCACCATTGTCCATAATTAATCTTATTTCTTCAGTGGCCACAACCAAGGGCCATTTCTGTGCTATGGTTTGTTAGAAAACTGTGTTGGGGAAGATCAAGTATCTCACTTTCATTGAAATATTCTGACATGGCGGTGTTCAGGATGCTTTTCAAGAATGTTCGCCGACATTGACAGGTGAGAAATCGGACGGTAATTTTTTTCTCGTTGGGATTGAGGGAGGGGTTTTTTAACAATGGAACTATGGAAGCCTTTTTCCGTTCTTTAGGAAACTGTTCACAAGTAATAATACTATTACATAAGGTAGTAAGAGGAGCAACTTCTATCTCAGATATATCCTGGAGAATTTTTGGAGGGCAGGTGTCTGAAGTAGATCCTGATTTGGTCTGTGCAATTAGATCGAGCACTCCTTCTTGAGTTAGATAGGGGAACTCTCAAACTCCATTTTGTTATGACCTAATGATTCATCCCCCGAAATGCTAGAGTTGGTGTTGAAACTCGAGTCCAATTCACCATGCACTGCTTTCAATTCATTCTTAAAAAATCTAGCTAATTTGTCGCATAGATGCTGACTAGGCATCACTGTATTACTCAAATTAAGACTGGAAAGCATATTTAATGTTTTAAAAAAATGTTTTCTCGATGAGTTTTTAGCTTGATTAATTTTTCAGGGAAAAACTGAGTTTACTTGGCAATAATTACATTTTCATAATCCTGGATATGTTGTTTGTATTTTCTTTTTTCAGTTGGATCATAGTTTTTTCTCCAAAGATTCTCCTGCCTGCAGCATTTTTGCTTAAGCTCCCCAAGATTTGAAGCGAACTAAAGGGCCATAAGTCTTGGTTCTATGCAGTGGTGGCTGGTGAGATTTCTAAGTGGAAGGGAGTAAAAGTTGGCCATGGCTTTCACAAAGCAAGCGAGCAAAGCAAGCAAGCCTGACTATCATAAGTGTGTTTGGGCGGAAGTGGGGAGTTCAACTGGAAAAACACAAGAGTAGGAAATGCCACATTTTAAAAATTAATTTTAACAAAGAAGTTTGTGAGAACGCGAGAACGTTTAGAAAGCAATTATAAATGTGTGATCTCAAAATATTAAAAAACCTTAAATATCATCCCATATCTTAGCGCATCAAATAAGGCCAACATTTATAGAAGTAAGATAAATTGACTTCAAAATTCACTGAAATTCACTGTATTTTATCTACACGTAGGAGCATTTCACTTTAGCACATCAGATTATTTTAAACCTGAGAAACAGTCTTGCCCCTCCCCTTATGACAATGCCATTAGTTAAATAAGAGGCAAGTCAGCTGTCATGTATACGGTATATGTGGCTTAGATTTGTATTGTAGGAGGAGCAACTTTATAGGCTATTAAATCAAACACAAGACAGCTTTTGCCCACACTGCACATCCTTAACTCAAGTCTTTTAAACTGCACTTGTATGTGATAATAAACAAAAAAGATGTCAGTGAAATAATGTATTTGCTTAGGATCACACGATTTGGTCAAGCAGGGAACCAGGATTGGGATTGATGGCACTGTGCAATTCAGCAAGTAGATTGGTATATTTTACTATGCCTGGCCTTCCGTCCCTCTACAGCAAAGCATTACATTTCAGCACACCCTCTGACTGTAATGCAATCCTATTTCCCTCACTTAACAAATCACTAGTTCCTTCCTTCAACACAACCCAGTTTCCTACTGCAACACAACTATACTATCCATCTCCAGCACACATCTCCTCTGCAGTTTAGCTCACCATTTCCAGGTCTTCCACTTTATCACTGCCCCTCTGTCAATGCATCTCAGCACGTCTTGAGTTTTCATGCCTTTTAACTACAGATGAATTAATTTAATCCCCCTGCATCGGGAGCTGCTTTGGGACTTTAAGGCTGGCAAATATGGAATCTGACCTTTTCTGCCACAACTTCCCATGGTCTCTTGATTTTTGCATATATTTGTATAATGTGTAATGCCTGAAAATTAAACTCTGCTTCACCGTGATATTTGTACACAGTTTTCTGTCCCAGATTTTGACCCTTGAAGCTCCTATAGTATTGGAATTCTCTTGTTTCTTGTGTTTGGGGTACTTCGAAGTATAGGCTGCGGACAGTGGCAGATTTTTTCAAGACGTCAATATATGATCATTGACGTAGCCCCATTCTCCTGTGTTCAAGGGAAACATATTGGCGATGTGTTGTCTTTCTATTCATGTAAGCAGAGCCTTGAGTGATGCTGGCTGAGATTACAAACAGTACAGCTGCTTATATTTTTATACAGTGTTATATAGTGCAAGCTCGTTCCAAGGGCAGTGGTGCGCTTTACATGATCACCAGTTACTTTACCGAAAGGCCAGAATATTTTTTCATTTTTAAGGCACGAGGAGATTACGTGATTTGCCGAGAATCACAGGATGTTGTAATTCTGCACTTTGTACTTTAAAATATTGCTACTCACTACAGGCAGCCACAAACCTTTGTCCTAGTGTTGGCACTACAACAAATATGTTTACTGAGCCATCAGAACCGGCCTACATCATTCACAAAATGGGCCCTTTTTATGGGAAAGGAACTATTTGTTTAATCCACCTAAGTCAATGCATGGAGTTTTCAGTAGCTTAACGCATTAACTGTGGAGCAAGTCCACAAGCCAAGCAACTAGAAAGAGCTCAAATCCCTTGTCCAGTTAGGCCACATACTTATCTATGAGTTTATGACATGATTTCTGTACCCTGACTCACAGGTTGAGATTCTGGAGTAACATTCATACAAGTATGACAAACCAAAACCATTTAAGCAGACTAGCAGGGAGGGGATTGTTGTAAATAAAAACAACTGACTTATCAATACATTTTATTTTGAACTCACTGTGAAGCATGAGGTGTGACGGAGGCCGGTTTCAATACAATGCAGCGGGGCACGGTGCTGAGTCCTGAGCACAGGCCTGGAACGACGCAAACACGCTTCTGGCTGCCAGCACACACTTAGGGGGGCCTGCAATGCCGATGCGCACTAGAGGACGGCAATAGTTCTTCTCCACTCTCCTCGTGCACAGTGCATTAGGGGAAAAGGGGAAAAGCATTGTGACTGCACGTCACATTTAAGAAACATGACCAGTGGGAGGCCAACTACCATAATTGCACAGGAGGAGCGGCCCTTTCGTGACACTGCTATGTTTAATATATTCTTATTTAGCAACACATTTAGTGCTTGGGTTTGAAGGTAAATTATCCAGCCAGGGGACAGTGACGCACTTAGAAAAGTCACAGGGCCCAAATCCTCCTGAGAGCATAGAGAATTCAGAGAATAAAAATCAAAATACTGCTGTGTGCTCACTAGCAATTTTAATTTTCAATGCCGCAGCAGCAGAGGCTGCTGTTTTCCTGCTAATTTTAAAAGAGACGCCTCCACACGAAAGTTCTTTTCTTTGATTCATTTGTCAGTTACTCGAAGTGCAGCAAGCTTTTTTCTTCAGCCAGCCACTAAGAGAAGCTGGTTTCTTAGTGGTTTATTCCTACGCTGTGTCGTCATGGTACACACGCCATCAGCCCAAGCCGCGGCCACTGGTGAAGAGACAATATCGCGCTGTGTATACTAAGGCTCCGATTATGAGTGACCCTTGAGCCGAACCGGGGGTTCTTGGAAAAAAACCACTAAGTGCTGTTCGAGTCTCGGCGCTCGGCTCGAGTATATTCTGTGATTCTGGGCAAATCACTTACACTGCTGTTGCCTTAAAAAATCTCACCTTGACTAATGTAGCCTGGCCCCCGGGTGCTCATGTAATGCATGCCAATACCTGTGGGTCGAGTTTGCTAACTACAAACTCTCCTGCGTGAACACCGCATGGCTGCTTAACTGCACGTAAATAAAAAAATCCATAAAAAGTTATCTATATTAATTACAGCTTAAAGGGAAAATAGGCACCTACCAACCTGTATCCTTTTGGGCCTATGCTGTAACAATCCCAATAAAACATGGCTCAGCTTCGGCTGCATAACGCTTTCAAAAGTGAAAGCACACCACACTTGAGGAAAGGAAGGAAGAGTGCAGACAGCTGCACCCCTCCTACAGCCCGCCCCTCTCGTGATGACTGGAAATTGTTGCCACCCACTACTCGTTCTGCCCCTCAGCCTGCCCTGCCCTCTTCCATTGAAACAAATGGAGTTCTGCAAACTCCTCCCAGGGCCATTTTGTAAAGCGCCCGAAAAGCAGATTTATCCTCGGCATTCTAAGTCGCCACACCCCCTGCCATGATGTCACTGCTGTAGCTGCTGTAGCTGGTGCCTGCAGGTCGAAAGATGACCTCGCCCGGCAGGGACATGTGCAGCAGGACGTCTGCAGTTTACTACAGCTGCAGCATTGAAAATAATAGAGCAGCCAGCAAGTAATAATTTCTTTTCAGTTGCTTGGCTTTTTAAATTCTTTTCTTGCCTCTCCCCTCAGAATGACAGGGCAACGCCCCTTTTGCCCACTAACACCAGCCGCCCCTGGTTCTATGACTTTTTATAAGTCTTAGGAGGGCCAACTGTATGATTGCCTTATTGATCCATTCGGCTTATTTAGCCGTGTCTACCTTTGGATCATTCAATATGGTGGCTGAGTAGCTTTTAATATTTCTGTAAGTTTCCTTTTATTGATTTTGTTCCATGCCAGAGTTTTTAAAATACAATTTAATGGTGATGTCAGAATGGTTTTAATAATGTTTTAGGAAAAGTGAACTTTTAAAGTTACACGCCACTTGCCTGACCCTCCTGTTGGCTAATTAACATACATCTGCTGGCACATAGCCCTGCTGGTGCTTCCTCTTAATGAGGTGTGAAAGTTGCTCCCAGAGCAGGTACAACGGCTTAGGGCCCGATTCCCATCTCGCTAGGAAAGCCCTCCGTACGACTCGGATCCAGAGGGCTTTCCAAGCGAGACGTGCTCCGGGAGTCCGAACGAGCGAGTGCGATGCTGCCGTATGTTTACGGACTCGGTTCGCTCGGACTCCCATTGAACTCTATGGAAGCCTGTGTACAGACGCGTACACAGGCTCCCATAGCAGAAAAGGTGTGGTTGGGGAAAAGCGTACACCCTGTGGTGGGCACCCCATGGTGCCTGCCACACTGTGCATGCCTGGATCGGTGGGAACCATGGGCACACCCCTGTGACAGATTCAGAGGGCCCCAGGTGAAGGGGGGCCTGCTACGGCCCTCCAAAGTACACTTCCGACAGCCGTTTCGTCTCGCTGAGACCGAGGCAAAACGGCTGTCTGAATCGTGCATCGTACTCGCTCGGTCAGAATACGGCTCCATAGCGCGGCACGGTTCAGCTACAAACAAGTCGTACGGACAGGTTCGGGTCCCGGAAACGATTCGGTCGGTGTGTACACGATCTTCGCATCGTACTTGGTTGTTCAGACCTGTGTACGATTCGGTCATAAACAAGGGCTACTGAGCGGATCTGGGAAAGCCAAATCCGATTCGGAGGCCTTCCGAACGACATCGGAATCGGGCCCTTAATCTTTTTACACGAAACCCCGTGTGAGTTATGTGACAGATATCAGCCCTGGAAGGGCAGCTGGGGATGGTCAAGGAAAGGCATTAACTTGAAAGGGGTGAGACCTGCCCATTTATAGTAAGTGTAATGGAAGACCGGGGAATTGGAGCTTTTTATTCTGTAGGCCCATTGTATCCTGCTTAGCAGCAGCCAGTGAGAGGGTGAGTTGGTCTCCAAACTAGTTTCATGTAGCTGTACAGGAGGGGACTACTCATTTCCTTAAACACAAACCTGACTGGCCCACAAGCTGCCTTCAAGAGCAGTAAGCTTTTGATGTGCTGGATTTTCCTCAGAATAGTGCATTGTGGGATAGTTTGCAGAAATACGAACAGGATGTACTGCGAAAGTGGGAATGGTTGCCCCTGAGAACTTTTTTCTCTTTCCTTAGGTAGTATCTAGGAAGTCACCTCCACAGACTGGCCTAATGAATCTTACAAAGATGGCTCCTCACTTACAGCTCATTGGAACACTCTATGGACCTACGGAAGAACAGAAGAGTACTGAATCTTCTGTTTGAGACCTGTGTGGAGTCCTGAAGGTCCAGACCTTCAGGACTCCACTCTCTCTTATGTGTGCTGCATTCTGCAGCACACATAAAAGAGGACAAAGCCTCTTGTGATTGGTTCTGTGCAGGAAGGTTTCCCTTACTGCACAAAAATAATCATCCCCGCAACGCAGGCACTCTTGCACCGTGGTGCAAAGGTGCCTGCGTTAGCTCACGGCAGCCCATTGTGCGCTGGTGCAGGGAAAAAGGCCAGGAATGCACCATATCTATTAGATGCCCTTTTCTTTTGCCGTAGGGCAGAGCAGCAGCAAGGCCTGCTGCGCTGCCATACGGCAAAAAAACCATAGATAAGGCCCTTAATTTACTTATAAGTCTCTAGTGCAGTGGTACTGCATGTGCCCAGGGCCAGTAAATTAAATGCCACTAGTAAGCCTGCAGCTCTCGTTGTTTCACCCACTAAACCTCTAAACTTGTCTCAGGCCTGCCACTGCAGCCTGTATGTGAGGTTTTAGACTGCCATATTGAACTGGCAAGATGAACCTTTTGCCAGGCACAAATCTCCCTTCTTTAATACATATGTCACCCATATGAGAGACCCTACACAGCCCAAAGGGCAGGGTGTAGTGTATTTAAAAAGTTGGACATGCACTTTAAACTTCTTACATGTCCTGGTAGCGAAAAACTCTTAAATTCATTTTACACTACTGTGAGGCATATCTCTCCGATAGGATAACAGTGAGTTAGCTTATCACATTTAATAAGTAATAACTTTCCATTGGGAGCAGGTGGGAATGTAGAGATTGATGTCTAAAGAATTGTACTTTGAAGCCCTCTTTAGTGGTTATGTCAGATTTGAATTCACAATTCTGAAAATTCCACTTTTAGAAAGTTGGCATTTTCTTGTCCCAACCATTTGGTGTCCGCAGCCTGTATCCTGGTAAACATGACTAGCTATAGCTGTCAGTTGGTCTTTGTGTATTGCTCCCAGACATTAAGACAAAGGGAAATTAAGTGGTAGTAGGACGGGTCATCTCTGACTTGATGAGTGGAAGGAGCTGTCACTTACCACACTTGCACATCACAAAGGCTCTGCCTGAGCACACTCACCAAGGGTTTGATATTAATATTTTATGACCCCAGACAAACTGGGGCCTTGGCAGTGAGGTAGGAAATTCCAAACACCTCTTGGGGTGGAAAACTTCATAACCTTCTCCTACTTCAAAGTGGGCACCAGGTAGACATATATGACCCTTAGACCCAACTCTTCAGTACAGCTCCAGACCTGTGGAAGACTCAGAAGGACTGCTGTGTTGCTTTGCCAGAAGGACTGCTACTCTATTGCCCTGCTGCATTAATGAAGGACTGGACCTGCATCTTGAACCCAGGACCACCAAAGTGACCAGAAGGGCCAGCTGGCTGGCCTCCTGATCAGAAGCCTCAGGGACAGAACAGGCTTCAACTATCTTGAACCCAGCACCTGGACTGAGTCTGCTGTCAGTCTTGTCCCCCAAGTGGTGCCACCCCTGACCTGGACCCTTAGGAGTGGACCTGAATGTGCTTTGCCAGCCCACCTGTAGTCCTGTGGCAGACCGACAGCACAACACATCTCTTTGCAGTTTCGCCATGGAACCACCTCTGCACAACGCATCCCCAATGCAAGACTTTTCACCACTGCCCGCAGTCTCCTTGGAACCACCACTGTATGACGCATCCTCGATGCCGGCCTTCACATCACAAGCCCCTCGTCAACGGTATCCTCGAAGACAATGCAGGACTCTGCATCGCAATCCCCACAACGTCTTCGGAAAGAGCCAGTGTGCAATGCATCTTCAGCGCAGGACTTCGCATCCCAAGCCCCTCATCAACGATGACCCAGGACCTCGCATCCCAGCTTCGCAGCTGCTCAGAACCGCGGCTGCACGACACATCCTAAAGGCCAGATCACACAACGCTCTGCAACCAGGATTTAAGGTACTCTTGTTTTACGGGCCTAACTTGGTTATTTTATCCGGCCTGTGCTCTATCGGGGTTGGCCTGAACTTGTGACTTTGTCCCGGCCCGGTGCGACCAGATAACCACAGTTGGCACGTTGTACTTCTAGGCACTATTTTTACTTTGATATTTAAAATTGCATATCTCCAGTTCTACTGATTGGATATTTGTTGTTTTGGTCTCAAATAACTAATTACATAGTACTCTAATATTCTAAATTGGTGTCGGATTTTTCTTGTGTTGTGTTTTAACTTTATTACTGTTTAATACTTCACACCTTGCCTCTAAGTTAACCCTGACTGCTTTTGTGCCAAGCTACCAGTGTTTTAAGCACAAGTTAATTTGGAGTTTGTTGTGTATCACCCTGACAGGAATTGTGGTTGCTGCTTGAGTAGGGCTCTCCCTACTCCTCAACCAGTAACCCAAAGTACTAATCAAGTTAGGTGATGGAGTCTGGGGAAAATAGAAATTAGAAATAGCAGACCTCTTTCTAAGGCTAACACAGAGACAAGCACAGAAGCCCATCTCCTAAGTCCCCCTTTGGTCAGGACTGTAGAGCGGATGAGCCTAGAATTTGCCACTTTCTCTAAGTGCTAATTCCATTGGGCCCGTACAGGAGTGTATGCTTCAGGCAAAGGTCCGGAGCAGTATATCAACAGTTCACCAACCCAAAGACCACACAAGCCTTCTCTCCACTCCTGTGATAAATGCAAATTCCAGTCACCTAATGTTTCAGAGATGTGTGTCTTAGAACAAAGGAATCACAACCAACTAGACAGATGTCAAGTGGTATATTTTCTCAAACCCTTCCTGGGATTAAAGGCTTTCTTGAAGCTTGCATTATTTCAAAAGTGAGATTTGCAGCCAAGTCCTCAACTTTGGTTTTTCCAGAAGAGACCATAAGGGCATAAATCTTTCAATCTGTACTCACTCAAAAGACTGTAAATGAAACTATGTTTTTTTGTTTCACTTTGAAGGTAAAACATTAATTTATTAAAAATATACAAACAAGGCTTTTCCTAGCTTACGCCACTTGTAGGGTTCCTTAAATGACTTCTGTTTACCCAGTGTTCCTCTGTTTTACAGCGTTAGCCCAAATAACCACTGGGAAAGACAGGGCCTATGTTTTCTGAAGAATGCTTTTAGGACATGGTTTAAGGCTTTATTAACAGTTGCAAGCTTTCCCAACCCTTCTCCATTTACCAGAACAAACTTGGGGCTTTCTTGAAACAAGGCTGAATGGGCCTAATTTATATTCCTATTATAACCCCTACAATTGCAATCTGTGTCATCCTCTACAGTGACATCTCAGGCCACTGGACAGAAAGTTTACACCCACCTACTGTACACCTCATCACCTAGAACTTGCCCACCAAGTATCCTGGATGGCTTTCTCAACCAATCATCAACTTCTGTGGGGCCTCACCACATCCTAAACACTATGGAAGCAGTTTTTCTGAGAACCGGGTATCCTCTTTACACTCAAAGTACACTGTTTGTAGTGATTGGTTAATTTAAAACACTACACAGTTGATGAACAATGGAGAACAAAGAGGATTAACATCCTCCCACAAATACTAATGCCTCCAAGAAGAAAGTTGGTGGTCAATACATTATGGTGATCTTTTGTAACAGTACAATTAAAACACACTGAACAAATCTAATGGGAAGAGATAACAGAGTCTAGCACTAGAAATCGAAGTGCTCCAGGAACCTGAATGGTCTTTTGATTTGGAGTTGGATTTGGAGAGTGCCTTTAAAGTTGGATATTGCACAACTCCAGATCAGAGATTTCACAGAAATGGGAAACAGGTCTAGGTACTGCTGAAGACAGACTGATGATACGACATTCACACATTGAGATATGTAGCCACATACACAAGGGGAATACACAATAATTATGCAGGATACCTTCAAGCTAAGTGATATAGCTACCACATGATCCAGAGATATGTTGGGCTTTGGAACGGTGAGGTATGGTGTCGTGATTCCCTCCCTGCGCTTACATGTCCACCCCTAGTGGGCTTTGGACTAGGCTTTCCAATTTAGTTCTATATCAGGGTACTGACCTCCATGCTCACGGTCAATATTCTAAACTTACCTTTTATTTCAGACCCATGGCAAAATGTGTGAGAAATATAATGATTTTTCTGTCAAAAACCACCTTTCCCAGAAGCCTTTACCTTGCGAATTATCCCAATACTGAATTCCCGCTTTCTGGAAAATGTTCAAGACTTGGTGTGCATTGCGGACATATGTCGCGTTTTGTGGCAGCCATCCGGCATTTCCTTCCTAAACCAGCAGTTCCTAGAAATCATTGCTTACTGCCATGGACGGACTGGAAACCTGAAAAATCCCTCTAAAAATGATCAAACCAGCCTATAACTTTTTCTGTCTTCTTTCTGTTTTTTCTGTCTCTCTGTGTTCTCCCTCTCCCTCTCTTTCTCTGCCTGTCTGTCCCTCTCTGGCTCTATATTTCACCCTGTACACGAACCACTGTCTGTCTCACCCCTGGGAGCTGGAGAGTCTTGTTGAGGACTCCAATGTGGCCCTGGGTCTTGAACAATCAGCCTCCAACTGCTCCAGCCCTCTGGAAAAAGCTTCATGGGTTAAATGGCAGTCCTGCCCTTCTCACTGCTTTATCACCACCCTTGTAGTCTGAGGACGGGTGGAGCATTCAACATACCTGTGGGTGGGTGTTGCTAGACTGATCAGCCTCTTTTAAGCCTCTATTTGCTTGAACATTTGGGGACATATTTATGAAGCTTTCACGCAGCACAGCCACCTTGCTGCGCTGCATGAAAGGGTAAGGCAGGAATGCACAGTATTTAACATAATACAACGCATTCCTGTCCTTTCCATGCCCTGGTGGCCTTTTGGCTGGTTAGTTCCAAAGCAGGCACACTTGCGCTGTGGTGTAAGGGTGCCTGTGTTGCTGATGGATTGTGTTTGTACAGGAAGGGGCAAAAACAATCTTTTCAGCCTTTTTCCTCTTTGTATGTGTGCTGCAGAATGCAGCACACATAGAAAGGGGAAAAACAAGGAGAAATAAAGATATTTCTCCTCATTACACCTCCCCTGGGGAGGCGTAGCATTTTGACGCATTTCCAGGTTTACCAGTGTTGGTAAATCTGGGAATGTGCCAAAATCCATGGGTGGATGCATGGGAACAGCCATGCTCCACCCATGGAAAGCCTTCTCAGAGCCAAATAACACAGCTCAGCGATTTGCGCTGCGTTGCGTTACTCTGGATTTATCAAGCCATGTCGGGGCACACAAGATGGCCTGTGTGACTCAATAAATCCAACTTTGCATTGCCCTTGCGTCCCCTTGCGTGGCGCAAGGGTGGCGCAAAACCTTCATAAATATGCCCCTTTATTCTTTTATAGTTACCGTTCTATCAGCTCTTGACTTCCTCGCCTTGTTTCCTTAGTTCAAAGTGTGCTTCCTTTCTATCATGCTGCCTTATTTCCAGTGACTGAGTATGATCACATTGCTTACTTTCTGGCAAGTGTTACTTATGTTTTCCCTTCTTTCCTGTTACATACTCCTCTCCGGGTCTCATCTATTGTGGCTTGTGTTTAGTTTCTCCACCATTGCTGTTGCCTGCTTTATTTTCATGTGTGATTGCCAGGATTCATGGTTACGGATTACATCCTAGGTGGTGTTTCTCATCCACTGTGAGTATTACTTTTCTGTTACCTTTTGTAACATCAACACAGTTATCAGCACCAGTTACAGTGCCTTTGCATGTTTTCTGACATGTGGATTGCTAGAAATGGGGGTCTCTAGTTGGCAGAGGTAGGTACCTTTGTCCAAATAGGGACCCTTGCTTCTAGTCAGGGTAAGGGGGATACACTTCTAAAATAACCCCTGCTCACCCCCTTGGTAGCTTGGCACGAGCAGGCAGGCTTATCTCAGAGACAGTGTGTAAAGCATTTGTGAACACATACAGTAATACAGTGAAAACACTACAAATGTACACCACACTAGTTTAGAAAAATAGTAAATCTTTATCTAAACCAACAAGACCAAATACGATAAAAATCCAACATACAATACTCTTGAAAAATAGTATTTGTGCAAAATAGCCTTTAAATTGCAGGAAAATCAATAAAACACAGTTCTTCCGACTTGGTAGCTCCTTCTGGGTCTACTGCGATACTGAATACGACAGAGTCTAACAATTCCAGCCGACCGCATTGATACAGGCCAGCTAAAGCATCGACAGACTCAGACACAGTACCTTTCTTGTTGCGACCAGCACGTCGGTGCGAGTCGGTCGGGGCAAACATCGCAGTCGTGTTGTGAAGTGGAGGGTTGCGACGGACGATGTCCTCATGAATCGGTGCAGGCAGCGGCTCGTTGACAGAGTCGGTGAGACCAGGGCTTGCGTTGAAGGGTGAGACGGTGCTCACTGCGGTGCTGACAGGTCACGGTGCGGCGACGGAGCCGGTCAATGTTCGGGTCGGGCAGCGACGGAGTCGGTGATGTCCTTGAAGCATGTAGCGAAGCGTTGCGGATTGAGGTGCCCACAGGAAGCGGTGCAAGCAGCGGCTCATTGACGGAGTCGGTCAGACCAGGGTTGCGTTGCGAATCGAGGCGTTGCTCTCGGCGGTGCTTTCAGGACACGGATTCCTGCGACGGACTCGATGACAGAGTCGGTTACCCTTTTCTTCTGCGGCAACGATCAGAGACGGTGCCTACAGACACGGTGAGGTCTTTGCTGTTCCTGAGACCTCTAGAACAGGGGGCAAGCTCAGTTCAAGCCATTGAAGATCTTTTCCTGAAGCAGGGGGACAAAGCAAGCAGCAAAGTCATTTTCTCCTTTCCTTGGCAGCAAGTAGCCACTGCAGGCCAACCCCAGACAGCAAACAGCACAGGGGTAGTATTCCTCCTCAGCTTCTCCGGCTTTTCTCCTTGGCAAAGGTTCCTCTTGATTTCCCAGAAGTGATCTAAAAGTCTGGGGTCTGGGCCCCTCTTTTTATACACAAAAATCCTTTGTTCTCTGAAGGCAGAGAGTGTCTGTACCCAGCCAAGACCAGTTCTGTGGGGCACTTTGCAAGTGCACAACAACCTCCATTGTCAGTGTGAGCCCTTGCTCCAGACACACCACAGGGGGGTGGAGCCATTATTGTGTAAGGCAGGCACAGCCCAATTCAGGTGCAGGTGCTACTCCTCCCACCACTCCAAATGCAGTCCAGGCCTATTCAGCCCAGCCCTGATTCATCAGACTTCTCGAGCCACTGCCCCTTTCCAGCCCCTGTCATCCAAATGCCAGGCACGCAATACACAAACCTAGCAGAGGCACATTGGATGGTTAGGCAAGAAAATACCTACTTTCTAAAAGTGGTATTTTCAAACACAGAATGTAAAAATCACCCTCACTAAAAGATGTATTTTAACATTCTGAGTTCAGACATACTAAACTTTATTTTTCTACCTTGTTCCTAGGGTCAGTTATGTTTATAAGATGTTATAAACAAACTCCCCATTCTGTCCTATGGGAACAGGTAGCCTTGCAATAGTGAAAAACTAAATTGGCAGTATTTCACTATCAGGACATGCCACACACATCCATGTCCTACCTTTCACAAACAATGTCCCCTGCCCACAGGAGTACCTTGGGCCTACCTTAGAGGTGACTAATATGTAGAAAAAGGAAGGTTTAGGGACTGGCAAGTGTGTGCACTTGCCAAGTCGACATGGCAGTCCCAGACTGCACACAGGCTCTGCAATGGCAGGCCAGAGTTACATTTTACTGGCTGCTTCTGTGGGTGGCACCATCAGTGCTGCAGCCCACTAGTAGCATTTGATTTACAGGCCCTGGGCACAAACAGTGCACTATATTAGGGTCTGACAAGTAAATCAAATATGCCAATCATGGAATCACTAATCCATAACAACAATTTACAAAGGGAGCACTTGCACTTTGGCACTGAACAGCAGTGGCAAAGTGCCCAAAGCATCTAGACTAGCAAAACTGAATCCAACATACAGCAAAAACACAGGAGGCAAAGGCAAAAAATGCAGGGGAGACCCACGCCAATGGTGCCAGGTCTAACATGGATATTTTGCAGAGAGTATCTGTAACAGCTCTTTTGGGTCAGGAAATGACAGAACTTCTGCTATCTTTCATCATCTACTCAGATTTCAACAAAGGATACGTTTTATATGCTTATGTTCTTTTTCAGAGAGTACCTGGTGTTAGACCTGTCATTCTTGGTGTGGTCTTCCCACAGACCTTTTTGCCTTCACCCCTCCTGTATTCTGAATTCGTTTTTTTTAGCATTAGGACCCTTTGCACTTTACCACTGCAAACCAGTGCTAAAGTGATTGTACTCTCTCCCTGAAACATGGTACAATTGGCTTACACCAGATTGTCATATCTAATTTACTTTTAAGTCCCTGGTAATACATTTACCGAGGGCCTGTAAATTAAATGCTACTAGTTGGGCCTGCACCACTCACTGCATCACCCACTGAAGTAGTCCTTTAAAACATGTCTCAGGCCCGCCATTGCCAACTGCTATTGCAACCTGGCAAAATAAACCTTTTGCAAAGCCTAAACATTCCCATTTAATACATCCCTATGGTAGGGTCCTAAATAGACCCTATGGCAGGGTGCATTGTATCTAAAATGTAGGACATAGTGAAAAACTCCTAAATTGATTTTTCACTACTGCAACACCTATCCCTCCCATTAGATAACATTGGTTTACCTTATTGCATTTAATAAGTGCTAACTTTTGATTGGAAATAGAAAGGATTGTCAAGTTTGGACTCAAAGGAATTGTAATTTAATATCCTCTTTACTGGTAAAATCGGATTTTAAATCACAATTCTGAAAATGCCACTTTTAGAAAAGTGGCATTTTCTTGCCCTAACCATTTGGTGCCTGCTTTATGGGTCACATTACTGCGAATAGCTTGGCAGTTGACCTTTGTGTATTCCTACCAGACAGTGAGACAAAGCGGGACTAGATGTTGGTAGTATCGACCATCCTTCCAGGTGGGTGGGGCGGAGCTGTTCCCTACCCCACTTACATTTCAAAGGGCTGCATTCAGCCCACTCACAGAGGGACTTGACACCAGCATTTTGTCACCCTAGACTGCATGGAGCCCGGGCAGTGGCAGGAAGAAACTTTCCAGACCAGATGTGGGATTATCCTTGAAGTTTACCCTACTTCAAATGTGGCACCAGCAATTAATATTGGACCATTAGACCAACTCTTCAGTACACTCCTGGACCTGTAACAGACCCCGGGTGGCTTGCCTTATTCCCCAGAGAACTGCCCTGCTGCTAGAGGCTTTCCTGGTCCCCCAGAGGACTGCCCTGCTGCTACCAGAGGACTGCCTGACTGGACCCCAGAGGACTGCCCTGCAGTTTGAGGCCTGCCTTGCTGAAGGTGAACTAGATCATCTCCTTGTTACCAGGCTACGTGAGAGACTCCAAGGGTCGGCTGGATGACCTCCTGTTCAAAGCTGTAGGGGCACAAAAAGCTGCAGAGGCCTCCCTGCAACTGCCAAGCTGACCTGCTGCAACCGGACCTGCTGGGACTTGCAACTATATCTGCCAGAGCCTTGCTGGCTCCTGCTAAAGTGAGTTCCTGATCCCCAACAGGTGCCTCCCCACATCCTGGACCCTTGGCTGGCATCAGAGTGCACTCCTTTGTAAGAAAGGACAAATCCTGAAGTTTTGGGTGCGTTGTGACCGCGAACAGGCCAATTTGCGCTGAGACTGCTGCCTGCCACGATCGTCAACCAGAAGCTTCTGTGAACCCAACTCTTTGTTCTACAGCAACCGCCAGCAACGACTGGCAATGCGAGATCTGCATTTCACACTACAGCAACAACAGCCCGTGGTGACAGCCCATGTGAAGATCCAGCAACACCTGTCTGTGACGCCTGACCGGATCTTCGTACTACAGAGACAAACGTCCACAACACCATGCCTGCTCTTTGTGCTAAATCGATGACCTAGTGTTCACTGCCAGTGCAAACTGGACTCCTCTTCGCGCCAGACTTTGAGAAGATAACATTTCCAGCAGGACTAATCTGGTATCTGTATCAGGTATTCACTTTATCGTGATAGACATGAACTTGTGTCTCTCCCCCAGTCTAGCATGATCAGATGACCACGGGTGGCGATTTGTGCTTTTAGGCGCTATACTTACCTGAAACTTTGAAACTGAATATCTCCAGTTCTACTGATTCTAGTATCATTTTATTTATTCAAATTTACTCTATTTCTCTAATTTGGTTTGGGAAGTTTCTTGTGTTGTGTTTGCACTTTATTACTGTATATGTGCTACATGAACAGTTTACACATTTCCTTTTAGTTCAGCCTGACTGCTTTTTTGCCAAGCTACCACAGGGTTAAGCACAGAATTTTTTTGTGACTTTTGTGGTTCACCATGATAAGGACTGTGGTTGTTGCTTGAATAGGGTTTTCACCCCTCTCAACCAATAACCCAATTTCTAACACCTGGCATGGCAGTTAAGGCTAAACTGTTCCTTTTCGGGAAGGATCATGACTGATCTGCATATGATTGGATCTAATCTAAGGTGGCATGGTGGGCAAAAGAAGGATGGGTTGGAAAGCTACTCTGAGTGATTGCCAGTAGTTAGACTTATTGCAAGCATTACATACATCAACTTTTGTGTTTTGATGCAACATCCTCAGCAGCCAAGGGTATGCCCAAATGTGTGTATCTTGCTCACTCTGCCATTGGAATCAGGCTACACCCAACTGAAAAGACCCAATCAGGCAAAAAAAGGTCTTTGGTTGCTTGTGTTCCTATTAAGTGAGGATCTGGCATGGAAGATTGGTCTGGACTGTTCCTATTGGAGCAGGACCCAGACTGCTATGCATATGTTTGCTTCTAATCTGTGGTTGCAAGGTGGGCAAAAGAAGAATGGGTTGAAATGTTATCCCAAGCAATTGCCATTTGTTATTCTTATTGAAAACATTTCTCCCATCACCTTTTCTGTATTTGATTATTTTGATGTCTGCGGGCTATCATAATGACAGCTGCACAACTGGTGACCACGATCAGTCTTCTGTACACATTTGTTACAAAGTTTGTGATCATTACTGCAATCTCGTTCAGAATACTGGTATATCCACTGCAGTTTTAGTAGGTGATGAGGAATGAGCCACTGATATCATAGACACCACCATGCACTTGTATCTGCAGTGGTGTCCAATCCATTCCAGGAGAAGATGATTGGTTATGACATGCCCCTTACTTGCCATAATGCCTTCTAGGCAGTCTATTGTGTATTGCAACATTAACTTTGGCTAACAAGACATGCATCATGTTTTTTGGTGGTAGGGCATGGAGCATGCCCAGGCATTGCAGTTTGCTGATGGTGTACTTGGTGAATTGGAGTGGAACTCGTGGAGTTTCACTCCGCTGAATTCCGCTGAGTTACCAAAAAACTCCATGAGATTCCGTAGAATTGCATGAGTGTCGGGATTTTAGCATGCCGCTCTGCTCTCACTGATTTTTAGTGCCAGGAGCTTGTTCCGCGGTGTAAAATCAGCGCAAACAGCACCTCACAGCGTGTCAGAAGGTGTTGCTTCTTTGCTACCACTTGAGTAGATTTTTTCCTCGAGGAGCAGCTTACTCACTGCCAGCGGTAGCTTTCTCAGTGCGAACGGTAGCAACATACCGTGACCGCCTGCATTAAGAAATCTGGCTGGGAGGCGTTCTGGTGCTTGAAAATCACACTAGGGGAGACAAATTTTTACTTGTGCTCACCAACCTAATGTTGGTGAGCCATGCATGAGGAAAAACTCTGCCAAGTGGCGGTTGTAGGAGTTTTGCCAGAACTCCACGCTGCAAGCAGAGTGCAGAGTGGGCAAAACGCTGCGATCTCCGCAAGCAGTGCGGAATTTTTCGCCCATCCCTAATTACAATATACATTTCTGGTTAACGCTGGTGTGGGTGGAATGTTTCATTCCACTTGCTGAATTGGTGGAATTTTGCGACTGTGTGTACTCTTGTAATGTGGAGTTCCAGCCAAATTCCCGCTATCGCCACATGGTGGAATTTTTTACCCACAAAGCTGCAGAAATGCGACCTGGCGAGCAAAATTTGCCGTACCCTAGTAACATTTTCTAAACAGGCAATCGCGAGCAATCACATTCATTGAGCCGCTTCTAAAGTAGATTTGCTGTTGCTCAAGTAGATTTTGTCGAATGGCTGCATGCCCTTGCTCACCGCATGGTACTGTTCACTCTAATTTTTTCAGCACTGCTCTTGCTACCAACAATATATTGCAGGGCACGCAGCGCAACATGCATATTTTCTGCCAATTGCCGGAGCACTGCAGAATCTCCCTGAGTTTTTATGTAACTCTGGAATTCCGTGGAGTGAATCCCTGTGAGTTCCGCCCACCCCTGGTTTTATCTTTCTGGGGGTTTCCTTATCATTCTTTCGGTTTGTTCACAACGCATTTGATGCAAATTTGAGCTTTCAGCTGTCATGTACTAAACATGGCTATGTGAATGTCCTCTTAATATTTGTTTTACTTTTTTTAACCAGCCAGATGGCCGTCTTCACTTTCCATGCTGGGTTGGGTCGCACACATTTGTATATCTGCTGGAATTAGCCTCCAGTTGGTTAATAAAGACTGTATAATCACCATCTTCTGCCATGTTTGCTTCATGTGATAGTTACTCTCCATGCGAAATTGCTGTCTGATTTTTGCATTCTGCCTTGCTTGGCAACTTTGTTTTTACTATTTGTGGCAATTATAGCTTTTAACAATAAGCCCTTGCCCTTTCTGTGAAACAGGTCCATTAAGTGGGATGCAGTCTTTAAAATTAGGCTAACACTACATAAAAATACTAAGTACACATAGAAATTATACTACATTATACATCATCATTAGTTATTTAAATGCGTTTGGTTTTCTGCAGCATATTGGTTTAGATAAATTGAGAATTGGAGGAAATAGTGTTTTCATGAAATCTGCCATTACATGCATGCAGTTCATTAGCAAACAATTCCACATTTAGAAAACTATACATGTCGTTGTACTGCTTCTGTATAGTATTTAATGCAAAATTACATATAAAACCTAATTGTTTTAAGTGAAATAGGAAATTAAATGAGAGATACAAATCAAACAAAGAGTGCACAAAATGGTTTGATGATGCTTTGAGATGCACCAGCAACAGACAAAGATGTTTTTCTCTGTTTTAGAATCCGCCTCAAATTATGTATGTAGATTAGGTGATTAATGTCAGCTGACATAATAGATTACTTAAATGGTGTAGTCTGTTATTGTACATAATTGGCTAAATAATGATTAATTGAGTCAGTGATTTACAAGCAGGCGGGCAAGAAATTCTATATGCGTTGAATCCATGGCGCCACTCCAGAAGCGATGGACACAATAGAAGGGATGCAAGGCTTTGAGATGTGACTTGTTGGAGACACTGGATCTATGCAAGTGGTCCATTGCCTCCCATCCCTGGTACAAACCAGCTCCTCAAGTGCATCCAAAATTGGATTGATAGTCCGAGGGTGGGAGGGGTTTCAATCCCATAGGGTGAGCAAAGAAAAACATATCTTACATTAGAAGCAGATGAGGCTAAAATAAACTACACTGTTTGAAACCCGAGCCCAAATCGCATCCAGGTACTGGACTTCACATAATGTCCATGTGCCTACAAATGTAATATGTAAAATGTAATGCTGTTGTAAATATGCGAATTCCAATCTTAGTTGTGTTATTCAAATGTGTAAATCGTGTGAATTCCCACCTGATCTATCTGCTCTTTTGTCATCTTTCTATCTCCACCCTCTAAGGTCCAATACTCCCCAGTTAGGGTAACACAATGTTGATTGCAATACATACATGGGCTTTACAAATTCCTTGCGCCGCCAGTGCGTCACTTTTTCCCATTTTAAAAGTGACGCAAAGGCTGCGCAAGATGCTTGTTAAATAAGCCCCACAGATTTTAAAAATGCATCCATGGTGAAATTCGCTCTGTGGTTTCTTGTGATCTGTGGTTACATAATTTACTCAGGCCAATGTTGCAGGGTCAGCACATTTCGCATTAACTACTCAAAAGTTGCTTTAGTCAGCATACATTCATACACCTTCACATATCTGGGTCACTGGTCCCCCCTGTGCGTTTAGTCAAACTCAGAATATCCTGGGTACGAGCTGTTAATACTTCCATTGTGTGTTGACTGGCGAAGCACATCTAAATCCTGAGTTCTGAAAAATAACCGGTAAGTTTATTCACACTGCGCAGGATGTCTCTAAGAGATCTATCAAAAGAAACCTAAACGTTCAGTTCCAGTATACAAATAAAATGTACTTAGAGTCCAAAAAACACTGAAAACAGGGAAGTCTATTTAGACATTATTTTAAGCAAAACAAAACCATATCCTTTATGTGCGAAGATGTGTTGCAAATATTTGTAAAACTTTTAAGCGTCACTAGGTGCGAAGCTTGTGAAGTTCAAAAACATACACAGGCCCTGATTCCAAGTTTAGGGCTAAATTCCGATCCCTCTGTAAACCTGTGTTTGCACAGGGATTGAAATCATAGGTTGTGGAATACCCATCATAACCTCGCAGTATTCCTCCGATAAATTCCGGCAGGTCAAACCTGCATACATTTATTGGGTGAAAAAGCAATAATAAACGGAAAAACAAGCAGAATTCAGTGTGGCAGTTACAGATTCCCCATGTTATGGCTCAATTGCAAGCTAAAAAGTCTGAATAGGAGGTATATACCACAGGTGATAAATACCTTACTGTAGGGTAATGGTATTTACTGCGTGCGGTATATACCTCACCTATTCTGCCTAACTTGTAATCAGGGCCAGAGAGAGGGAATTTCTGTGGCTACAAAAAACCTTTTCTGCTGCAGTGAAGGACAGCGAGTGGGCTCCCTCCAATCGATAGAAGTTATGTATCAAGGCCTCCGACCTTGTAACTCTCCTGCCCCAACCCCTACCCCTCGTATTGTCTCCCAGACCACATTAGCCCAATCTTTGCTCGGGCTGGTCCCTGACTTCTCATGGACCAGCCCCTTCCCCTCCAGCATACAGATGTTTGGAATGCCCCCACTTGGGAATGCCAGCTCGTTTAACACCCAAGCTGCAGACACTTCTCCAACCAGTGTTCCACTTCCTGACACATCTTCTCCGCCACTGCTATCTTGCAGGCGCTCTTCACAGTTAAAACATCCAGAAGGTCATTTGTGCAGGACCATAGGTGAGGAAGCTGCACATGAGCAAGGCTGTACCCAGTGCTTACTTTGTAAAAAAACAGGGGCGTGGCCAAGCTACCGACCAAGATGGCCGCGTAGCTCTGGAGCTCCGCCAAATTCCCTGAGATCCTGGCCGCCTGGGTGGCCTCTACGTTAGTGAAGAGGGCAGCAAAGATGCGGAATTGAGTGCTACCATGAGCGGTGCAGAAACTGCCCCGAAATATTGATCTGCGAGTGCGGGAACCATCAAGAACGCCAATGACGGCATCGGGCCTGGGAGGAGCCGGGAGGCAGCGCGGCCCCGTGATCGGCCACTGAGGCCCGCTACGTGGCTGGGTTGCAGCCCCAAGCCCCGGCGCTGACGGAGCTATCCGGGGCATGTGGGAAGGGGCCCGTCTGTTGCGGGCGCCCAGGAGCTGGAGCAGACAACAGAAACCCCAGGAGAATGCTCGGACAGAGGGGAGCGCCACATTCGGCCCAGAGTTAATTCCTGGTAAGGCCGGTCAGCAATCCCCCGGAGGCCCCGTGGTGACTGGGTCCACGGGTGAGCCTGGGGGCCAGCCACCGGGCTGGGCTGGCTCGGCTCAGCTCGGCTTGGCACTCCTCCCTCCCTTATTGCCTTCACTCCAGCCCAGCACCGTACAAGCAGAACACATCATCCTCCCACTGCCCACCCCGGTGCTCGCTACCACACTGGGGAAAGAATGGAATGCGCGCAGGGTATTGCATCTTCGTTAAGACCCCACCCGACCCCCCCATCCTGCACCATATGGAACGGAAGTGTATCTGCTCCTTGGAGGGGGGTGGATTCAATAACGGAACCAGCCACGCACTACGACCACGCATGATCTCGCACCACGGACATTGGGTAGCAGATGGCTACAAATAGTGCGGCATTCCCGGCCTACTTTAGAGAGAAGGTCTATAAAACATCGGCACGCAGGCTGAATTGTGCAGCGCTGTGGGACTGTCTCACACCCCCTACAGTTGTAAGGCCACCATGAGAACACGCAAAGACCAGCGGATATACTCCCTTACCTGCGCTCACTGGGCAAACTAAAGGTGTGCTGCGCCGGAGCTCAATAATTCCTCTTCTTGAGCGGACATGGTCCGCGGTGACCCCAAGCAGCATAAATTGATCTTCGACAAGGCCGGCCGAGCTGTTGGTGTTTCGAGCCCCGGAATGGCGGAGGGTGGAAATAGGCCTGTGCCCCCTGCTACTGCCACATAAGGAACAGACGCGCTCATGGTGGACCACAGGGCTGGTTTCAAAGCCCTGGACACGCGCTTCGACGCGCCATATAAGCGTCTGGAAAAAATGGGTGCCAGGGTGGATCACCACGAGAGCAGACTGAATACCGCGGAGGGCAGGATCTCCGACTTGGCAGATGGCTCTGCTCAGACCACTAAGAGATTGGAGCGCATGGAGAAACTTCTAAAAACTATAGCTATTAAGAACGAAGATTTGGAGGCCAGGGTAAGACGTAACAATATTTGCATACTAGGACTTCCCGAGTCCACAAACTCAGGCCGCCTTGTTGGTTTTGTGGAAAAACTCCTGATTTACTTATTCGGCAACAAATCCTTCAATACTACCTTTGTGGTTGAGAGGGCGCATCGCACACTTGGGCCGCGTCCCAATTCAGGTTGCCCCCAACGGCCGATAATTGCCCAGCTTCTAAATTTCAAAGATAGGGACACCGTGCTGCGGCTGGCCCGGGAAAAAGGAACACTGGAATGGCAGGGGTCCTCCATATCATTCTACCCAGACTTCACCGCCATGGTACAGGACGCTCACCGGAAATATGCGGGAGTCAAAGTCACCCTCCGTATACTGGGCCTGAAATATAGGATGTTGTACCCAGCATGCTTAAAAGTGGACATAGACGGGCGGTCACATATTTTAGATACACCAACAGCAGGCCAGTAATTCTGCCGCACCTTCTCCAAATCAAGGGGGTACCGACGATCGCCTTCCCCAGGCCGGTCCCCTCTTATCTCTGACTCTAGGGCCAGCGTGGAACTGTTCTCGGCCAGCTAAGTATAGGCGAATCCACCCTGTGGCTCACACAGTGATGCAATGACTTACTACTACCATACATTTTAATGTCCAGTTGCATAAGTATTGCCACTCTAGGCATGGCTATGGTCAGTAACACTGTTCAATACATATCGTACAGAATCAGGGACTGCCACTCCCCAAGTGCGTTTGCATATTTGCAGTTACAACGTTGTATAGACTATGTTTAGTCTTTCTAAATGTTTAGTATCCTTTTTGGGTATGTAGTATGTAGTGGAACTGGGGATGGGTGGGGGTGAATGGGTTTGTTAGGATGCTTTTACGATCTATGCTCTCACGATTGATGTTCAAACCGTACAAGTGCCATCACGCAGGTCCGTCATACATATCCACAAGCAGCAGTGATTAAGGTGAATAGGGTTCATCCCTTTGCAAACATCACACTGATGTCCTGGAACATTCGGGGGCTGAATAATACATGTAAATGTAAACAAGTGGTCCATTACCTACAGCGACACCAGGGTGATATTTCCTTTCTTCAAGAAACGCACTAACCCCCCAATATGCCTTCTAGTGTGGCCGCAAGCTGGGTGCCCTCATAGATACTTCGCTGGCTCCAGCATTTATGCCAGGGGAGTCTCGATACTGGTCCACAAGCGGGTCCCGTTTAGGACAGTGGCGGTGCATGTGGACACAGCAGGGTAATATTTATTGGTTAAGGGATGCTTATTGGGATACACTGTACTTCTAGTAAATGTTTATTCCCCAAACGTTGACGATCCAGATTTTTACTGCAACCTCCTGACACAAATAGACTATATGGAAGTGGACCAGATTTGCATGGGGGGTGACCTCAATATATTACTTGATCCCCAAATGGATAGTACAGCCACCACTCCTGACTCAAAACCCAGGGCCAGGCGTACACTGACAGATCTTAGGGAAGCAGACCGGGTGACCGACGCTTGGTGACATCACCATCCAACACAAGTAGCGTACACCCACTATTCCGCCCCACACAACACATGGACCCGACTGGACTACTGGCTTCTTGTTCCCAATGTGACCTCATGGCTTCATTCGATAAAGCATTTACCACACACACTATTCGATCATGCACCAGTCCTGCTGCAGCTGTGGATTCCACGGGCGGGGGGTGGAAAGACATTGGAGATTTCCGGAGATGGCCCTTCGGGATGCACTGTTCAAATCCGAGCTACGTTTGGCAATCGTAGAATATTTTGAAATTAACGTGGACACGGTGAAAAATAAAGCCTCGTTGTGGGAGGCCTTTAAGGCATACATAAGGGGTATATATATCTCAAAGAGTGCCGGAATACTCAGAGACCTACGTCGCACACTGTCACAACTGAAAACGCAGTTATCAGCGCTAGATCAAACCACGCGACACTACTGCACCCATCCAACTTACAGTGTCGGGTTACCCTAATGTCTGAATTTCACGAGGCAGCAGAGCGCGAATCACACTATCTTGGGAAATATGCGGTCGCTAGGCAATATGGGAAGTGACCAGGTCGCACACTAGCAAGATTGATGCAGCAATCCAGGGGCCAGACATACATTTTGGGCCTTCAAGGCCCTGATGGCAAACACTTATCAGACACTATTGGCATACAGAATGCGGTGCTATCTTTCTACACTGAATTGTACATGTCCAGAGTAGCAGCTGACACCACGGACAATAAAAGCTACTTAGACGAAATAGCTTTGGTATGGCTTAACTCGGCCCACCAAGATTTTTTGACAGAGCCCCTTACGGAGGAAGAAGTCACCCAAGCAATAGATGTGATGGATGGCTCCAATGGCGTTGGGTCTTGACAGATTCACAGGTAGTTTCTACAAACCATATAAGCAATTACTTGCCTCGTATCTCCTGGAAGTTTATCAGAAGGCCGTGGAGATTGGTGAGCCCCCCCCACACTTCGAGAGGCGGTCATAACACTTCTCCCCAAGGCAGGTAAAGACTCACAACAATGTTGCTCCTATAGGCCGCTCTCGTTATTAAATTTTGATAACAAAATATTGGCCACCAGACTTTCTCTTATCATTCACAAGGTAATATCTCCAGCCCAGTCAGGGTTCATCCCACACAAATCCACTGCCATGAACCTGCGTACACTTTTTACCACCCTCCACAGAATTGCACCCACTGTCCCCGCTGCAGCTATCCTGTTGGATGCGGAAAATGCCTTTGACTCCCTTGAATGGCCATTTTTGTACTCAACACTGACTAGATTGGGAATACTACAGAGGTTTATCTCTATCGTTAGGCTGCTATACATAAACCCTGTTGCGCGCATTCGGCTAAACGGTATCCTGACGTCTCCTTTCGCACTCACTCGGGGGACACGCCAGGGCTGCCCGCTCTCCCCGTTGCTGTTCGTAATAGCATTATATCCCCTGGCATGTCATTTACAGGAGAGGCACCTCCACAGAGGCCTGCAGTTTAAAACAGGTCCACTGCTCATCACTCTTTACGCAGATGATATCATCTTCTACGTGAGACATCCTGATGATAATCTGGGACCCATACTTCGAGAAATAACCCACTACAGTGTCCTGTCAGGTTTCTACATAAACTGGGATAAATCGAAAATGTTCCCTTTGACAGCAGCCCAATGCTATAGGAACACTGAATACCCACTAACATGGTGTGAGGACTCAGTCAAATATTTGGGTTTCCACATACACAAGGAGCCGGAACAAATACTACAGCTTCATTATGGCCCGGCAATGGAGAAACTGGGCGGGAAAATTGAACGCTGGTTGAAAATACCTCTCACTTTGGCGGGTCGAATCGCCATAATCAAAATGGTCGTGCTGCCCCAGTTTTTAAATTATTTCAAAATATCCCAAATCCGTTGCACAACGATTTTTTCTCTAACACTTCGCTCGCACTTAATACGACTTGTGTGGGGCGGTAAACAACCTTGGATCAGCTGGGACACATTAACATTACCGTATGAACGTGGTGGGTTCGGGGTCCCGAATTTCCACATATATTATCTGGTCGCCCAGTGCAGTTTCGCGAGGCACTGGTATGACTCTGTCGCTCGGGTCCCCTACCTTAAACCTAAAGCGGATCTCATGCACCTTACACCCCTGGCAGTGTTACTACTAGTAGGCCTGCCTGGCGACCCACACGATATTCAGACAATCTCCACAACTAGCTGAGCCTGGCAACGACTTATCTGGCAACCGGGAACCATCCTCTCTATTCCTCTGCTATACCATTGGCAGGGAACCTCTGGTTACCTATCACGGAGGAGGCCCTGAACAGGCGCACCTCATCCAAACACAACCTGGTAACATTTGGGGACTTGTTCCCTGGCGGACACGTCTTCTCGCGTACTGAAGACGTCCGTTTTAGAGAGGCCTCACTTATGGACCAGTTTGTATTGCAGAGGCTGCAGGGTGCACTTAGAGCTCAAATTTCCAGTTACCCCCTCGAACTGCCTGAATTCCCCCCACTAACGCTACTCATCAAAGATACCAGTGGGGAGCACCTGATGTGTAAGATGTATAAATCTGCCATTGCCCTGTTACCTAATAGAGATGCAGGGATATGTGCTGCATAAGAACAGGACCTGGGACAGCCCTTCTCTGACTTTCAATGGTATTACTGTTGTGAGCATACCCGCAGGGTCTCCTTTAATCACAAACATTTGTTACACTTCAAGTTTATATGGTGTGCATACATCACTCCTGTTAAGGTGCACCGGATGGACTCGACGCGCCCCCACATATGCCCCAAGTGCCACTTCCCATTGGTGGACTTTGCACACATGATGTGGACTTGTGATAGGATTGGCAAGTATTGGAGGCCAATATTTAGGGAGCTGACGGAACGGGATATCACGCCCACTCCACTGCAGGCCCTTATGGGGTATGTCCACAATCTTCTAAAGTCAGTGCGGTGCTTCGTTACAATTGCCCTAATGCTTGCAGAAAGAGAGGTTGCGGTGCACTAGGGTCATAAACACCCACCAATGCTAAAAGCCTGGTTGTATGGTATGACATACTGTAATACGAACAGTGATCTCTATGCGCAACTGCAACGCCCAGCCTCCAGGCCACTCGATATCTGGCAACCGCTTCACTCATACTTGCTCGAATTACAGGTCCCGGCTGGCTCACAAACTAGAGATGATACCCCCTCGCAGCACACTGAGATAGATAATGAGACAACACTCATAGCATAGTGAACACTGACATGAGTATAGGCATGCAGAACAACTTCTCTCGGTAAACCAGGAATTACACTGTTCCAGAGATTTTGGTAATTGTTATACATGGACGTGGACCATAATTGAACATCCTGTACTATTCATGGCTAACTTGTACTGTACCTTGCTTGTTATGAAAATTAATAAATAAAGTAAAACAAAAAAATTGTAAAAAACCAAAAAATAAGTCCCAGTGTCAGGAAGCCACTGCAGCCTTCACCACTAATTACCCATGCCAGCGCTGACAATGACACAACTACAATCCAACACACTACTACAAGTGTGACGATTCAGACCATTCCAGGCCCCCAAATCTATAAGAATGGCTTGGGTAGCAAGTATTAATCATTTTAATGCATAGGGAATTAATAAACAACTATTGTTGTGCTTGTCTCTAAATTAGGCTAACAACGCCACCATGAAGCAGAGTGTCGTAAGTGCCGATGTTGCCAATTACTGCCAGTACCAAGCACCAGAAACCACCGCTCAAATTTAGCATTGGCTGGACCTAATCAGAAAATTTTGTCTGGCTTTACCAGTGTAAAGTGTACAGATTTTCCACTCTTGCACACAAATGACAATACTTTGCCTACCTCTGACCCAAAAATTAAATATTTAAAAATGTAATCTAACTCTAAAATCTAAAAACCAAATTCTGGTATATCAGTACAAATAAACTGCAGACATGTATGTCAATATATTTAAATATTTGTCTTTTTGTCAGTACTGCATGTGTATTCAAAATAGAAATGTTTGAAAATGAATTATCAATATGCAGTTTTGTAAAGCATGGTCCACATTTACTAAAGTCTGCATGGGATCTCACACAACATAACACAATTTAGCAGTGTGTACCCTTGCCTTTAAAATGGAAATGGAATTGATGCTATCTTTTGCGTCCCCCCTGAGCAAACCTTTAAAAAATGTGGGCCTATTTTTTTTTGTTTTGGCACAGGCACATTTTTTAAACCATTCACGCTTTACTGACTAAATTAACAATCATCCTGCTAAGTTGGACCCAATATCTATTTTGAGACACAGTGCCCAATTTATATCTTGGCGGTCCGCCTGTCTGCCTTCCATGACAGAGGTTCAATTTCTCCTGCCGGCCTTGCAGAGTGTGTCCCATCCGATCTATATATAGAGTGGTAAAACCACTGTCCTTCGTGTAGTAGGGAGATCCGTTGTCCTAGCAGTACTACCACGCATGCAGCTATAAATCTTCTGCTGTCGTATAACACTCCATCAGCGGTGGTGTGGCAGGATTCCACCTGCCAAATATATATATCACTGTCAGCATAGTGGGCTCGATGCGTTGTAGCGTCGGAGGTAATACATCACAGAACGGGATTTCCACAGTGTAGCGTTACACACCTGATAGAAATGTCTTAAGTAATAACACCTGTTGAGCACACTATTAAGCACACCCCATACTATTCCATCATCCTATGCCTTTGCTCAGAAGCAGCCAGCAGCAGATAGTTAATTTGGAGACAGACCACTAGATTCACCTTTTGCTATTTATTTGGATTTTCTTCCATTCATATCATATATTTCCTTCCCTTTTTAAAACTACCATATTTTTACTTGTTGTCAACCATGGTTGGGAGAAGAAACCACATGTTTATAAACACAGAATTGACAGTCATGGTGGATGAAATCATTAGGGTAGAGCCCCACTTGTTTGGGTCACTTGTCCAATCTACAACTATTACTCAGCAAAGGCAAATATGGGACAGAATTGTCTCAAGAGTTAATGCTGTGTCTAACACCAGGCGGTCACAGGAGGAAATTAGTAAGTGCTGGAATGATCTGCAGGGGAGGGTCAGATCTCTGGCCACCAAAGCCCATCCAGCAGTCCAGCAGACTGGTGGTGGTTCTTCTAGGCTTATGCACCTCTTTGCATGGGAGGAAATGGTGTATGGGATCCTACACACTGAAGGCTTTGCAGCAATCACAGGTGAGGTGGAGATAGGTAAGAAAAAGCAAACTACAGTACACAGCAACTAATATTTACATTGTAAATCTCCTTGAAATCAATGTCAGTTGTGTCTTGTAACTTGCAAGTCCTTAATTAAACACATCAAACATTAGAAATCCCATGGATATACAAATGTTTGCGCACCGCGAGAGCTACTCTAGTTTACTAAAAAACTATGGGGCATATTCACAAGGAGCTATTGCCGAATTAACAGCACTTTATCGCAGCCAAAGTCGTGATAAATATACCTCCCCATTCACAAGCTGGTGTAAACAGCCCACAGCACCAGTTTACCCGCGATAGCAGCCGCAAAAACATCGCCACAGAGGACCCCCACAAATATCGCTAATGAGATGCAGAGTAGGCGTTCCGTGCCAAAAGCCGAGACAACATCACACCTCAACATTCACAACGACCAGCCACATCGGCGATAAAAACACAAAACAGGCGATAAGGCGCGTTAGCACCAGGAAATTTACACCTGCTCTGACCTGGTGTAAAGTCGGACGGCAGCCAGCACCACAAAAGGGAGCACAGCCCAGGGCCACATCCGAAGGGCAACAGATGCCATGGAGCCACCCATCATGCGGCCCGGACACCCAAGAGGGCCACAACACCCACCGCCACCACCCCAGGACCCCAACCCACACCCGGAACACCCCCCCGCCCCCGGACCACCACAGACGCAGCGCAGACAAAGACAGCGGAACCCCAGGAAACGTACCAGCCGCTCAGACCCAACATCTGACAATGTCACCGTCCACTACAGGCTGAAAGGGACAACCATCCTACACATCCTGACCATCATCGCCTAACAGGCCTACGGCACCAACACAGCGGACAACCAACATCCCACCCCACACAAAGCTGATGGCTTGGCTGCACCTGTTGGCCCCTGGTACGCCCCAAACAACACCCGCCAGAGTCGGAGGAGTCACACAGCCAGCCACATCCAAGTCCCCCACACCTCTCCTGGACATCACCATCACCCTGGTACCCCAGTCCCCGTATGTACAACACAATGCGCAGGATCCGCTGGAGACCAAGCAAGGACCATACGCCATAGCAGGATGCACGCACGTGTTGGGGGCAATACACAGCACACATGTACTACCTGTGCCCCCTGGTGACACAGCACACAATCACCTCAACAGGAAGCACACGTCTCACATCAATGTGCAGGCAACAACAGAACACCGTGGAACCCCCAACAATGTTGCCTTCAAATACACAGCCAGTGTGCATGATACCTTCATCCTCTGACAGTCCATCATCAACCAGCGTTCCCAGGATGGCAAAAAGGGAAATGCACACCCCCTTGGCAAGTCCGAAATGAACACCCCACATACCTCAACTCCACAACCATGCAACTCACAACTCTGGCAATGCACACATCACAAAATCACAACCAACATGCACAACAACATGACCACCCACCAGACACGACAGAACAACTTACAATGGTAACCTGGGCAAGCCCTGAACATGAGCCATCAACGGCATGGCACCTCAGCCACATAATAGCCGAATGTGGGTAGAGGTGGCAACCAGGCACGTGTGAAGGATGCAGTAGAACCATGATCGGGAAAGCACACAATGCCAAGAGTGGCGGAGATGTGCTGGACAGACCGCAGTATGCAGAACACACCCATATCCATGGCAACATACACCTCTGGCGTATGGAGTGCAGTGGACAGTGGACGCAACCATGCCACCCCAGCCAGTGGGGGAGCTCGCAGAAATGTTGCCTGTGACGCCACCCCCTAAGCGTCACCGGAGTGGGATGGCCCGGCGTAAGCCACGCCAGCGTAGGGGTGTGAATAAAAAGCACGTAGGCCTGGGCGTGGTCCTCTCCTGGAAAGTCCCACGTCTCTGCCAGGGCGGCGCCTCCCACCCCGCCACGAGGCCGACGCCGTCCTCGTGAGCGTAGTTGCCTGCGATGCTGTGCGCCTGCCAGACCCCGGCACGCTGGACCACGAACCCGTCAGGCCCGCCCCTGCGCAGCCAGGCCACACTGATCACCTGCCGACACCGGCATGTGTCAAGGAGGGCCCACCACGTGCCGGCGCAAGCTCCAAGCCCGAGTCCCGCGACCTTAGCAGCCACCTCAGACCATCACGGCCTCCACGACACAGGCCCGCTGTATTCCCTTTTCGTTGACGTACTCCACTGCCGCCTTCGGCCTACTCCTCGGACCAGTAGGTCCCATATGTGAAACTGTGTCCTGAGTCATGAATGGCAGTGACCCCAAATCCCGGCCAGCGGCCACAGCAGCAGACCCCCCCCCGATCAGTGAGGCATAGTTCCATATGGGCATCTTGCGACACGTGGTGCCACTAACCCTGTCCAACGCCAGCCGGCTACACGTGGTGCCACTAACCCTGTTCAATGCCAGCCAGCTACACGTGGTGCCACTGAACCTGAACAACGCAGGCCGGTGGGGCCATCCAACCTATGCCGGTGACACTAGGTGAATGGGCCGTGCTGACCGCTGCCTCAGGCCTACACCACGGTCAGGTAGGTCACACATTTGGAACTGAGTCTTGATTACACCATGGCAGTGAACATCATTTAAGGCAGAGAACAATTCACTATTCTCCCTTCGATGTGGTGCCAACAAGTCTGTGCATGGCATCACAACCACACGTGTCTGTGGGCCTACGCGGACCACTGCCCTCGGCCTACGCTGCGCACGAGTGGGATCACACATTTGGAACTGAACATCGGTAATTCAAAAGGCAGAATACATATTATCGCACGCACGGAGAGGCGTAAGAGGATGACGCGTTGTAGTCCGGAGGGAACAGGATCATCGTTACGGAGGTGATTGAACACTACCGACAACTGCCACTGTGTCACTAACTCTGTGCCTCGCGAGCCAACGACACGTGGCTGTGGACCACTGCTGACAGCTGCCTCCGGCCTACACTGCGGTCCAGTAGGTCACAGAGTCTTGATTTGGCAATGTTGGAGTTCACATCTGTGTACCGGCATGATCGCAGACTGCATCCCCTCTCAGCACCTGTGCCACTAAGTGTGTTCCCCGACATTCATGGACACTCACTGGTCGTACATTGGTGGCGTTTGAGTCTATGGACTAGGGGCTAGTTTTCATCCTCATGTAGCTGATACAGAATTGTTGGTGAAAACGAGGGTTGCGCTTTCCACTCCTCCATTTGCTGCTTCCAGATAACATCAGACCTTCCGCATCATGCCCTGGAGGACACCTTTCACTGTCCCCCGCAACACTCCGCAACATACACCTCGGACATTGATGGGGACCCGCTCAGGTCGCATGGCCCATCTGACTGCACCCCAAGTCACCGTCCTGTGGCTGGGTGCCTGTGCCGGCCGCAGTGCATCCGGGGCCACTAACTCTGTGCTGCTCAGGCCCCTTCTTCTGAGACATTGAATGGCCTCTGTAGCGATGGTCTTGGGGTCATCAGTGCCATGTGTCTGTGGCCCTGCGCTGTCCGCATCCTCCGGCCTCAACTGCGGGCCACCAGGGCCCACACATAGCATCGAGTCTTGACTGACCCGGACGTCGCATCACCGCAGGAGGCACACGCCACCACCGCAAGGACCACCTCCAACCGCCATCTGCCAGAGTCGAAACGGTGGTCCTGACAGACCTACGGAGTTGCTCAGACCTGTCGTGGATGCCATCATCGGCCTGATACCCTGCTCAGCACTCCAGGTGCTAGTGACTCAGTGCACCGCAAGCCATTGTCCGTTACTGATTGAGTTTTGTGCTGTTGTGAGGTTGCGCAGCAATGTCACCTCATGCAGTGGGGTAGACCTGGGACTATGATGAGGAAGATGTGTCATGTGTGCGGATGGGAGAAGGCACAGACAATGGGAGGGCAGGAGGCAACAGCCCCAAGGCAGGAATGCAGACTGGTGGTGGTAGTCAAGCTACACACCCGGATCTATTACTGGGTATTGCGCTGTGGACTGCGGACGCAACTGTCACCTCAGGCAGTGTGGGAGACCTGGGACATTGATGAGGAAGTTGATGCAGGTGTAACACACCCCACTGCATCTGCATCAGGACTAACCCGAAGGGACACAATCCTAGCAATTTCCTCACATGAGCGCGCTCTTCTCTAGTGCCCCTACCTCAGTGCACTGCAACTCACGGAACCTCCTGACTGAATATTGGGTGACCTCTGTCCTTACTCCGGATCCCTCCATGTTGCTCTGCAGTTGACTCTGTTATGCTGGTGTTTTCTGTTTCCATTACACTGGTGTCCACTGTTGAGGTGGTTGCCAGCACCAAGCACTCCGTGCGGGCTGGCTTATACTCACCCCACACACATCCAGCACAGGCGTCATTGTACATGTGGCCCTGCCAATAAAGGGGCCGGGCGCACGTGCCCGTAGCCAGTTCAACATGATATGGGCATGTGTCCCTGTGATCATGTTGTATGCATATTGGCCCTGGGCCCTACGACATTACATTGTGCTGTGTACAGCGGACGCAGACATGTCACCGCAGGCAGTGGGCTAGAACCTGGACATGTAGCTTTGTCCTCACCCACTCAATTCGTAAGGGGAGTGGACTGTGCCGTCGTACGCAGAGCCAACGTGGGTGTGTGACTGATATGTGCGTGCCCCTGGGCGTGGTTCTGTACTGGGTATGTGCATCTGCATGTGTCTCTATGGCAGTGTGAATCTCCTTTGTGGGGTGTAGGTGGTCCCTGAAGGATATTGGACACCCACGTATGTGTTCTAGTTCGCATTCCATGGGTTCGGCAACAATCGCACCTGTTGGGCCACCTCCTTTTGGCGTTCTGACACCTGGCACTGGGGTGCCATGTGTGGGTCGGTGAAGTGTTGTGAGCCAGCCGTGATTGGGGGTGCTTCATGCTGTGTGGTCTGTTGCAGGGGCTGGGTTCTCCTCTGAGTAGCTTGTCTGCCCTGGTCCTGGTGGTGGGTTGTGTGGGATGTCCATGGGCTGTTGTAGGGCGTTGGTGTCGAAGGTGTGGTGTTCGTCTCCGGCATCACAGATGGGTTGTCTGTTCTGACCTGCTGGAGGTGTTGTTTGTCCCTCTGCATTGTGAAGGGGAGGTGCATGTTGGCATTGTGAGGGCGCCTTGTTCTTGTGGACATGCAGACTGTGTGACAATGTACATTGTGACTGTTTGGGCGGTGGTGGCTATTTGAGTTGGGACAGTGTACATTTGGCCTACATGGCTGATGTGGGGTTGTAGCCGTAGATATGCATCTCACAGTTCCCTGCTCTGTCCAATGTGATTGTTCTGTTTCTGCGCCTGGGCGGACCCAGTTGTGTCCCCTGTTCTGCAGTGTGGGTGTTGCACTTTGTGCCACATTGTCATGGTATGTGCTGTGATTGCTATGTGTGTGTGCTGCAGTGTGCCACGGGGATGGGGAACATGTCCCTGGGTAATTGTGGGTGTCCAGTGTGCTACACCTCGTTGTGCATGTGTGCCATTGTGCCCATCACCCCCCGTCCCCCCAGTCCCTGTTGGATCCTCACCCTGTTGTTGATGTGTCGGGTCCTGTCGAGCTGTGTCCGTACTCCCACCTCCTTGCACCGTCTTCACACTGATGACTGTGGCCTGGGTTTCCTCCAGCTCCTCCTGTGGTGCTGGACTGCCACCTCCTGTCGCCGTTGCTGCCTTCCTGTTGGCAGCGGGTTTGTGCCTGGTTTAGGTTGTCACGTCCTGGCGGCGCCTCTTGGCCTCCTGCATTGGCCTCCTCGGCACTCCGACTGCATTCCAGGTGGTCTGCTTGTGGGTCAGTTGCTGGTGGTGTTCTGTGACTCCGTGGCGCTGGTCTTGTTTTCCTGCGGTGTGCACCCCGTCTTCCTCTCCCATTTCTCCTTGGCCTTCCTCGACCCAGTTGTTCCTTGCTGGTGGTCTGTGGGGGTTGTGGGGTTCGCGTTGACCTCTGCGCTGGGTCAGGGTGCATCCATGTTGCTACGTGCTTTGGCTTGTTTCTGGTGTGTTGTTTCTGTGGTTTTTATGGTGCAATGTCCTGCCAGACGCGTGGGATTTGCAGGCCTGTGGCTGCTTTTCGCTACTTTTTGTACCGCGATTGGCCTCATCACATGATTTCTCACGTTCGCGTTTTGCATTTTTTCGGCGTGGCGTTGATTTTCACGCTGACATTTGATGCGTTATCTGGTGACTATCGCATGCTACCGCCTTGTTGTGAATTCCACGTTGACACGGGGTTATTTTCGCGCGCTAGGCTGCGATATTGAAAGTTGCATTACGCTACTCTTGCGGTAGTTATCACACGTTCTTGTGAATATACCCCTATATGTTGCTATGAGAATAAACCTACCTTTGTGTTTTTTAACTTGAGTACACGATAATGTACCTTACGTGTAATGTAGTAATTTATATGACAAGTATCCATAGTATGGCCTGGTATTTAACATTAAGATACACAAACTACTATAAAGTTGATCCACTACATTATAAATAAGAACAATATAACCTTTCTCTGTAAAAGTAAGTTAGTAAGCCAGCACCTAATAGACTTTCTGCCCCTCCTGGGAGGTAGATAGGATATTCCCACCAATCTGCCCCATCCAGGGGCAGAGAGCCCACTAGACACCAGGGATTTCAAAATGGCACCAAAACAAACAAAATAATGGGGCAGCCAACCCTGGCATCAAGTCATACCCCTAACCCAGTGAGATCAATAGTATCTTTATGCCCACCTGTGGGCAGATTGAAGGCTTGCCGTAATTTGGGAGGTTGCCCCAAAACTGCCCCCGGGGAGAGGGGTAGTACAAAATCCCCCTGACTCTGGGATTTTGCTTTTGGGGCTTAACAAAGTACTGCGGCGCTTGCACTCTGACATTACCCCATCCCCACCCCAAAATGGACAAACCTGTCATCCGCCCCGCCCCCGCCCCCCCCCCCCAGGGGCAGACAGGAGACTGGCCCCCAATTTGCCCTGCAGGGCAAGAAAGCCACTGTATGGCAGGAATATATATTTTCTAAAGCATCCCATCCCAATGGCAGGCAGAAGGTCATTTGATTCTTTTGGGTGTTGTTTTTACATATGGGCCAGGAGAGTGTGGCTAACTCCCCAAATGGTGAATGGCTATACTTTTTGGGGTTAGCAAGGCTGCCACTTGGAAATCTTACCAGACCTAGACAGTTGTGAAAACTAGGCATCCAGGGGAGTCTAGAGTGGTGTGTCTGGCATGGTTCTCTTGAGGTTTTCTTACCCAAAATGCCCTGCAAACCTCAAACTTTGCCTGAAGTTACACATTTTCCTTAAATTTATGTGATGGAAACTTCTAGAATCCGCAGGAATCCACAAAATTCCTATGACCCAGCGTTGCCCCACTTATGCCGATAAAAATGCAGCAACACTTGTGTGGCCGGGCCTAATGCCTGCGACAGGAACGTATCAATTCAAGGTCAGTGGAAGTCCCCTCACAAGGTGTTTTGATCGGCACAAGTGGGGCATTGTTTGGTGGTAGGAATTTTGTGTGGATTCCTGAAGTTTCAGGCAAATTTTGAGGTTTGCAGGGCATTGTGGGTAAGAAAGCCTCATGGGATCCATTCAAGGCACACCACCCGGGAATTCCCTGGTTGTCTAGTTTTCTAAAATGTCTGTGGTTTTTAGGTTTGCATGAGTGACACCACAGCCCAGCTCCAAATACTGCAAAAATCCAATGTAGGGAACCGGAGATATGAATTTTCAAAGATTTAAAATTATATAGCACTTAGAAGATTATAGCACCATATTGGGATACCTGCTCACGATAGACCGGGTCAAAGTCAAAGTTTCAGGCCGACCGCGATGGAGCCCTGGGCGGCTACAGCTCGCGGCAGGTCCCGATCTCAGTTTCTACCTTCACACTTAGAAACTTTTCTGGAGCTTTTCTCCCCGAGGTCCCTCGAAGCTCCCAGCCAGTCCGGATTCGGTGAGGGTTCGCCGGATTACCTTTTGACGAGCTCCTGGTCAACTTCCCTGGAGCGGACTTAGAAACGTTTTCTTTAGCGCTTCAGCGGGGCAACCCAGGAGCCCAGGCCGACACGCGATGGAAGGCAGGCAGCTTGGCGTTCGCGGTTGCTCCCTGTCACCTTTTCTACGAGCTGACTTAGAAACTTTCTGGAGCTTTTTCTCACGGGGTCTCTCGATGCTCTTCATGTAGCCAGATCCGGTAAGGGTTCGCTGGCCTCAGATTTCTTCTACTCCCGGTCAAACTCTGGAAGTCGGACCGACGGAGCTTTTAGCGGGACGAACCTGGATGGCTTGGCCGGCTCGCGGTTGAAGGCAGGCGGCTTGGCTGACCAGGTTGAGTCGGTCCCTCTATGGAGCTTTTTTTCAAAGTTCCTCCAAAGTTCTCCAAACTTCTTGAACTTCTTCCTGAAGTTCCTCAAAGGGTCCCAAAGTGTCTCAAACTCACTCCAAGGGTCTGGAAGCTCCAAGATGGTCCTTGAAAGTTGATGACTTCAGTTCCCACAATCCACTTGGACGTCACCCTTACAAATCCACTGGTAGTTCCCCAGATTGATGATCCTTGGTGGTGAGGGTCCAGGTGAGCTCTGTTAACCTGTAGCTTGCAGGGAGTCCACTCTTTACTTCTTTTTCAGCAAGGTAGTCCACAGGGCTGTAGTTTCTGATGGTGCAGGCTTCAGAGGTCAGGCCTTAGAATTTGCACAGCAAAACTTCTCAGCTTGCCCCATTGTCTTGCTTTCTTCAGTTTCAAGCAGCAGATCTGGAGGGCTCTGCCCCTCTCAGATACTTATTCTAAGTTCTCTGGGTCATGCAGGAGGTCACTCCTGACCAATGGGAGCAGGGTAACTCCTCAAATATATGACCGCATCCTGTGGAGTGTGGCATTATTTTGTCCCAGAGTGCATCAAATCTTCCAAATCCATAATGGCTGATTTTCCAGCAAGGAGGTAAGAGCTGGCTAAACACACCCCTAGGATGGCAAATTTACGACTATTCCATGAAGCCACTCTCTGTGGAGAGCGAGGAGCAAGATGGAGTCAGAGTGAGCACTCGCGCTGATCGGCCGCTCACGCTAGTTGCGTAACCGATCGGCTAGGTGCCCTGCGATGTACGGACAGACGCGGAGACTACTGGCGGGAGGATCACAGATGTCCGGTTTTCGCTCACAGCGGTATACAGTTGCTGCCGCGGTAATCTATCATATTTCCCCCGCGGATTCCCTTGCGCTGGAGGACTCTATTCTCTACCTGGATTTTCTGGATTATTGAAATTCTGGCCCCGGACTTGGCTGCATTCACTGCCTCAGTCCTATCAGGACACGAGAAGAATCGGCGGCAACAGCATCAGGGCAACCCTGGGATTATGAGCTGCAGGGGGGTCAAGAAGGGCAGCAAGCTGAAAGCGACCATTGCCAGCACTGAGTCTAGAGACGCCGCTCCTACGGAAAGCACCACCCGATCTAGACATGAGGTTAGTGGGAGTAAAAAGCCGCTGGGGAGGTCCGGGGAGGTGGGTTGCCTAAGGACTCAGTGGGCGCTCAGCCACCGATAGCTAAAATATTTTTGGGTGCTAAAGGACAGCCTCCTGTTATAAACACCAAGACTTCTATACATACTCCTCCCCTTGAGTGTGCCCCCCTAGATCGGTTAACTTCCCAAATACCCGTGCCAAGCCAGCAGCAAGAGACCTGTTTAACAGAAGCAACCCCAGTGGAAGTTCTGCAAGCTGACGCAGGAATCATTGCGGGCCCACAAGGCTCGACTGAAAACTTAAATAGTTCCCCATGTCTCCCTGCTGTGGTCATCTGTAAGGGGCTAATCGAGCAGCAAAATCAGCTATCTTTAGCTGTTACAGTTCAGAACACGGACGGCTGCCCCTACATGAGTGGTTCTACGAATGGTCCTGGTGATCCCTCCATGAACTCTGAGGCTGGTATTACTAACTACATCCTGGGCCTGGAAGCTGCCGCTGGTGCACAAGCACCGTGGACTCCAGAAACCGGGCCTGAGAACTTTTACTCGGTGTCTGATGGCACAGGGACCACTTCCGACGAGGGGGCCTTGACACAAGTGAAGATGACAGCGAGGAGTCGATCCAAAACACTGGAACGGTGCAACGATCCAAGAAAGCAAGGAGTAAGGGCAAAAGACGTAGCCAACTTAAGTGGGACTACTCAGACTCACAGATGTCCTACCCCTTGGCTGACGACGACGACTCCCACATGACAAAGTGGGAAAAGGCAAAGAGCTTGCCGGCAGATACTTCGGAGCCCTCACTAGCTTCAATCTTAGCCTCAATCAAAGAATTTCAGGAAGAGGTTCGGGCAGACAACCGCGCAGCCAAAGGGGCTGCTAAAAAGTTGCAAGGAGGCCTAAGACGACTGAATAAAACATGTACTGATATAAGCGACCGTGTTTCTATGATTGAGGGCGTACCGAATGTCTGGAAATTGAGTCCACGGCTGTCAAAAAGCAGAGCGAGACCAACGCTGCCTGCCTAGTGGATATAATGTCCAAACTGGAGGAACAGGAAAACCGCCAACGCAGAAACAACCTTCGCTTGCTTGGAATCCCGGAGGGAGAGGAAGGCGAAGATCCCAGGCGTTTCATTGTAAAACTCTTGCAAGAATCCTTCCCCGAACATCCAGGCTGGGATTGGGATCGTGAGGTTCAGAGGGCACACCGTTTTCCCTTTAACATTAGGCGACAGCGCGATGGCAGCAGTGCAGCGGGTGGACAACCAAGGGTGTTCCTGGTGTACTTTGGGAACTTTCTTTTGAGGCAATTAATATACGATCAGGCTCGCCCAAACTCTAAGAAGGGGGCTAATGGAATAACATTTTTTGCAAAGCCCGACTTTTGCCACCAGACAGTAGAGCGAAGATGGCGTCTTAGACAACTAATCTCCCCATTCCAGCAACTGGGAGCACAAGTATACCTAATGAACCCTGCCAGACTTAAAGTAATTTTTAATGGGGGTACAAAAATCTTCTTGTCTGAAATTAAGGCAGGGGAGTACCTGGACGAGATTAAATCTAAGAAGGGTCCAAAATAAAGAGACTACCACTCGGGCATGAGCAGGGCAGGGCAGGGGAGGACTAAGGAGGAATATATTTTGTTATTTCTCCATCATGGCTTTCTCTCGTTCCTCTTCACTCCCTCCCTGGGTTTTTCTTCTCTCAACAGGCTAGTTGTATGTTAAATTTAAAATTTGTCTATCTAGCTGAGGGGGATCTAGCCGAACTCATAACTAACATATCCTAGGCGTGGTCTGCGGCTGAGACTCACTACTGACTACCATCATTCAGGTTATTCCTGATTGCTCAAAGATAGGGGGGGGTGGGTTGGGGGGGGAGGAGGGGTATCTAGAATGACACAGAGGAATCAAGGACACCTTTTCACACATAATCACTCACTTAGACGTTGGGTAAGGCTAAAAAATTCACCAAATGAAGTGCACTCAAAGGATCAAGAAAATTCCGGCTTAAATCTTTTTAAAACATCCAAATGGCTAAAATAAATTCACTCAGGTTTATCTCTGCTAACATCTGTGGGCTGAATGATGCTTTAAAAAGGCAAAAAGTAGCGCAAGGTCTGCGCTTTCTGGGGCGATATCATTTGCCTCCAGGAGACTCACATAGAGGGATCACAAAAACATTTACTAAACTCGTTAGGGTTTAAGGTTGTGGGGGCTACTACACAGGGTGCCAAAATTAAAGGGGTAGGCATTTTGGCTGAAAAGAGACTTCTTCTAAAAATCCCGCGTCAAATCTGACTCACTAGGTAGATGGGTAATCTCTGAATGCCATCTTTCCCCTAATCCCCCTTTTACCTTGTGCTCAATCTATGGAAGTAATGTAGACGACCCAGGGATCATAAATTTGATTTCTGGGGAGCTAGCTCACTGGCCTACTCCAATAATTATTTGTGGCGATCTTAATATTAACTTGCCTTGTCATTGGAAAATGGGCAACAAGTGGAGGTATAAAGGTAGAAAACCCCTAGTATACCAAGCACTTATTAATCTAGCCCAAATTCATGGGTTAAGTGATGTTTGGTCTAATATAAACTCTACTCAACCCGGCTATACCTACTTTTCTGCCCCACACCGGACATTTGCTAGACTAGATTATTTTTAATCTCATCTTCTCTATTAAGCAAATGTACCATAGACATTGCTCCACGCTTCATGTCGGACCACAATCCACTCATTTTAAACATTGGGGGATTGGGGAACTGGAAAGAAACACCAAGATGGAGTTTCGAGAAAGCGCTATTGCATGATGAAGGCTATCGGTCTCATATTCAGGTATGGATCCAGGAGTTTCTGGAAATAAACATAGGTACGGCCCCGACTATGATAGTTTGGGATACACTGAAAGCAGGTATTCGGGGAGAGACTCTAAGATTCTCAATCAGGAAAAACAAGAAAGAAAAACTAATAATGTGTGATCTCCAGGATAAACTAAAAAAGCAGAAATAAAATTAGTCCAAATGGCTCAAACTGGAATGGACACTGAGAACACTCAACAAGAAGTAATACTCATTAAGGCGGAAATAGGGGCAGTATTTTCAGAAAAAACCGCAGCCAAGTGGGCGGCAATACGGGAAAAAACTATGAGTGTAGCGACTGCAGTGGTCACCATCTTGCTATTAACACCAGGCAGCAGGCTACAAGCAATGAAACATCTGCAATCCAATTGTCAACAGGGATAGAGACCAGTGATCCTACTAAAATACAAGAGGGTTTTCGAGAATTCTACGCCGAGTTATATACAGAAGAGAATAGGATGTCAACCGACTTAGGAGAAACTGAGATTATCAACTATATAAAAGCGGTCGATCTAAGGCAGCTTAGCCAGGATAATTGCGAGCTATTGGATGTTACTCCGAACTGGGATGACATCACAGAAGCTGCCTGATGGGAAAGCTGCAGGAATGGATGGCATTCCTGTGGAATTTTATAAAATTTTCGCTCCTCAAATAAAATCTATTTTTCTGGCTGTCGTTACCGCTATATTTAATGGTGCCTCCCCTCCTGCCTCTTGGTCCAATGCTAAAATATCTATATTTCTTAAAAAGACAAACCACCCTTAGAGATGGGCTCATACAGGCCTATCACACTTATAAATTGTGACTCCAAAGTCTTTTCCAAGATCCTCGCAATAAGAATGTCTTCAGTAGTTGAGTCCCTGGTATCAGAATGGCAACATGGATTCATTCCAAAGAAAAGTACTACCGAACACATTAGGCGGGCTATCACACTGTTTGACGCAGCACAGGTTGCGGGAGACCCGATGTCACTGATATTATTAGACGCTGAAAAAGCCTTTGATCGGGTCTCCTGGCGGTTCCTGTGGTGTGTCATGAGGAGGATGGGCTTCGGGCCAAAACTTACGCAGGCTGTACAAGCTCTGTATCAGAGCCCGACGGCCTGTGTGTTGATTAATGGGGGCTAACTGAGCTATTTAACATCTCTCGGGGCACTAGGCAGGGTTGCCCTGCTCCCCTTACTCTTTGCCCTTTATATAGATCCCCTAATCAAGAAAATTGAAAAGAATCCAGCAATCCTGGCAGTAAGCATGCAGGAAGCGACACCAAAATTATGGCCTACGCTGACGACCTGGCCATAACCACCCCTGAACCTGAGAGTGCTATTTTGGCATTGGAATTGGAGGCACAGAAATTTGGGAAAATCTCGGAGTACGCACTGAATCAAAAGAAAACCCAAATAATAGTCAATAAAGAAATTAACTGGATTGATAGTCGGATTGTCCCGAAGGCCAAATATTTAGGGGTAACATTAACTGCTAATATAGACCAAATTGTAACTGAGAACCTATCCCCTCTGGCCACTGAAACAAAGCGAGCCCTTAAACAAATTGACAATTTACACCTGACTATCGTGGGTAGAAGCAATGAAATTAAAATGACTTACTTTCCGAAATTGCTATACTTTTTTCGGGCCATTCCACTGGAATTCAGCAAAACTAAGTTGCAGAAATTTCAGCAAATCTTCTCGCAATTTATTTGGGCTTACTCACAGCCTAGGCGGGCTCTAAAGCAACTGTCCCTCCCCAGGGAGCGGGGTGGCTGGGCTCTTCCTAATATAGTGCTTTATTACTGGGCTTCCGTTCTGCAGTATAGTACTGAACTGGTGAAGGAATACTCTTTCTCTCTTTCAACCGGGCTTCCTTCACCATTTCAGCTCCAACTGGGAGAGGAGACCCGCGGCTGTCTTCTTAGACAGGTATCTTTCGGATACTACAAGCATGTCAGATTTAAGACACTGATGAATTCGTTTAAGGTTTTCCGCAATATCCGCAGAATATACGGGCTGGGCAGACTTAATTATTACTCCCCTATCAATGCAAACGGCAACCTGCCTGCTATCTTTGGCAGGTCTTATCTACTAGACTGGTATAAAGCTGGTATTATAAAGTTAGGAGACCTAATTTCCAGCGAAGGAGTTAAATCCTTTGCAGATTTACAAAACAAATATGGATTGAAAAACCAAGATGCCTTTAAATATTTTACTATACATGACTTTCTTTCTCGAAAGGCTGGGGGACCAGCAGGATTTTCAGAAATCGAATTCATCAAAAGGTTACGGGCCCCAGTGACTCCCCGGATAGGTCATATATACTCCGCACTAAATAGTCAAACCCCTGATGACCTACCTAGAATCGCAGATAAATGGCTTGTAAAACTGGCGGCCCCACATAGTACGTTTTATAAATCACTGGAACTTTCTCAAAGCGACTTGCTGTCAGCTAAACTGCAGGTGCAACATTTTAAAACCATCTTTTTCTTATATATTACTCCTAGTAAAATTGCCAAATGGGGAGTAGGCAAGGGAACGCTGTGCCCTCGATGTTCGGAGTTTGGAGCTGACGCAATACACATGTTCGCCACCTGCCCGAAACTTACTCCAGTCCTTCTTAAAGTACAGGATTTTCTGGGGAGGGTTATCTCTCAGGCTCTAGTGCTGACCCCCATAACCATCCTGTTGGGGACACAAGAGGAGGCCAACAGGGTAAGGGGTGGAGCGTTTATCTTTGTCGCTATGACAGTGTGGAGGATCTGTGTTGCTTCAGCATGGATAGAGACTGACCCCTCCTTTTTCCCAATGGTTGGCTAGGCTAATGGCGACCTACCACCTTGAAAAGGCTGTATATGCTAAAAAAGGTCGTAAAGGGCGAAAGAAGGGGTTGGAGATTTGGGGTTTCTCACCTCCTGGTTGGCACAGCCTGGCCCAAATGGCTAAATACTTAGTTCTGAGGAGGGCAGCTCATGGCTGGCTGTAGTCCTGACTGTGCTCTCTCTTCTTTCTTCCTTCTATGTTTACGTACTTTCTTTTTTTTTTCTTTCTTTTGTGGTACTTTCCTCGTCTTTTCTTCTTATTTACCGCTCGTCTGCTCAGTCTTATTTCTTATTTCTATTCTTTTTTTTCTTCTTTTTCTCTGATTTATAACCCAATTTCGTGGTTTATATATATATATATATATTTTTTAAATTATTATTTGTGTCCTTGAAAACATTGTCATCTTGTGGTTGTTTGGGGTGGGGGGTGGAGGGGTGGGAGTCGAACTGATATATCTTTGTATTTACTGCTTTGGAAAAAAAAAAAAAGAAAAAAAAAAAAAAAAGATGGCAAATTTACTTGGACTCTCCTCCCTGCATCTGCTCATACCTTCCTTAATCCTACCATCTGCCTAAGGTGGAAAGTTCAGAGTTGTAAATGACACTGTTCTCTGCTCTTCTCTTTGAAGAACATAGTTTACAACTCCTCCCCCTGGCCTGGCATTCCTATGGAACAGCACACTGCCCTGCCAGCAGAGCTGGTTGACCCCAGGGGCTCTTTATCACCTCTTCAAGGCAGCCTGGCTAATCCACTTAACTCTGACCAATCAGGGCAGACCACTGGAAGGCTGAATTTGGACTTACAAATAAGAAAGTCTTATAACTTCTTGTATGTACACTGTAGGAGAAATTCAACAATATTATATTGTGGAATTTATTAATACCATTCGGGGAAGTCTTTGAATGGCACGTCTAGCCCTCTCCTATCAATAGTTATTAGATAATAACTTCCTACCATGTTAACCTATGTAACAGGGGATTTGCAATGGGAAAAATGACTTGGACCATTTTTCCAGCACCAGGACTTACAAAAACATATTTTATAAGTACTTTGCTTATATCTACAGGACCCCCACCCCATGGGACAACTAGGGAGACTTTAGGGGTTCTGAATCTGTAAAAATATTGCAGATCCTCACTTCACAGTGCTCCTAGCATCAAAGTCGAATTTGGGCAGCACTTTATCACAATGTGGGAGTGAAATGTAAAATTTCACTTACCCCAGGGCATATAGAACTCATTTTACAAGGGTGTACCTTATAAATATCTGACCCCCCACCCCTGGTACACCTAGGGGAGACCCTGGGGGTTCCTAATATGCCAAAACATTGTAGGTTATCCATTTTTAAGTGCCCCCAACCCCAAAGTCGAGTTTGGGCACAATTTACTTTTTAAAAGCAGTCCTGGTATCCAGGGCTGCTTTTAAACTGACCTCAGGCTTCAGCAGTGCACACATGCAAGTACAAAAAGAGCTGCTGGCCTCTAAACTGCCATGCCCTAGGGTACTAGGGACTTTTAGGTAGTTTCAATCCCCCTGCCCTATTATATACTAGGGGCTTATAGGGTAGGTCATGCCAATCACAGGGGTACCCCACCATACCATTGTGTACCCTAGTGTATGTAGGTGTTTTAACTGTATTCTAAATGTGTCTCTTTCAGCATAGCACTGGCCCTGGGCCTGGTTAGGCAGAGCCCAGGGTCAGTCAGTCAGTTACCACCAGAATCAGTCAGCAAAAAGTTGGGGGGGTGCCCAGGGCACAGGATGACTTTGCAACAGTCACAGATGAAAACGTTGTCACAAATGGCTGTTTTTTTCTACTCATTTTCAATATTTTTTTATTTGAACAGTTAGTTTCTTTGGGAAAACCTTAAACGATCTAAACATAGTACCCTTTTCTGAATTTCGAATTTTGTCTACTTTTCAGAAATCTATAGCTTACCTGGATCACCCATTGGTTTTACACTGTCTACCACAAACTGGAAGTAGGTTGAGACCACATAAATGAAGACAAAATGGACTACCTCCTTGAAAAATGCCAAAAATGTGGTAATTTTTTTTTTTATTCAGCTCTGCATGTTCCTGAAAGCTAGAACAGATGGTGACTTTAGCACAGCAAACCGTTAATTGATGCCATTTTTGGGATAAAAAAGGCACTTTTTCCGGGGCACTTTTTTCCTATTTTTCCCAAAATCTCAAAATGTAGCTATATTTTGCCCATTTTCTCAGCCCCCTATAGTGGAATACACACACCTTGGGTATCTTTAGAATTCCCAGGATGTTGAAAAAAGTAACAAATTTGGTGTGGCTACCTTATGTGGAAAAAAGTTATGGTGCATAAGCAAGAACCACCCCAAATAGCTAAAAACAGGACTCAGCACTTGGGGGGTGGGGGAGAGGCCCAGCAGTTAAGAGATTAAGATTTATTCTTATTATTATGGAAAGGTAATGTTGCCAGCTACACTCACTTCACACCATGCAGTGCCTTCCTGATGACAAAACAATAACACCACCAACATGGTTTCAAGTACTTTTGATAGGTCCAAAATGTATCAGCAAAGACCCACACTGCATTTAAATTTAAATTACTTTGGACATTGCAGTTTTCTTCAGGAGAGGCATATAACGACAGAAAACACAGTATGTTTCATATCTTGACCAGCACAGTAATACAGACTGCTCTTATTGCATACATTTCCATGTACATACCTTGTATGACTGCGCTGACTTGGTCGGTAGTCATTGTGATCGATGAGCCGATATGGTGCACCTCCCAACAGCAGGTCCATTGTGCCTCGAACAATGCAGTAGGATGGTAGAGGTGGCTTATCCCTTTGTATTTGAGGGACATCACCAGCTAAAGTGTGGAGGTTTGGCCGCCGTGGTAACGCTGACGGAAAGCAATTTTGTGTTTGTGATGGTGGATTTGCGACTATTATCCTGCCGTCTGCCGATTTTTGGCTCTTCATTCTGTCAACAGAGGAGTCTGCACGAGATTGTGATGGTGGAGCCCTGGTGGTCATTTGTCCGTCAAATCGCCAAAATATAGATCAGGCGGTAGTACGGTTCTGGCAGCAGATGGACGTACCGTCAATATTTGATGGTCCGTCAGCATCCGCCAAGATATAAATTAAATTAGGCCCATACTTCAGTACAAACTAAACTGATTCATGTTATCGAATTCAAAACAGGAGCGAGTGAAGTAAATCAATATACTCATGAAGTAGGACAAAGATGCATAATTTAAGTTTATGAAGTCGTAGTTTCTTTTTTCCTCATTTTGCCTGCAGATACTTGTTCATTGGCGGCTCCTCCGCTAAGGCGGAGTAGGGTCACCCCACTGCTCTCCGAGCAGTGAATAAAGGAAAAAAATTTATAATAACGTAACATTATTATCATTTTCTTTTTCCTTCTGCAGTGGCTCCATTGTTTCCTAGTGCGGGGCTGGGCCCCGTGACGCCAGAGCACTGCAGGGGGAGGAGTTGTGGCACTCTAAGTGTGCATGACATTTTGACTGGCCCTCTCAGGCCGCCCAAAACAGTCATGCGCACTTGCCATGTTCTCCATCCAGGCTGCATTACAGCCTGGGAGGATAGCATAACCCAGAATCCTAAGCCGAATTACGGCGCTCAGACCAATCACAACGCTGCATTGCAGCATTGTGATTGGTCAGGGGAGCTTGGGAGCCCAGGTGCTTCCTGCTGCTGGCCTCCAGGCAGGAAGAAGGCAAGAAGATGAAGAGGATCGTAGGTGAGTCAACGGTAACACCGGGCGTAGTCAGGTAAGTGTTTTTTATTAATTTTTATCTTTTTCATTTCCCCGACCTAATTCCCTCCTCCCTCCCCGCCTCACCACCCAAGTTCGGCAGCAGCCGCTACTGTACTTGTCCCACCCAACATGACATTTAAAGGAATTGTGCTTCCCTGCTTTTACTTAAGGATCCCTTTCCTGGAGTAGCCACGAGGAAATGCAATAGCCACTCTTGGCCAATCAACTCCTTACCCTGCTTTTGGGAATATTACTTTAGAAGTTCCAATTGCAGAAAGATATGCATGCAGAGTCAACAAAATAGTTGAGGCGGATGCTCACAGCTCAGCGCAGCAATGAGAGTATTGCTCTGCAGCAAAGAGGCCCTATTTTCTAAGCTTTGCCAGCATCGTGGTTCGAGATACAGGTACATTTTTTAAAAAAAAGTGAATTTGCTGGTCTAGGACATTGGAATACTGCACACCTCGAATTCAGACACATACTGGAATAAAATCACCTGTCTATGGAAAATATTGTTCCCTACCACCAGTAATGATGAAGTCATTTCTAGTACCAGATTTGGGTGATAAATTATATCCTGTGAGAAAGGCTGATTTTCCCTGTAAAATATATTTAATCCCACACTGAAGTAATATTCCATGTGACAATGTTAGTATTTGTGTATGGCCACTCTTCCATCTTCAAAGGTTCACTGTTCCGTGTTAAAGTTGAAATACAAACACTGCTTAAACACACCTGAAAGGAAGGTTTCACTGGAAAACATGAAACCCCCAGAATCATGAAAAGAGACTTTAGGACAGAGCATGCATGTAGGTGCTGTGGGGGTTCACACACCAACGCATAAAGTGAAGAGCGCAGCTTTCATAACTGCCAAAATACATCCTCTTTGTGCTGCAGATCTGTGACTAAGAGCCTGATTCTAAATACTGTACAGTTTCATTCAGTGTTTGTCTCATGTGTGTTGTTGCAATGCCCCACCAGAGTGCTAGAAGACGTGCTTGGTATTGTCCAGGTCCAGAAAACGGTCTTGTCTCCAGCAGCAATGCAGTTCAGGGGATGACATTTGCAGGGGCATTGTTTTGAGTTGGGAGGAAAAGACTAAGCGAGAACAGTGTATCAGCCAAGTAGCGGCAGAGAAAAGTCAAGGCAGCATGTGAGCAGAAGGGTTATGGAGCAGAGCGGGGAGGGCAGGCTCTGACTATTAACTGAAATCTGAAACCTTATTTTATGATAAAATTACCTTATTTGTTTAATCTTAAAATTGAAACCACTGTTTTCTTTTCTCAAGTGGATAACGGCAATGCACTTCTGTTCCACGTGTGATTCTTTCAAATGTCAATTTAAAAATGGGTCATGTGTCCCAGGTCCCAATAATAATTTGTTAAGCCTGGCTGCCACCCCCACAAGTGTTACTACATTCTCCAAAAAGACAGTCACCAAAAGTCTTTTACTGAAGGTGGAGCATCCTACACTATACAGATGCAAGTTTAATAACTCGGGACCCGATTCACAGAACTAATCTGAGACAAAATCCTAAACTTACTACTTTTGGTATTCACAGAAGGCATTTAGTAGTAGTAAAGTTAGGATTTTGTCTTAAGTTTGTCTTAAGTTTTGGTCTTAAGACAAAATCCTAACTTTACTACTACCAAATGCCTTCTGTGAATACCAAAAGTAGTAAGTTTAGGATTTTGTCTCAGATTAGTTTTGTGAATCGGCCCCTCCAACTCCAAATACTAGGAAAGCAAACATGGCACCACTACCAGACTTTGAGGAAGGTGATGAGGAGCAATCCCAAAGCAGGAACACAAGTCCACCTGTGGGCAGGACACACAGATACCATAGAGTCCAACAAGCAACAGTCCACAATGATAATGTTTCTGATGACATGGCAAACAGTTCTCCTTTGTTTGGTGGCCTGGAGAAATCCATCATCTTAGTACAGCGCCTGCAAGCCAAATAGATTAAGACTGTTAATAGGCATCTGCAAAGTATGTCAAGGTCAATGCTGCAATTTCAGCTGACATGGAGAAGGAGCAACCTCTGCAAAGACGCAGGTACAGGCAGCACATGGCATGCTATGAAGCCCCCGCTCAATCAATCAATTGATTGGCAGTAGCCATGACCACTCTTGTCAGGAGAACTGTCAATATATAAAATGACATGGGGCACTGCTGCCAAGATGTTGTATGTGGGCTAGTACAACTAACCACAGCCCTTGAAAACATACAGACACACAACCTGTCTGTCCCTAACATTTTGCTGCCACCTGAGAGTGAAGAAGGATCTAGCATCAGTGCCACATCTGTGCAAGAAGGATGCTGTACCAGGTGGACAAGCTGAAACACATCAGGAACTGAAATATCCCCTCCTTCACAACCCAGTCCTGCTGAGAAGGCAACCAGCACCAGAGAACAGAAAAAGTGAACACCTTAGACACTCAGAATTATGAGGCTACTTTGCAATGTTTGTTTTCTATACTTCGCTGCTTTGTTGACACAATAGCACATTCACTATGGATACAGTTGAGGATGAAGATATTCATTGTTGCATCCTGATTAAAAAATGATCTTTCAGTCATTCACAAAACATTACCCTCCTATGTTTTGTCTATTTCTCAGATGTGCTCATTGTTCTTACCTTAAAAATAGTTGTTAGTGATATCTGTACATCAAGCCCGACCCTCCACTGCATGTGTCCCATCCTACTGAATTTATAGTGGTGGTTGTTCCTCATCTGAGTCTGAATCTGGCTCGATGTTGATGTTGTGCAGACCCCTCCTTATGGCTATGTTGTGGAGAATGGCAATGATTTTGCAACAGTTCTCAGGTCTGTAAAGCAGTGCTCCCCCAGTCTTGTTGAGGCATCTGAATCTAGGCTTCAGTATGCCAAAGGTACAGTCTATGATTGGTTGTGTTGTCATATGTGCCCTGTTGTACTGTCTTTCAATTCTTGTTCTTAGATTCAAGTATGGCGTCAGTGTCCAAGGGCGCAAGGCATTTTCACTGTCTCCTTAACTAGTATGAAAAGGAGAAACCATTTAGTCATTACAGACACACTTATGGACACTGTATGAAATGAGTATGGTATTCTCTTACCAAGTAATAGGCCATCATCAAAGTCACCCTGAGACAGACGGTTATGTATTCCACTGTGGCAATGTGTGCTGCCTGGGAATCTGGCTATAAGGTCTGTAATGATGCATGAGGCATCACACACTACCTGTACATTGAGTGAATGGGTGCTTTTCCCATTTCTATGAATTAATTAATTTGCAGAGGAGAGACATATGGCAATATGTGTGTCATCAACACAGCCAATTACATTGGGAAACTGTGCTACCCTGTAAAATATGAATTTGGTCTGTTAAAAATATTGGGGAGTATTTGTTAAACACATATATTGGTTTACTTTGCTAACCATGATGTCCAGAACCTGTGCAGAAACCTTGAAAATGCACTTTGTGACACTCACCTTGCCAATGTTATTAAGCCCTGGTAATTGTCTGAAGCTAAAAGGTGTAGACTACACAATACCTGAACATGGGGTGGGATTGCATTGCTTCTGACTGTTGGGGTCTGTAGCTGAGGTTGTAACTCAGCAATCCATTCCAGAATGACCTCACTACTGACTCTGGACTTCTCATATATCTCCTCTTCAGTCTGTTCCAAAAGGGTGAACTGCATCCTAAATATCCTCTCCTGTCTCCTCCTCCTTCTCTGCCTACCAGCCAAAATCCGCATCTCTTCGTCAGGACATACAAAGTCGCCATTCTGAAAGAGCCAGATTTATTTAGGTGACTTTTCATAGTTTGCACCTGCCTACCCCCTGATACAGATTGATGGTAATTGCATTTCCTAAATGGCCATTTTGTGAATGTACGCAATTAGGAAATCCTTTGTACATGGTGTTAGCAAATCGCTATTTGGAAATCCCTATTTGCGATTTTCTATTTCAGTCAGTCAGTAAAATTGTATTTGATTTTTAATGAAAATCACAAAAGTATACCCGTAAGAATACATAAAAAGAAAAATCATAAAATCATCTCCACTGCTAATTATGCATGAATGTATAGAAGAGGACAAGCAAGGTGCTATGGAAAGTTAAAAGACATTAAAAAACACAGCATAAAACAAGCTATAAAGGACCAACCCAGTTGAAAGCATTCTCTACAAATCCCCCCCTACATAACCCCAGATAAAACGTGGGTCAGATAAAAACAAATAGTGGGAGATTTTAACAATTGAAGAAAGAGGAAAGCAGGCCTCATTTGGTTAATACTCATGGGCAAAAGAAGTGTACAGATATATTTATGGCGAAGATGAATAAATCTTGGGCATAGCATGACGATATGAAGAGTGTCAGGGAGGGAGGTATTGTCACAAGTACATGCCCGAAGGACTGAAACTGTACACCAAGACCCTCCGGCAGCAGGAGTTGACGGAACAGGTTAAGTCTAAAGTAGGTACCTATGATGAAAATTAGACATCTCAAGCAACAGATACGGCTCCAGACCTGGAACAGATTTCACCATGATAAAATGGCAGATGGTCCACTTGTGAAGGGCCACGGTTTCATGATCTGCAGCAGCCCTGTTGTTGAAAGGCTGTTTTAACCGTACGATGTACCTCCTATGAGCAGTTCAGGATGGCCCAACAAATTGAAAATGCGCCTGACATATGCAACCCTGGGAATGCTCAGCATACCATCCAAGCCCAAATTATCTCATATAGTGAGCCTATTGAGAGGCAGATCCTCTTTCAACCAGATGGACAACAAAAATAACAAGGGACAAAGCCCAGCCAGACTGGTTATATACCCCAGGCCCACTTCCTCATGTAGAATCTTAGAGGGGGTGCTCAATGGAACTTTCAGAAGATTTCTCAAGAAGGAATTCTCAACAAACCTGGAGCTGTGAAGAGGGAACATAGCCCCAGATTTCGCATCCATAACAAGCTAGCGAAACACACTTTGCCTGGAAAACTTTAATCATTGCCATTACATTGGTATGGCCCAGACGCGTTGCTAGGAGGCTGACCCCAATGATAGCTGATTTAAACCTTGTAGAAATGTTCTTTTCCTATTTAGTGATTTTCCAAAATGCGATTTCTACTGGATAGAAATCGCATTTTGCACCACCAAAAATACATTCCAAAATGGCATTTTGCATATCCTAGTGGCCTGAATTTGCGAATCACACCGTTAGGAAATCCCTTGGTACATATGGCCCTACGTGTATTTTGCAAAATAGAAATGCACTGCTACTCTGCTTTTTCCTCATTCATTTTGTCCCATGATCCATACGCTCCATTTTTTCAGCAGACCTGTTAAGACCTGTCCTCTTTGTAGTTACATGCCCATTCACATGCATAAAGATATTTTTATGTTGTTTTAAGGTCAGACAATGGTACAAGTCGAGTTCCCTTCAGCACGAGGATGGTTTGGTCTTATTTGTAACGTTAACTTGAGTGACAGGGCGTAATTTTAATTCCTCTGGTGGAATCAGAGGAATTTTGTAATTCTGCGTTATTCTTGTAACGAGGAATTACTGATAAATTCTGCCACTCCGGTGACCAAATTTGCTACTTAAATGTAGTGTTTTTGAAACGTAGAGGCACTGTCCCTCCTTTCTGCTGCATTTATTAAACACTCGGCGCCCGTAAAAACTCTGCAATCACTGCAGAGAATCCAAGAGCGCTGAGTGCTATGCAGTGGTGATGAAGCGGATAAACTGATGAACCCCTTAGTTGACATATAAAACCGTTTTTGACACTTTTGAGAGAAAATTGACAAATTGGTGCTCACTATACATTGGAGAATTTAAAGAAATAGATCATAAAAAGGCTTAGTTACTGAATCGTAAAAGCATGCAGATAAAAAGTGTAGAGTAGATGGAAACACATTGGATAACATAGGTTCATGTTTACTAAATCATATTGGTGTATTCTTTTAACGTGTAATAGAAATGTAAATGTGATGACACGTATTTTGAGATTTCATTAACCATCTTCTTTAAAAAATGAAGTGTGTGAAGAATTAATGAAAGTTAACATGGCATAGAAATATTTATGTGTAATTGTGAATGGTTTCATGTTTAAGCTTAATCTTTCCATGCGTGAAAAACGTGTACCAAGTGAGAAAAGAGAAACAGGTGTGCACGTTTATACAAATTCCAAATGCTCTGAAACTTTCAGAAAATAATCTTCATATATGTACTAATGAGAATTATTTGAAACGAGATTTACAATTTATAGTGTGAAATAGTTTTATATGTTGATACTTTGAAAATGTAGTAATACGCTATAGTTACATGTGTAATTTACAATTAAATGAACTCTTTTCTAAGAAGAAATTTAGCTGAATACAAAACCTGAATGTCATATTTCTCATATTGAAAATGTTTCATATATTGCTTATATTAGCTTAAATTCAGTGCAGGCCTGCCTGCATGCATGCATTTTTCCTTGTTGCTCGACTTCATTCTCATGGGAAAATAACTGAAACTACAAAGTGAATTGAAACTATGTTTTATTCTGAGAGTTCCCACTCACATACGAGGACTGTTTGACACAATTTCTGTTATTTTGGGAACATTTGCCTGAGAAACAGTCCCTTCGACTTCGCTCATGTGCCTTTGCAAAGGATCTTTGTTTAAGAGTACTATTCCTACCGGATGGCCTGATAGTTACGTAATTTGCACTGCCTGTATTTCTACAAAATGTGTCTACTTTATGCTGCATGACAATCACCCTATATGAACTGACCAATGGACTGAGTGGTCTGACCAGATGAGGTGACCCAGGAGGTGTCACCCCAGAACTTAAGGAATATAAAATACATTGTGCAATAAAGAGTGTGGGCGAAAATAGACTACTACTTCTTTTCCTTCTATGTGTAGATCCTGTACCTTTCAGGACTGAGAGACATCATTCATTTTCCTTGCAGATTCTACTGGTTTTCCTTGGCTAACGCATACGCTGTGTGCACTATTCCCTGACTCCTTCCTTTATGGGGGAGAACTTTGAGCCAATATGATTCATGCCCTTTCCCGAACTCTCCTAGAGCTTTGGTAATTGAGGACTCACAAGAACTAAATATAATAATTTCCTGATATTGATTTATTTACACTTCTTTAATTTACTGATAAAATCTAACCATCAATCAATCAATCAGGGGAAATTGTAAGCGCACTACTCACCCATGAGGGTCTCAAGGCGCGGGGAGGGGGTATGCAGCTCCGTTCAGTCGAAGAGCCAGGTCTTGAGCGTCTTCCTGAAAATGTTCAAGGGGGGGGTCGCGTCTGATGTCAATCGGGAGCTCGTTCCAGGTCTTGGCCGCGATGTAGGAGAAAGATCTTCTCCCTGTTCTGGCTCTGCGGATCCGCGGGAGTTCGGCGAGGGCGAGGTCGGTGGATCGCAGGTTTCGCTTGGGTGCGTGGAAGGAGATTCTCTCATTGAGGTATTGGGGTCCGGTGTTGTGAAGGCATTTGTAGGCGTGGGTGAGTATCTTGAAGGTGATTCTCTTTTTTATGGGGAGCCAGTGGAGGTTCCGCAGGTGTTGGGTGATGTGCTCGTGTCGAGGGATGCCGAGGCCAAGTCTGGCTGAGGTGTTCTGTACGGTCTGCAGTTTGCGGAGCAGAGACTTGTTGATTCCAGCATAGAGGGCGTTTCCGTAGTCCAGTCCTACATTAAGGTACCTCATCAAACATCAATTAGAGTAAAATCAGTTCATTAAATAATAGGGCCCACTCAATAGGTGAGTTATAGATCAATGAACAGTTAAAGGGTTCAATTTCAAAAATTAAGCTGTTGTAAGCATAAGCATAGGCATAGGCAGTTGTGTCAAACAGTCCTCCTATGTGAGCGGGAACTCTCAGAATAAAACATAGTTTCAATTCACTTTGTAATTTCAGACATTTTCCAATGAGAATGAAGTCGAGCAACAAGGAAAAGAAGAAACATTTCTTTTCTATTTGTTTGTCCTCTTTTGGGTTATGGAATATTAGATTATTGTAGCTAAAATACAGGGGTGGGTGGAATGCGGAGAATTTGATTCCAAAGAATCACGTGGAATTACATTAAAATTCCACTAGATTCCATGGAGTTCTATGCTGGGACAGAGTAAGCATTTTTTGCAGTATTTTCTTAGCTCAAAATGCACCCTTGTGTCAAAAAATAAATACGAGGAGCACCGTAAAATGTCCAAATGTGCTCGCTCCTCCCACAGAGATTAGAACCACTGCATACCACTTGGTAGACTTGCATACTCTGCGGTGATAAAAATTGTAATCACTGCAGAGTACGTATGGGCTCCAAGTGATATGCAGTGGTTTCTAAACATAGAGGGACTGCTCCCTCTTTCCCCTGTGCATAGTCCAGCTCAAACCAGTTCTGGGAACCATTGGCTCCTGCTCTGGCGTGAAACTGGACAAAGGACATGGGTGTAGCCACCCCTCTGTCCTGCCCCTCCCCTAGGAGGGTCCCCTGAATCTGTCCAACCCTTTCCTGTGGGTTACCTGGCTACAGGACTTTAGATTTTACCTGGACAAGATTCTACTAAGAAGAAACCAAGTACTTCGACTGTCTTCACAACGCTGGATGACTGAAGAATCTCCCTTGGAGTAAATGAGTTACTCCCCTGCAATAGCAGGCACCTAAGCGCATCTGACTGGCTTGCTTCTCCAGAGCTCCTGCGGACTCCGAAGATTCCAGCAACACAGGAGGTAGGTTCCCGAAGGTCGCTGAGGTTGATCTGACCTCTCAGCAATTCTGAGACCAGTATCCTTCCTGGGGACCGTGCAACCTGAACCCCTGTGTACTGCGTACATTTGCAAGTGCATATGCTTGATGGCAATCCCCGAGCTTGTGCATTGGACTCCGTGTAGTCCTGACCCCGAGCCACATTTGCACAAAAGATATCTGGCCTCCACTCACCGAGTGCTCTGTGGGCTGGTGCTTTGTAAATTTGCTTGAGGTCTCCTCGCGATCCCTGGTCTGTTGGCCTGTGGGTCCTGGCGAGGGTCACCTTGTTTGTTCTTGGGCTTCCCTGGTTGCTCCAGATGTGCCCTGACTCCCCATTGCTTGGAGAGTCCCCTGGACCTTGCTGGTCCACACCGTAACCTGTTTGTCCCTCCTGCGTTGGTTGCATTTGCCAAGGCTTGTTGGTGCTCCAGCCAGACATCGACCCCTCAGCACTCGACATCCTTTGTGGGACAGCTCACCTCCGGATCCTGGTCATCCTTGACATCTCCTGGTCCCCGTGGCTGCAGAGTCAAGCATCCCTACTTCGCACCTGAAGCACCCGACATCGGAGGGCATTCGACTACCGAGCCCCTGGTCACCTGACGTGACCCAGACTCTGTCCCCTCTGCTTTCAGGTTCCTCTCACCTAGAATCCAGGCTTGGATTCCACCGGACACTCTTCGCCTTCCCGGCAGCAGTACTTCTTTGCAGCACTCCATTGAAAACGACGAAGGTTTCCGACACCACTTGACCCCTATGCGCCCGGCTCCTCTGGAATAGGCAACACGGGTACCTTGGTACTTACTGGTGGGTTGGCTCTAGAACCTCCTATGTTCCAAAGGGTTTGCTTGAAGTCCTCATAGAAGTGTCCTTAAACTATAACTTTGTAACCGCGACTTTCCCATAGAGTTGTACGGAGCACGCAGTCGTGTTTCCTCATTGCACCCGTCCTCCGTGGGCTCCCTGTGTCACTGCCTTGGGTGGTTCCTTAGGGTCCCAGCGATTCTACGTGCTCTAGGCACTGTGTCTAGTCAAGTCGTGATTGTTATACCATTTTTTTTAGTATATGGTTCGGTCTCCCCCTGGAGCCCGCTGTGTATTGTGCTACTTACGAATATTCTATTGATTCAGTACAATGTGCTTTGTGTTCTAATCTCGTGTAGAGATTAAGTAGAGAGTGTTATATTAATAAATACATATTTTTATATAACTACTGTGTGGTTCTCCTTTCATTTGGTCATGCAGGAGGTGATATTCTGGTAAAACAAGCTGCTTTACATTCCTTCAAGATTAAGCCTGAAGGCTGCTCTGCACAGCTACCACTAGGATAGCTTTCTAAAGGTTATCTTTGACCTCATACATCATAAGGGTCATGTGGACTGGTACAAGGTGCCCACTTTAATTAGTGGACAGCATATACCAGGCCACCTTCTCACATTGGTGTGCAGTGGTTTGGATTTAAGCTTGCTATTGTTTTACCAGATAAATCTCATTGAGTGATTAACTGAAAACCACTAAGTATTAGGCACATATAATACATCAAGATTTGAATAAGTAAGTTTTACTGAACTTGGAGTTGGGTAAGTCAAGGGTCTAGCACACCCTTTCTCCAACTCAAGAGAGTTTAGTCTCCACTAGGTTAGGTAGGTGCCTACACCACATAACACTAGTATGTCTTCTAGAGGAGAAGCCAGTGGCTCTCTGCCAACTAGGTACAATGGCCTCTCATTTCAAGATTTGAAAGCCATGTGTGTGTCTAGGAAGTTGAGGACAGGGAGAAGTGCAAACACCCAACGTCTCATTGAGATTTTGCTCTTGGATGACCTTAGAAAGACCCCAGGGTCTGATGAGGTAGATAGAGTGGGTGGGGCAGGAAATGAGGAAAGGCCAGGAAGTGAAACCTTCTTTGACCTGGACTCAAACCCTGACCAGGAGAATCAAGATGATTCTAACCTGGACAACATAGAGCTTCCTTTAGGTGGGGGAGAAGGCCCCAGTGGCCCTCTCTTTACTCCACCAGGAAAGGTACAGAGTTTACCTAGGAGATCCAGGTCTCCCTCTGTAGAATCTTGACACTTAGGAACTTCTATAGGGACTTCCATATCAAATAAGAGGGAGTCCTCTTATGATAGACAGTGCCAACTTCTGGAGCTTGAGAAAATCAAGCTTAGACTCAAGAAGGAGCAGTTGGCCCTAGACAGGGAATCCCTAGAGCTCCCAAAGCAGGTCCTAAAAAAACGAAACATGTGGGTGTCCTGGGTGGGCACCAGGACACCCATAAAACAATTTAAACAAATTAATAGTTAAGAAGTAGCAGGATCTGCTTTTTTATTATTCACTGCTCCAAGCAAGGAGCATCCCATAATACCCTGTGAGGGCTTCATTACATTTTTGAAATCGTGGTGGTGCCCTTAGCCTTAGAAAGGGCAGGGGTACCACCAAGCATTTTTGTAATGTGATGGGGTTCTGATAGGAGTGCAACAGCCTCCCAGCAACATTAAAAAAAACTGTAATTCTCCTGGGTTCTTAAATCTATGACCCCAGTAGAGCTTACTATATGTTTTAAAGCAATCCAAGCTGGAGTTGTATGCTCTTCAGCTGGAGCGCATAGCCCCCTTGTGGTGGGTTCTATGGCTGCTCTTTATTGCCTGAAAAAGGTTAAAAGAAAGACTCAAGGACAGATTGATTTCTTTTTTTAGTACAGCTTTATTAAAATATATATCTATATATATGACAATCATTTCTATTAAACACTGCAATATGTGGCTTTGTATAATGTACATTGAATTATACTTATGGGGGACTTTATGAAAAACATAATATGCCTGCTTTATATAGTGTAATACCCTGATCCCTTCAGAAAGCTAATAGGCCCACTTTTTATATTTTGGTGTTCTTATCTTTTGACAAAAGTTAGTAGGTCTGCATTACTTAAAATTACACCATTTATATTGTAACACCACATAGTCAGGCATGTGTTCCTGCAGGGGATTGGGTGCCAGGCCCTGTCCCCAACCCTCCTCCGCATGGGGTTTTGGGCAGTGTGGGGTTTGGTGCAGGGTCTGGTTAAAGACTGTGCAAGCTGGGCAATTGGCTGCCTGCATGGGGTTGGGTGTGCAGGCGGTGCCTGAACCCTCCTCCCTGCAAGGGGAGGTTGGGCACTGTGGGGTTGGGCACAGGGCCTAGGCTAATAGGTCACAAAATCACCATGCGCAGAGTGTCACAGAATGACCCTGCCTAATAAATATTAATAAGGCGGGTTATAATTTATGACTTACTGTTATTGGCTGCGAACAGAGGGACGGTGGCCTGTGAGGATCAGGAGACCACCATTTTTATTCTTGAATTTCCAAATAAAAACATTTTTTAAAGCACTCCCTGTTCTTTAAAGTAGCCAGTGCTGCTTAAAAAACGTTTTACATTTGTAAAAACATCATGGACCTCTTTCCCTTTGCGAATCAGTTACCATCTGCTTTGAGGTTCAGGTTAATGATCAATGGTTAGGGCCCGGAACTGTGGTCGCTAATCATTGACTCATTGCATTGCGAATTGCAATTTCGAAGGAGCACCCCTTTAATGCCACTTTCACTTACAATTCAGTATGGTTCCCAAATTCCAATTTACAAGTTAGAAAAACTTTTCTGATTCATAAAATGGGTTTTGTACATTAGAAAATGGCATTTTGCTTGGCAAAGTGAGCGATTTTGGCAAAAGAGTGTTTGTAATTGTTAACTGCCTTTATACATGTAACTCAATGTTATTTATTTTCTTTTTGCTGGTTATGTTTTATGTAGTGGTTTTCTATTGTTCATTTCCATATTTGGAGATTTTGTTCACCACACATTGATTTTACATTGTTTGCATTCAATGCAAAGATGCAAAAGCAAGGGCTTGTTCTCCTCCTCAATCTGCTAGTTAAAGTTTTGCCTCCATTGCTAGGCTTGTCAGCTCATCGGCCCAGGTCGGAGTTTGTGAACCTTGTGTTTTCATAAAAATATTGAGTTGACTACAAATGCATTTAGTGGAACAGAATTTGACCCAGACCTTTCTATAAAACATTTAAGAAATTAAAGTCTTTTACCATTTTTAATGGTGTTCTAATGAGTTTAGTGTCAGCAGACTTCAAAGTGAATTTGCAATCTTTTGAGAAAGTCCAACTTGGTATATAGGACTTGGGGCATTTACAAACATGGGTAAATGTTTGCAGAGTTGGGAGGGGACACAAAATCAATCCATGAGTTTTAGAGTTTGTGAATCTAGCCATCTGTTTGTGGACTTTAAAGGAACTGTAAGACAGGGCAGCATTTTGTTATAATCCCCACAATTTTTCTTGTTTGGTTTTGCTGGCTTTAGGACTGTGTCCACTAGGACACCGCTATACATTGTTACAGCATCTGTGCTTTTCACCTGAAACATGCACTATACATTGGTGTCATTAGGTCAGTAAGGTCATGATAGATGGTGCAAAAAATACATCAGTGTAGTGGAAGTTAATAGTCATATATGGGATGAAATGGTTCCAGAGATCATCATTATACTATGGCTGGATTGCAGCATAAATGTACTGCAGAATCACCATTCAAGGAAAAGTCAATTTGACATGTAGAAAACCTTAGTTTTCATATATTAGATTATTGTAAGAAATTGGGTTGTTGGTTGACTGGGGTGTGAGCCCTGGTCAAGCAGCAACAACAATCCTCATCAGGATGATGCACAAGTCAAACATAAATTAACCTGGGCTCCACCCTCTTGTAGGTTGGCACAGAGCAGTCAGGCCTAACTTAGAGGCAATGTGTAAAGTATTTGTGCAATGCTTCAAGCAGTAGTAAAGTGGACAACACCACACATAAAGGATCCCACCTGATGGTAGAACATTTGGAGTTATTTCTAATAAATAATACAAGACAAAACCCAAAAAAATCCAATCAGTAGAACTGGAGATATGCAGGTTCAAAGATTTCAATTAACATAACGCCAAAAAGCACAAAGCACCCCAACTGTGGATATCTGGTTGCACCGGACCCGGATGAATTTACAAGTTCAGGCCGACCACACTGGAGCGCAGGCCTACTACAGGTACCCAGTTAGGCCTGCTGAACAAAGTACCTTAAATCCTGGTTTGCAAAGCATTGTGAGGTTCCAAAGTCGATAATGCATGTGCCGTCAAAGCATGCATAGGTTCTGATGTGCGCCTGTAGTGCGAGGTCCTGCGTCTTGATCGAAGAACCTATCAACGAGGGCTTGTTATGTGAAACCAGGTATCAAGGATGCAGCACTCAGTCGGGGTGATGTGTCAGTGTCGAGGAGTTGAGAGGCTGTGATGCGCAGTCCAGGGCAGTCGTTGAGGCTGCCATTGATGTGGGATGCGAGGGCCTGTACCAAGGATGTGTTGCACAGCAGCGTTTCTGTTGAAGCAACAGGCTATGATACGATGCAGGTCTTTACAAAACAATGAGAAGCTTAAGCTCTGTTTGGCATCCTGTACTAATACTTCTATTCTAAAGGAATTTAAACTTCTGCAGCCAGATTTTATATAGAAAGCCTTAGCAACAGCAAAAGCAGAGTACCTTTGGATATTTGTCCACCTTATATGGTAGCTTTGTTATCCCTTCAGTTGGCCCCTGTTATTTGCTCTCTATTCAATCGAGCTATCACGTCGGGCAAACTTCCTTAGGACTGGAAAAAAGCACTGGTTATTCCTATTAAAAAAATATACTAACTTGCCTTCTACGGCTCTTACTAACTATAGACACATTTTTCTCCTTTATTTAGTAGGTAAATTGCTGGAAAGTCAAATTATTATTTAACTCATGGACCATTTGGAAACAAATGTATTGCTGGATCCGTCCCAATTTGGGTTGAGACCATCCTTCAGCATGGTGACAACTTTGGTTGCAGTGACAGACCATATCAGATGCTGCCTTGATAACAACATTCCCTCATTAGTTGTGCTGCTGGACCTCTCAGCAGCATTCAATACTGTCTCCCATTCTAGAATACTGCTGAGACTACTGGAGTCTGGTATTCATGGGAAGGCTTTGTCATGTTTCAGGGACTTTCTAACTGACCACACCCAAACTGTTACTTTGGGTTCGTTTAAGTCACGTTCCCTGAAACTTGATAAAGGAGTGCCACAGGGCTCTTGTTTGAGCCCTACGCTCTTCAACATATATATATCCCCCCCCCTTGCAAATCTTGCCAGAAAGTTTGGCTTCCTTCCTCTGTCACATGCTGACGATACGCAGATTTACTCATGCTCAAGATTTAAATAATGCTAAAGCCCATTTTCTCTGCAGGAAGGTTAGCTATTGCTTCCTGGATGACAGAGAATTGCCTCCAACTGAATACCAATAAAACAGAAGTCATGCTGTTGGGTAAGCAGCTTTGGAGATTTTATTGGTGGCCCTCCTAACTTGGTCTAGCTCCAACTCCCAAGTTAGTGGTAAAGAACCTGGGAGTGAGCCTAGACCAGGCACTTACTATGAAAGAACAAGTTGATGCCCCTACTGGCTCAAGTTTTCACATGCTATGGTTACTACGAAGAATTATCCCTCTCCTTGCATATTCAGAGAGGAAGACGTTAGTCCAGGCACTGGGGATCAGTCACCTGGACTACTGTAATGCTCTTTTGGCTGCAATAAATGAGACAGCCTTAAGCAAATTGCAAATAGTTCAAAATACGGGAGCACATCTCATTTATAATCTCCCAGCTGGGACGGCTTCTACCCCTCTGCTGCGTATGCTCCATTGCCTACCGATTCGTAAAAGGATCATCTTTAAAGTCCGTTGCCTGACTCACAAGGCCTTGCAGGGCAAGGTGTTGTGCTATCTTTCTGATAAGCTTATCTTTCTGATATGCTCATCCACTATTGTCCTAGTAGAGTTCTGAGATCCAGGGACAAAGCCTTGCTTTCAATTTCACATATTTTCAAATCTCGTTCTGGGGGCAGATCCTTTTCTTATTTGGCTCCCTTTTTTGGAACAAACTTCCACTTCACATATGCCAATGTGAAGTTTATGTTAATTTCAGGAAGCTTCTTAAAACTGCTTTAGTTCAGGATTGATCCAACCTGTCTCCTTGCTAATAAGCTGTCTGCGCTGCGATTCCCCTTCGTGCGCATTATAAGCTATATTACCATAACATAACATATTAACATTTGCGGCGCCAGTGGCGATGTGTCAGTTCTGCTAGGGGTTGCGCTGCTCAGCAGAGAAGATTCGTTGGTTTTGCAGGATCCACAGAGGCTGGCAGAGCACCTTAGGCCCAATTCCAAGGATCCAGAACTTGGGTGGCACCTCTTGGAAGGGTAGACTCACAGGTGGTAGTACCAGGTACTGGGTTCAAGGTTATTGGAGCCTTCTGTCCCTGAGGCCAGCCAACTAGCACTTTGGGTCCAGTCCTTTTCACCCAGGCAAGAGGGCAGCAGGAAGCAAGTCAGCAAAGCAGGGAAGCGGTTCCTTCAGAGCAGCAGTCCTTCTTCCTGGCAGAGTATCCACAGGTGCAGAAGTGTATTGAAGAGTTGGTGTATGAGGTCCAGTATTTATACCCAGTTGTCCCTTTGATGTGGGGAAAGGCTTCTAGAGACTTGCCTTTGAAGTGCACAGGTGCCCTGCCTTCCTGGACCTGGCTCCAGGCTAACTACAGGTGGTATACAACCCTTTGTGTAGAAGCAGTTCACAGCCTATTCAAGTGTAATTGAGGCTGTGTCCAGCTTCTCCCTTCCATCCTGCAGTGATGGCCCATCCAGGCACACCTAAGCTCCCTATTAACAGAGACAGGCTGAAGACATCAAATGGCTATGTCTGGAAAAAGCCAACTTTCTAAAAGTGCCATTTTCAAAATTGTAATTTAAAATCTGACTTCACCATATGTTGAGATTTTTTATTGCAATTTCAAAGACACCAAACATAAACTGGTTACCTGCTCACATTTGAAATTACAGCCTGATTAAATGCAATAATGTAACTCCAATGTTATCCTATGGGAGAGGTAGGCCTTGCAGTAGTGAGAAACGAATTTAAGAGTTTTTCACTACCAAGACACGTAAAACTTAAAAGCATGTGCTCTAATTTTTAAATACATCGCACCCTGTCCTCTGGGCTGTCCAGGGCCTACTCTAAGGGTGACTTATATGTACTTAACTGGAAGGTTTGGGCCTGGTGAAGGGTTTACTTTGCCGGGTCAAAATGGCAGTATAAACTGAACCCACAGGCTGCAATGGCATGCCTGAGACATGTGTAAAGTGCTATTTAATTGTTTAAGTGGGTGACACAACCAGTGCTGCAAGCCCACTAGCAGCATTTAATTTGCAGGCCCTGGGCACAGGTAGTGCCACTTTACTAGGGACTAGTTAATTAGAATAAGCCAGTTGGGTGTAAACCAATTCTACCATGTCTTAAGGAGAGAGCACAAGCACTTTAGCACTGGTTAGCAGTGGTAAAGTGTGCAGAATCCTAAAGCAAGCAAAAAAAAAGTCATCAAACAGGAGGGCTGAAGGCAAAATGTTAGGGGGAATAGCATGCCAATTATGCAATTATATATTAGGTAATCTGGCCCTATATGGTGCCTTGCGAGCACGCTTAATATATAAAAGCAAGGAATACTAGTTAGTAAGGAGAAGTATGCTTCACATTGAACAGTTACAAAGAGCTGTTGCCAATGTGTAGGTAAAGCTACATTTTCCATTAACAAGACTAGTTATGATTAAAATTGTATCTTGGTAGGAGAAAATTATAGAGGTTGATCAAAGTTATTTTATACTTGGTTTTATAAACTTATTTGGGTGGTGGAAGTAGATTGTTGATAACCTTAGTAGAAAGCAAACTTTTTAAAATTGTACTTTGTGCTGCCTTTAAGTAAAGTTGTTTAGAGTTGGCTTTCCTCAAAGCTCTGATCCCGAGACTGAATAAAAATGCCTAGCTAGCTGTTAACGATCCTACTCCTGGAAGAAAAAGGCTTGTTCTTTGTCAACAGGAAGACCACAATGAAGTTAATAATGGGCATTCTGCAGCAATTAGCCACCCTGTCGAGGGGCAGGAAAAATTGGCAGCACAAAGGGCAGTTTTCACAGGTGGAACTCCCAAGTAGAGTTTTTAGACCTGGCCCTTTTTGCAGCTTTAACCTAAAACGTTTTGCCTTTTGACTCCTATTTGTCTGACCCTGCTTTGGTTGGCTATAGGATTCTGGGCACTTTACCCCTGCTGATCAGTGCTGAAGTGCATATGCTCTCTGTGCAAACTGGTAAGTCCCTTGTAAAGTGCACAGTGTGTGCAAGAGCCTGTAAATCAAATGCTACTAGTGGGCTTGCAGCACTGGTGTTATGAGCTCCAATGTACCCCAATATAGGCCTAGGTAGCTGCACGACCTATTACCTACATTTGTCCTACCTTGCTCTAGATAATGGCTCTGGCGCTGACCTTTTACCTAGTTTTGTGCCAAATAAATATTATGTGGTTTTCTTCGAAAAGTAGCCTCATTTATTATGCATGAGGATTTTTAGATCACACAGCAAGATTACCATCTTCTATATAATAACTTTGTACAAAAGTCACCACTATCGTCATCCTTGGACGACAGGCCCCCAGTACCATTACACATCTAGGTAGACCCCCTGAGGGTATCTTTAGGGTATATAAGCACATCTTCGCTGGGCAAACCAGCGGAGAAGCTTCCGGGCTGACACGAGACGCTGAAGTCCCTACACGCAGAAACTCCAGCACACAGTGGTCCGACATCCCTTGTGGGGTGTTCAACTTGAGACCAAGACGGGGTCCTTCATTCTTTCCCATCAGGTAATGGGGTTGGCTCTTTCCACGGGGATTCTTGACTTCAGACCTACATACATGCTAGGTACACTTAGGTACACACTGCTAGGGTTCGCATCTTCGCAGTATGCTTGATTATTGCTATGTATCTATATGCCTGTATATATTCACTGTTTTAGCACCATGGTAGAATTCTACCTTTTATTTACTCTGCTGGTGCTTGTGTATATATCTGTTTCTGTCTAATGGTTGTTGCAGCACATGTATTTTATACTAGAATGACGCTGGTTCAATAAATGCTTATTGAAAAAGCCCCCATTGTTTCTTCTGTATACATCTCTGAGAAGAAGTGAGCACGAGTGAATGAGCGAAAAGTACTGTACTGTTTCCACAATCCCTGAAGGATCAAGGGTTATCATGTTCGCTAGTTGACAGAAACTATCCGCTCCTTGGTATGGTTAGGGGGCTTATAGTGGCACTGTGAGCTAGCTGGTCTAAAGGCTACCATATCCGTTTGGGGTGTCGCAATCAGTCTGGACACCTATCCCTTAGTTTATGTTCTCTAAATGTGCAGCTCCTATGTAGTATTAGGAACTACACGACACTGGTTGTGCCACCCACATGAGTAGCCCTGTAAATGTGTCTCAGACCTACCACTGTAGTGTCTGTGCATGCAGTTTTAAGCTGCCATGTTAACCTGGCAAGTGCACACACTTGCCAGGCCCAAACCTTCCCTTTTCTTACATGTAAGGCACCCCTCAGGTAGGCCCAAGGTACCCCCATGGGCAGGGTGCAGTGTATGTGAAAGGTAGGACAGGTACTGGTGTGTGTGACATGTCCTGATAGTGAAATACTGTGTATTTCAGTGGCCACTATGGCTTGCTGTCCTGGTGGACAGAGTTGTCCCTGGGAGGGGGACATGAGTCACACCCCAGGGGTAGGCTGGGCCACACCACTGTGTTGGCCATGTGGTTACTGTCTGCCTGCTGGGACACATCTGTGAGCAGAGTAAGTTTAGGCGGTGCACAGATGGGGTCCGCAGGCGATGAGCACTGTGTGAGGACGGAGCACTGCCTCTGATGTGTGGGTTAGCCTGCAGTTGCTGCCCCTGTCTGGAGCCGGAGAAGGACTGGACTGTTCTACTTTTTAAAGGAAGGAAGCTTGTGGTGAGCGCTTTGGAAGGAGCTCAGGACGAGCACTTGGTCGGAGAATTGGTGTAGTTATTTGCCCCAAACACACCGGAGTTCATCGCTGAGCCCCTGAAGCTGGAAGGGGTGGTTTAGGTGACATACGGCACTCCTGTTTTCCCCAGCTGGCCGTCTGGAAAATCATCGCTTGATTGTGCCCCGAGGCAATGCGGCGCTGTGACCAGCCCAGGGGAAATCATAGCATTGCCAAGGAGTCATTGGGGACCAACCACGGCCACCCAGCAAGACCCCCCCCCCCCCCAGTGCGGCCGCTCGCATAGACAGGGCTGCTGAGGGAGTCCCGCCCGCATCGGAGGGAAATGAGCCAATCCCAGCAAAACACGTTGGAGCAAATCCTCCACGGAGGACCCGACTGGAAGGTGATTTCAGAGAAACCACTCTGAGTACCGTACTAACCATAATAGGCGCGCAGATGTACTTTGGCCTAGGATTCTATAAGAGTGTTAACTGGTGAATCATGTGTAAAAGGGCTGCTGTTTTTCATGCCCTAAAGTTATGATAAGTGTTAGTTTATGCCTGGTGACCGAGTAAAAAGTATCATTCTTAAGAACTACATCCTATGTACCGTGATGGTGTAGGGTGTTGGTTTCATGATGTCTACATTACAGGTGCAATCTGTAAATGGTGGCTTTATGGCACTAACTGATGTTATGCATAAATGTTTTTATGATGACTTCTTTTAGGACATGTGCAAGTTTTCAGTATTTACTTTAGTGCACTACCTATGATGTTATGACTATTGCCTGGTTGGCAAAGTGACTTATGTGATTGTGGTCTAATGTGTTTTATGTAAAATAAAAAGGATATTTTTCTATAACCTTGTGTGGAGTCTCTTTTGACCAACCCCTGCTCCGGCCCAGACATCGCCACCGCAATCCCTGACGGCTACAAAATCACCCACAAGGACCGCACGTACGGACAGGGAGGAGGCATCGCCATCGTCCACAAGGACACCCTCCATCTGACCACCTACTCTAATGACCCTACGACAACCATGGAACACCTCCATTTCCAGATCCAGACCAACCTCAACACCACCCTCTGCGGCACCCTCGCCTACAGGCCAACCGGATCCCGCCCACCCTTCACCAATGCCATCGTAGCCCACATCGTACCCCAGGGTCTCGCATCCACCAACTACATTCTACTTGGCGACCTCAACTTCCACCTGGACAACCCTGGCAACCAGAACACCACGTTCCTGCTGGACAACCTATCCAACATCGGACTCAGGCAGCTAGTCACCGCCCGACCCACGCTGCCAGAGACACGCTCGACCCCGTCTTCACCGCCAGTGGGAACATCACCTACAGCCACACCACTGAACTTCTCTGGACTGACCACGACTGCGTGCACTTCACCTTCCCCACCCCCACCGTCCGCCACTGCCCTCACCGCCTCCCCCATTGTAGCTGGAACAAGGCCACCAAGGAACACGTCACCGCCTTCCTTAGCACCACCACACTGCTGACATCAACAGAAGCCAACACCTTAGCACAAAACCTCCACTGATGGAACTCCAACTGTGCCAACACTCTGGCCCCCCTCAAGAGGGGCCAGAGCAAGCAACACTTCAAGAAATCCAGCTGGTGCACTTCCGCCTTCCATGAGTCCAGACCCATCTGCAGACGACTTGAGAAGAGATGGGGGAACAACAAATCCCCGGAAAGCCAAGCAGCCTTCAAAACCGCTGTCAATGCACAACACCACCTCCTCAAAGCCACAAAGAAAACGGCCCTCCAAGACAGAATCAACGCCAATGCACACAACAGCAAGGTACTCTTCGCCATTGTCAAGGAGATCGCCAGGCCCAACAGCGAGACCACAGACGTCCCACCCACCCAAGACCTCTGCAACAAATTCAGCAGTTTCTTCCACCACAAGATCAGGCAGATCCACGACAGCTTTGACACCCAAGACCCTGCCTCAACATCCGTCACCACTGCACGGAACCACACCACACCCCAGCAGATCCTGTTCCACTGGAACCCACTTACCACAGAAGACACTCTCAATACCATGAAGAGCATCCACTCCCGAGCCCTATCAGACCCTTGCCCATATCACATCTTCCATAGAGCAGCCACCGCCATCGCCGCAGAGCTTCGCCGCACCATCAACTACTCCACCGAAACCGCCACCTTCCTTGATGACGGGAAACACGCAGAAATCAACCCCCAGCTGAAGAAGCCATCTGCCGACCCATCAGACCTCAAGAACTTCAGACCCATCTACCTTCTCCCCTTGCAAGCCATGGTCATCGAGAAGGCCATCAACGCCAAGCTCTTGGAGTTCATCAAGGAAAACCACATCCTGGACAACTCTCAATCCGGTTTCCGAAGCAAACACAGCACCAAAACTGCTTTACTCACCACCATCGATGACATCCGCTCCCTCCTCGACCACAGCGAAACCTCAGGCCTCATCCTACTGGACATCTCGGCTACCTTCGATACCGTCTCTCGCCGCATCCTAATCACGAGACTACTTGACGCCGGCATCCGCAACAAGGCCCTGGTCTAGAGCCACTCATTCCTTACCGGCCGAACACAGCGAGTCAGACTACCTCCATTCCTCTCGGTACCTACAGAGATCAGCTGCGGAGTGCCCAAAGGCTCCTGCCTGAGCCCCACCCTCTTCAATGTCTACATGGCCCCTCTCATGGCCATCATCAGAAACCACGGACTCAACATCGTCTCCTACACCGACGACACCCAGCTGATCCTTTCCCTCACCAACGAACCTACAGCCGCCAGAACCAACTTCCACAGCGGGATGAAGGCCGTGGCCACCTGGATGAGAGATAGCTGCCTCAAGCTCAACTCGGACAAGACCGAAGTACTCGTCCTAGGACCCGCCCCCTCAGCCTGGGATGACTCTTGGTGGCCTGCTGCTCTGGGAACGCCTGCCACCCAGACCATGCATGCAACCATGGCATCGTACTAGACTCCTCACTCTCAGTGAACCGCAGATCAACTCCGTATCCTCATCCTGTTTCCACATGCTCCACCTTCTCTGAAAGACATTCAGATGGATCCCCACAGAATCCAGAAGGACAGTCACCCATGCACTCATCACCAGCAGACTAGTCTACAGCAATGCATTCTATGCTGGCATCACCCAGAAACAGCTCAGGAAACCACAGAACATCCAAAATGCTGCAGCCAGACTAGTCCTCGACACCCCCCCCACCGCAGCCACATAACTCAACACCTCTGTCAACTCCACTGGCTGTCAGTCAATAGGAGAATCACCTTCAAGTTCCTCACACATGCCTACAACACTCTCCACGACGCAGGACCAGCATATCTGAACCACCGCCTCTCTTTCCATGCACCCGCCAGACAGCGTCTCTCTGCCCAACTTGCCCTGGCCACCGTCCCATGGATCCACAAGACCAGAACCGGAGGAAGATCCTTCTCCTACCTGACTGTCAAGACCTGGAACACTCTACCCCTCCACCTCAGGCAATCACCCACGCTGACCCAATTCAGGAAGGATCGCAAGACCTGGCTCTTTGACTGAACCTCCACGCCCAGACAGATCAGACGGATCAGCAGCTTCCCCCACCCCTCAGCATTCTGCAGCACACATAGAAAGAGGCAAACGCCTCTTAGGATTGTTTTTGTGCAGGAATTTGTCCCTTCCTCCACAAAATCAACCCTGCCAACAACGCAGGCACTCTTGCACCATGGTGGAAGGATGCCTGCATTGGCCCTAGGCAGCCGAAATGATGCCAGCACAGGGAGAAAGGACAGCAATTAATTGTGTTGCATAAATACAGTGCATTCCTACCCGTTCACTTTCATGTAGGACAGCGCAGCTAGATGACTTGCTGCGCTGCCCTATGGAAATCCCCATAACAGGTAAATAAAGTCCTTCACAACTCTGATTTCCCTCAGTGTTATAGAAGCCCCATTCCTTTTTGTCTTAAAATTTCAAATTCCAGTCAGTGTCAACTGTTAGCTCCACCTTGAAGAGAAGAGCTGCAACAATGTCACTTTTCTACAGACAGGCTGTGATTTAACAAAAAAAGAGTTTTATTTTTAAAGGCTTATAGTCTTAAATTTGCAATTAAGTATTGTTCTCATTTTTTCTTGAGGATAATCAAACAGTATCGTCAAGTATTTTACCTCCTATTTTCATTAAACATTTCCATCTTTATTTGTTTTTTAAGCTAACCACACCAAACATGTAATTTAAAAATTACATAACAGGTAGCATGTATAAAATGGTCAATTGGCATCTGAATGTTCTGATGACATTTTCAAACTTTCAACTTTGTAGGTGTTTCTAGCTTTTCAGGGCCTTCATTGCACTAGAATGCTCTTTCCACTGTGGTGGAATTTGACCATGCACAATATTATGGATAATCCGTAACCAAGATGTTTGAAATTTATCACATCTGTTAATTATTGCATATTTTGTGACTGCAAGCCAGCATTCTGAGAGTGGGTTGCTGTCAACTGTGTGAGACCCACAGTTGTATTCAAATCAGGTGCATGACTGGAGGACGTTGCTGCACAGCTCCTGGGGTGACTGAATGAGTCCATTGAGCCTGAAGATGGAAGGCCTACAGTGGGTGGTCCCTGGCTGGGCTGCACAGATAGGTGGGATGGCACAGCTACCAGGTAGGCCAATAGCAGCTAGTAGTGACAGGCCAGGGCCTCCCTGGGGTGGTATTGTTGGGCCTTACTGTGCATGGGGGAGCAATATGATGGAGGCTGCCCGATCCAAAACCAACATGAATGCAGGTTGGCATTGACACACCCATATGCCTGAAAGAGAGTCAGTAGATCCACTTCTACTAAACACTGCCGTAGGAGATGACTTTTTGGGCCAGCCTGGATGGGAATTGTCTCATCCTGAAGACCATGGTGGGGGAAGAAAACAGGAGGCCACTTTGCAGGAGTCATTCAGTGTGCACTGAATGCCCGCAATGAGCAGGGGTGAGTGGTCCATATGGGCTCTGAAACTTGTTGGAAAGTATGCAAGTGATGCAATAGTGCCCTGCACAAAAGAATCCAGACTACTGGACAGGTTATACCACCAAAATATTGTTTTGAAACTATCATGAGACACAAATACCATGTCAAAATATTGTAAAGGCAAGAAATATCATGGGACAGAATGTAGAAGGCAAGAATATTGTTTTTTTAAGTCTTTTTGTACGTTGTTTCAAATATAGTTATACATAGTATCACTTTTAAAATATTTATTTGAGTTTTATTTGTTTTTGGTATATGAGTTATATTAATGTTTAGTATGTTTACATATTTTTAGTGTGCTTTTTTGACTGGGCAATATTATACAAGTTTATTTTATATTAATTCAATTTTTTTTGTTGCAGGTTGCAAGGTTTGAAGGGAATAGGGTGGGAAGTTCTATAAATATATATTTTTATTTGATCATATTTGTTTATAAGTTTTGATTTGTTCATTAGATAATTAATTATTAATGTTTTGTGTTCTTTATGAGATGATTTCAAAACTATAATAATAGTTAGATAAAAATGTGTTAATTATTTAATAGTGTTAAATAATTTGGATGTTACCCAAGTATATTATGTTTACATTTTTTGTATAATAATTACTTTCATAGTGGTATTATTTTTTTAAATAATGTGTATTGTTATTTATTCTGTTACTAATGTAATTTCTTTTTTATGGTTGCAATTTTGAGATAATAGGGTGGAAAGAATTTACAATCAATTTTCTTTTTTAATTATTTTTTTAATATATGTTTAGGTATACTTTTACATGTTAATTTCATGTTTTTAGTTTAATTTATACTAATTATATATTAAAATATGTGTTCATGTTTATGGAAATATATGTTATGTTTATTTGTTTAATATATGACGTAACTCATTTGATATGAATTTAGGATAGGAAAAATGTAATCGGAGCTTCTAAAGTTTAACATTTTCCCTCCTGTTGCTTAGGCTGGAGTGAGATTAGTAGTTCTGACCCCCTCCAAAATCCATTCCCTACTGTTGCTTATGCTGGTGAGGGAATAGTAAACGTAACCCTTCGAAAGTCAAACACTTTGCCTACTGTTGATCAAGTTGGAGTGGGAATAGTGAATCTGACTCTCCAAAGTCTAACACTTTCCCTACTTTTGCACAGGTTGGAGTAGAATAATGCTGCAAGACTTAACGCTGCCTTGTAAATAAGGACCCCTTTCACGCTATACTTAGCATGAAAGGGGCGGGCAATGGGTATTGCGGTAGGCGTTCCTCCGCAACACCCATTTATTTTGATGCTGCCCCATATTTACAAGGATGGCGTAAATATGGGCACCGCCAAAATTAAGACCAGGGAAAACCTGGTCATACTCTCGTGTAACCAGGAGAAATGCTTTATTTCTCCTTGTTCTTGCTGTTTCTATGTGTGCTGCATTGTGCAACACACATAGAAACAGCAAAACGCCATTGATTGTTCATGTGCAGGAAGGTGTCCCTTCATGCACATAAACAATCATTAAAAAAAATATTAGTTACAACTTCTATGTGTGCTGCACAAAGCAACACACAAAGAAGTTACAAAGCGCCATTTCATTATTGTAAATACTGTGCAGCCCAGCGTTTCAGAAGTGGTGGAGTGCAGTGTTAAGCCAACAAGGCTAACGCCGCACTCCATCACTTATTTTGTAAATATGTCCCCAAGTCTTACTGCTTGAGAGGCAGGGTCAATGCAGGTGACTTCAAGAGTGACAGCATCCTAGGAAGACCTGTTTGGGACGAGCATCGCTGATCTTTCAGCATACCACTATGGTAAAGGACAGAGCCCTGACAACATCACAGGAGATGAGAATTAATCAGCATGCTGAAGGGGGTCGTCACCAGATGACCCTCAAGGTGACAGGGTTATGGACCTGGACCCCACAGGCTGCTATACAATTATCCAGACACCCTCTGGAAGAGAAAATCAAAACATCTCAACAGAGGTGAACCTTCTGAGGGAATGTAAGTGAAAGAGCACAAGAGATAGAAAAAAAAATGGAGGCCCTCAAGGCAAAGGTGGAAAATCTTAGGTCTACAGTGCAAATTGTCTCAGATCTGGCACATCTCTTGGACAATATATTGAGATGAAAGGCAGATCCCGCCACAACAAGTTTTAGTTTATTGTTTTCCTGGAAAAAGCAGAAGGTCCTTCCAGGGAGCTTAACATAGAACTCTTGATAAGAGAATCCTTGCAACCTACTGGCCTGTAAGTAATATTTCAAAGTAGAAATAGCCCATTGGGCCCTGGTTTCCAGGCTGCCACCAGGGGTGCAGCCCAGAGCTATGATTGCAGGAACTCTAAACTACAAAAACAAAGATATAGTCTTATAACAAAATGCAGACTTTAGAACCTCCTGAAATACTTTGACGCAGTGAAACATAAACTGAAAAATTTGAACCTGAAATAGATGCCTCTTTCACAATGGTAAATCACACTTTTTCACCAGACCAGTAGAAATATGGGATTGGCTGGAGATAAGTGATAGATCTGGTACAGCAATGGCATGCAGGAGAGACTCATTCTGGCATGGAGTGCTTCTCTCACCCTGCCAACTGGCAGGAGGAAGTCGGTTCTCCAGAGGGCCCAATCAGTCTGGAGTGAGAATAGTTGTGCAACAAGATGACATGATTGGGCTGGAGGTGCATAGAGACAGAGAGCAAATGGACTATGCAATACCAGAGATGCTGGTGCTCATCCCAGCAAGAGGCAGAGTGAGAGCTGGATCGGCCAGCGGAATGGAAGAACTAATGATGGAGGGTCGATTGCAGCTTGAAGCAGCCATCCTCAAAAACAAGATAAAAGATATAGAATAAACATGATGGATAGTGACTTAATTAACTATATTTCTGTTGAAAAGGAACAAATGCTGGGAGATGGGAGGGGGACCTTAGGCAGAGAAATTAAGCAGCACTCCTTCAGGGATGACAAAATGAAGAGATAGCCAAAACAGGGCAGGTGGTCTACATGGGAGCTTTCAAGTGTCATACATTAATATAATGATAGATGCGCTCCTATGCTAAGCTGCAGACTGCACCAGGCCTAGGTAAATGCCAAGAGAAGTTGCCTCTATGATTAATTATTGGATTTAATAACACTTGGCATGTACTCAGCACAAGTTTGGGACTGTGGAGTGTGAGGTTTTGAAAAATCTGGTAGGGGTTTCTCAGCAGCCAAAGTGGGAAGACACCAGTTTGGCTGCTGTAAGTGGTCCGGCAGTGGCCCTCCTGCCAAACCAGTACACCTCAGCCCCTGGGAGGAGAAGGTGCGGGCCATCCTAACACCAGAGAGCGTACATGGACTATCAAACATCCCAGAGCCTGGTGAGTACACAACCAATATACCCAATATTGTGTGACAATACACACACATCACTGTCAAGGGGATAGTGAAACCATGCACCGTTAGCAAAGCCACAGTAACCAAAAGATAATCATCCCAAGATGTGTATGCTAGTCAGACAAACACAATACCTGCCATCTCATAGTGATATGTAACTGTGTCATGACATGTACAAACCTAACAACAAATAGCAGTGGCACAAATCTAACCAACAAACACTGTCAGACATTATGCCACCACTAGAACACCACCTCACAGGGAAGCTCACTGAAAGGAAGGAATTCTGTGTATGCTGGTCAAGTGAGTGTAGCCAATAGCATGATGGGAGTTGTAGTCACAGATATTGGTCACCCTCACAATTGGCCCATCAACACCACTCTGAACCATGCTCACATCACAGGGAGTGGAAAAGAACTGACAAGATGGCTGACACTGGGTACTGCTGTGGGAAGCACAAGGCCCTGCTGGGAACTATGCACCAACCAACAGCAGGACACCACTGACTGACATCCTGAAAGCAAACTTGCACTCCCTGCAATGGAAGCACGTTCCATGGTGGGATATCTGGCTGGGTGGGAAGGAGGACTGACAGCTCTGACCATAGTTACCAGCAGCTTTTCTCACTCACCCCCTTAACACAAACTCCACACAACTCACCTGGGAGAATGCATTGCCTCACACTCTGATTAAATATTCCACAAAGAACCACCACACTGGGTTATGCTGTGTGAAGCACAGGGACACTTTTGGGACTTGTAGCCAAACAAACGCCAGGACAACACTGTCAGCCATCCTGTCAGCACAAGCACACTATCCCACAGGGAAGCAGAGTCAAAAGGAAGGAAGTATGGGCATGCTGGGAAGGGGGGTGTAGGCAATAGCATGATGGGATTGGTAGTCACAGCTCAACATCCCCCACCCACATGGCCCAGCAAGCTCACACCGAAGCATGCACACCTCACAGGGAGTGAAAAGCCACTTCCAAGATGTCTGACACTGGCCTCAGCTGTGGGGAGCACAAGGCCCTGCTGTGAACTGTGCACCAACAAACAACAGGACCACACTGTCAGCCATCTTGCCATTGCTGTCACACTCACACACAGTGAAGTTGACTCAAAAGGAAGGAAGTATGGGCATGCTGGGAAGGGGGTGTAGGCAATAGCATGATGGGAGTGGTAGTCACAGCTCAACATCCCCACCCACATGGCCCAGCAAGCTCACACTGAAGCATGCACACCTCACAGGGAGTGAAAAGCCACTTCAAAGATGTCTGACACTGGCCTCAGCTGTGGGGAGCACAAGGCCCTGCTGTGAACTGTGCACCAACAAACAACAGGACCACACTGTCAGACATCTTGCCATTGCTGTCACACTCACACACAGTGAAGTCGACTCAAAGGAAGGAAGTATGGGCATGCTGGGAAGGGGGGTGTAGGCAATAGCATGATGGGAGTGGTAGTCACAGCTCAACATCCCCCACCCACATGGCCCAGCAAGCTCACACTGAAGCATGCACACCTCACAGGGAGTGAAAAGCCACTTCCAAGATGTCTGACAATTGTGCTCTGTTGTGGGGAGCACAAGGCCCTGCTGGGAACTGTGCACCAACCAACAGCAGGACACCATTGACTGACATCCTGACAACCAACTTGCACTCCCTACAATGGAAGCACGTTTCATGGTGGGATGTCTGGCCTGGGGGAGGAGGAGTGCCAGCTCCGACTACAGCTACCAGCAGGCCCTTACACACACACCACTTCCACTAACTCCAAACAACACACCTGGGACCGTGCTCCACAAGAGAGTGAGTGAAAAGCCACTTCCAAGATGTCTGACACTGGCCTCAGCTGTGGGGAGCACAAGGCCCTGCTGGGAACTGTGCACCAACAAACAACAGGACACCACTGACTGACATCCTGAGAGTTAACCTGCACCCACTGCAAGGGTGGCATGATTCATGGTGGGATAACTGGGCTGGGGGGAGAAGGAGGTCTGGATGTCACCCAAATACAACCAATGCTGGTCATGCACACACCTCAACATTCACATTGAAATGCTTCAGGTTGGCAGGACAATGTGCTACACCAATATCAACCTCTGACTGTGACAACTTAGGACAATTCAATGTACAGGCCCGCATCCAGAGGTACAGTCACAACTGTCAGGTGTTTGAACCATTGATGCCTGTAGAAACATAACATACATTGTGTGTCTCTTCCAAAAACAGGTGATGATGGGGACACAGCAGCAGATGATGAGGAGTCCCTGTCCCAGGCTCCGGTGGCCCCTGAGCTCTCTGGTGTGGAACAACCTCTGGCCTCCTCGGATGGCGAAGACCTACCTGGCACCTCCGGTGTGAGTCATCAAGCAGCATCAGCAGGACCACCATCTGCACCCCCTGCACCCACTCCTCCAACATCTGCCAACACACAGACCACCCCCGCCGACACGGACAGACCAAGGACACTGAATGGCAACAGCACAGGGACCCCGGCCCACCGTGAAGCAACGGACAACAACCCCAGTACCAACCCCCAAGGGGGCCTAGGCTCACCTGTGCGTGCCACCGCAGGTCCCGCACGTGTGGCCAGGGGTGGTGGGAGGGGTGGTAGGCAGAGGTCTCTGTTTGCAGAGGGGTCTGGACTGCATGATGACCCACAACTGGTACGCATTGCTGATGCGTACCAGAATAGCACCGGAGAGTTCAGCCAGGTAGTGGGGATCCTCAAGGACATTCAACAGCAGCAGGCTGCCCATCATGCCCGCTTGGACTCCCACATGTCCCGTGTGGAGACACACATGTCTGGCATGGAGTCCAAGTGGGACACATTGGAAGAACTGACAGCAGTGCAGAGGGACATATTGACATGCCTCCACCAGATTAGCACCAACATGTCCACACCTCCCTGTGTGCCAACAACATCTGGTGCCGCAACAACTGCAACTGCCACAGGGAGGGAGGATGGCTCTGGTGGAGAGTCCTCTGCACCGCAGCGGCCTGCACATGAGGGTCCCCCCAGAAAGAAGAGGGGTCGTCCGAGGAAGGAAAACTGAGAGGTGAGAGGCCGATGGTGATGTACATCCCCCAGGAACCCAACACCTGTTCTGGAAATTCTCCTTTGTGTGCAAACTGTTCACCCTGTCGAATGCAACACAACTCTCCCACATGACATGGGGAGTTTAAGTTGGACTAATGTATCAGATGACTGTGGACTTTACTCAGGACATTTCTGCTACCAACACTTCCAACTCATCTGGGAACTTTGGATTCCAATCCCAATGTACAGCACCCACCATCCTGTGCACTATCCTCACACATGTATGTAAATAAACTCACTAATACACCATACTTGCCTCTGTTGTGATTCCAACGTTGTTTTTGTCATGGAGATGATGATCTGCTAAATGACACTGTGCATGCTAACTGCTACAGCAAGTTCAACACCGTCATGTGAGTCATGGCGACGTGACACATATGAGGGAGACACACCACTAGGGCTACACAACACATACACACCAGGGCCATCTGACTCATCGCCTACACTGATGTTGCCAGGAAATACAGTGGAATGCACAGACACCACACCTATTCAGAGTATGTGTTAACTAGCCCACAGGTGCAGTAAGCAAATGTCAGTCAGATGTGTGACCACAGACAACGCACATCCCAAACTGAAGCACAGGTTTATTACACATTTGCAACATGTTGTTTCCACTACAGATGCAAGGTAATCCCACGTGGCAGTGGCCACACAGTCACCAAGTGTAGAAAAAATAAAGTCCAGGGGTGTGTGGCACATCACCTGTAGGGAAACGACTGCTTCCACCCTGGAAGTTGAATCATGGTGTCGGGGGATCCGAGTTGACCAAACAACTCTGAAAGTACCCTGTGAAGGACAGACATGACACACAGTCAAAAGCACTGAAGAACAGGACAGAACTGCAATACTCATGCCCAATACATGTCACAAGATACCTACACAAAACCAAGTTAGCATGTCAACACTGTTGGGGAGTACAGACTACCTGTAAGGACACATCGCTGCACGCATCCAGTCAAGTAGCACATGGCCACACTCAAACAGCAACAGAGCACCACCAACACATATCATGCAAACTCAAATCATTGACATACCAACTCTGTATACTCACATTCAGCTGAAGAAGTTGGTGATGAGCTGTGTGCGGACATCACCCTCATCATCATCATCATCACTGGCATCGTGGCCCAGGCCAGGATCCTCCACAGGTGGCGGATGTTGGTCATCGTCATCCAGGATGAGAGGCAACTCCTTCCGCACTGCCAGGTTGTGTAGCATGCAGCAGACGATGAAAATCTTGCACACCTTTGCAGGGGCATATGGGAGGGCCCCTCCTGTCTTGTCCAGGCAGCGAAAGCGGCTCTTCAGGAGACCAAATGTCCGCTCGATCACTCTCCTGGTCCGACCATGTGCCTCATTGTAGCGCATCTGGGCTGGTGTCACAGGGTTCCTGAGGGGTGTCAGCAACCACGGCATGTTGGGGTATCCGGAGTCACCTACTTACAGACAACTGCACATTAGCTGAGTTGGAAAAGAGGGTGGAATACAACATTGCAGAACACACACAATGTTACAAAGTCAGCACACACCGACAAGCCAGGCACGCTGGTTCTGCATCTGTGACACCATCCTCGGGATGTGACTACTCCTCATTACGTAGGCATCGTGTGCAGAACCGGGGAAATGTGCACACACATGTGAGATGCTCATATCTGCAAGACATACCACCAGGGCATTGATAGAATGGTAATGTTTCCTGTTCCTGTATGCTTGCTCATGTGCCTGTGGTGGTACCAAAGCCACATGTGTCCCATCAATGGATCCGATGACATGTGGTATCCTCCCCAGGGCATAGAAGTCACTCTTCACGTCAGTGAGTTGTTGACGTTTAGGGAAATAGATGTACTGGTTCAAGTATCTCAACATCGCCTCCAAAACATCGCGTAGCACACGGCTGAACATGGTCTGTGACATCCCACCAGCAGATGCCACAGTGTGTTGAAAGGTACCGGTGGCAAAGAAGTGTAGGGCTGCCATCACCTTCACCTTGGGGGTCAGTGCTGCAGGGTATCGCCGGCCAGGTTGCAAATGTGGGGCCAAGCGCACCGCCACGTCCTCAAAAAGCGGCCTGTTGAAGCGGTACCGTCGGATGCAGTCACGTTCAACCATGGTTGCAAGGTCAGGGAATGGTCTATGGACAGCTGGTGCCCTGCAGTGCATAGGTGAACAAAGAAAGATTGTCAGTCACCCCACATATGTGGCATTGACCATACTCAATATCACATGATACATCATTATGAGACACAAGTACTTGATGTGTGTGCCGTTCTATATGGACATATATGGCACCTACATGGCCAACATCTAACATCTCAGTTCAACATGTGTTGACAACAAGTTCCAGGTTGTGCTATGGGAAATCATTAGGCTGTGTCACAGTACCCATGTACTGCTGTCACGTTCCAAACACACACCACAGTGACAAGTGAGGACAGATGTGCCCTAGGCATCACAGCTCTTTGACAGGTAGATTCCCAGGGACCCTGTATTGCCACATGGACACTGGCATGACATGGCGCATCATGTACACGTCAGCAAAACAACCATGACTCCCACAGGTAGTGGCCCCTGTTGCCTCTGCAGGACAGACATGGACGTCTGTGACACACATATGCACAACATCAAAGTCGATGCACAAACAATGTGGATGTGGAGACTGTCTCCCATTGTGCACATGGAATCCGAGACATCTGAAACACAACATGCACACAGACTGTGGAGGGCCATCACAATTGTGGCAATGGGTCACCCTGTGACGTACATACCATCCCACATGGGACTCAGGGTGTATGTGACATAACACACACATCCACAACCTGGAGATGTGACCATGCCACATGCTCTGAGATGAACAGTTGCACATCACAGTGGTCATGTGCACAACACACAAAGGATTCTGTACCCATGAACACGTGCACAGCCTGGGAGTGGCTGCCCCCAAGTGCCACACAACAAACCACATGTTGACCCCCATACACACACAGGTAATGCAGCCTTACATGCCTTACGATACAGTGTGGACAGGCTGTGGTGTTGTAGGTGTGCCCCTGAGTCCCTGGCAAGTAATTGTGGCTGGCATACGTTCACCAGTGACAACCATGGTGACATATGCGAGTGACTTGTGCAGGGACGCGTCGTACAGCAATGGACTGATCCGTGTGTACGCATTGGCCATTGCACATGATGTGGACGGAGGCGTGTCGTTTTCCGAAATACGCGATGTACAGCAATGGACCGATTGGTGCGCACGCATTGGCCATTGCATATGATGTGGACGGATGCGTGTCATTTTCCGAAACACGCGTTGTACAGCAATGGACCGATCGGTGCGCACGCATTGGCCATTGCGTATGATGTGGACGGATGTGTGTTGTTTTTCGAAATACGCGTTGTTCAGCAATGGACCGATCGGTGCGCACGCATTGGCCATTGCATATGATGTGGACGGATGTGTGTTGTTTTTCGAAATATGCGTTGTACAGCAATGGACCGATCGGTGCGCACGCATGGGCTATGGACTGACATGGTAACGGACGCGTTTTCGAAGCTTTTACGAGTCGGATGCAGTGAATTCAGTTGGCCACCCACAACAATGTTGCAAATTCATGGGTGTCATGAAGTTGAACTTTTGAAGGATGATGTGGGCATGTATAAGTGGTGCAATTCCATGGATTGGCCAGATTCAGAAGATGCAAACGACTTGGACCTATCACTTTGGACACATGGGACAGTATCTGCCTCTGCAGCACACATATAATGCTGGCTGTTCCCCTGAGAGCTCACTTGCCTGCACTACATGCTCCAGGACGACATCTGCCACCACCACTGCTGCTGTCTCTGCATCCTCTGGCTACTGCAATGGCACGTACTGTGGAGAGAGCCCCAGCCTTCAGCACTGAGGAGAACCAGGCCCTGCTGGACAGCCTCCTTCCACAGTACAGCAAGCTGTATGGGAAACCAGGGGAGCAGGTGAGTGTGCTGTCCACTGCCTTACTAATTGTGCATGTTGTCTGACTAGCAAGACTTACAGTGTGTACACCAGTGGCTAGCATGCTCACTGAGTAGTTGTCACCCCCCAAAGTGTGTAGTTACATGCACTGAACGGGTATAGTGCAGAAACAGAGCATTCCAACAAGGTTTTACTTCCCAGGCAATGATACCATTTAGTAACTGCTGGACAACTGTTCATAGCCATAGTTGCACTACCTGTGTACATCATATGCCCCTGTGATTGAGACATGTCTATCCAACTGTGTGATGCACGGATATGTTGCATGTGTAGTAATGGCCTTTTCACTTTGTCATCCTCACAGGTTGATGCCCACCAGAAGCAGGACATCTGGCTGACCATCGTCCGGGCAGTAAGATCTGTGGGGGTCTACAGGTGCAGGATCCGCAACTGCAAGAAGAGGTGGCAGGACCTTCGTGGCTGGACCCGGAGGATCGCAAGGGTCCAGCTGAAGCTGTCGCTCCTCGCAGGAGGGGCGGACACCGGACCCTGACCCCCACATGCTCCGGATTCTGGCGGTGGTCTTCCCTGACCTGGATGGGCAGCTGAAGGCCAGACAGCAGCAAGGAGGGGGTAAGTGCTAGCCTTTTCTGTGTACTATGACTAACATGCTCTATGCACTCCTTTAGCCTGGTTCCACTTCCACAGTACAACTGTCTTGTCGTCCTGGACTTATGTCCCTCACTTGTGTCATGCCCCCTCCTCATCTGATACACAGGTGTGGCCCTTACAGTCTGTGACTTAGGTCACTTGGGTACTGTGTACTTGCAGTTACCTGTGGTTCAAGTTGGGGACAGCATCAGTTACAGGAACTTTGTTGTGGGCTGCATGGGTGGTACAATTGCTCACACAATGCCTGTGATCTGACATGTACTCTGGGTATGGCTTCACAATGTGTTCCAATTGCTGCTCTGACTCACCACATGTCTGGGGTATGTGCCACACACCCATGCTGCAGCAGAGACCAAGGGGGAGCCTCAGAAGTATGTACATCATGTGTGTGACACATGCATAGCCACCTGCCTAGTAGTCAGGGTAATACCATGTTGCACATGGACCAGGACTGTAATGCCTACTCCGTACATCGAAGGCACTCTGTTCTCCCACTCCCGTGTGTCAGCATACATATTGGGCATTGTGAAGATTGCACTCAGGTGTCTGCCTCTGTGTCACCAGGGTGTGGCCTTGCTTTTTTGACTCCTGGAGTGTTTAACAATTTGGGGTGGCCAGCCTTCTGAGTTGTGACTATAGGATCTCCACATTGGTTAATGCATAGGTCTCTGATCCCTTGACTGTGCACAAAGGTGTATGAAACATTGAGGTGCAGGCAGCTTTGGTTCATTCTCATCAGACGGTGAAGTGCCCATGTGTATGGATTTGTGTTTGCAGTCACTCAAATGTCTCATTTGATTGACGTGGGATCATCTTAGTCCTCATGATGTGGGTGGCCAGGGGTGCACATGTGCACCTGTCAGCTTCAGGGCTTGCATACCCAAACCTTCCATGATTGTGACACAGTGTAGACTGGTGTTGTGTGTATGCACTGCCCCTGTGACAGGAGACAGTTATGACTGACTTGCCAGACAGGCCTGTGCCATGACATTCAACTCGCAAAGGGTGACCCAGCAGTAGTGTGATATGTCCTGCAAGCACACCATTGTCGCATTGTCTATCAGGACATGAGGACATCATTGTGTCTGGTGATGGAAGCAAAACCCGCATATCGACAGAGACTCTGCCCGTCACTTTTCCTGACACATGTACTGAGTCAGTGGCAGGAGATGGCATGTGTTTGGAGTGACACATTTCCACATGTTCTCTTGGATGTCCAACAACTGTGCATGTGGTGCATGTGTGCACATATGATTAGTCGTATACAACAGGCACCAGACAGATGGGTGCATGGACAGGTAGGATATGTGTGGCATGAATGACTGTCAGGCAGACAATGGGCTTCTTCAAATCAGTGTCAGCACTTATTGCAATGTCTAGCAAATGATGGCAGGGCTTGCTCTGTGTTGTGCTGTACTTACTGTGGCGTGTGTGGTCAGTACGGGTGACTAATGTTGCTCTGTTTATCCTGATTCTTTGCAGATACATCCACGGCCACAGGAGGAGACAGCTCCACAGACCAGGAGGAGCGGCAGAGCCAGACTGGGTCCACTGCAGGGGAGACCGAGGGACCTAGTGGCACGGAGGGTGAGGGGAGCCCCACTGAGGAGACCTCAGCTACGACCACCTCGGCTGAGGACCACAGCCCTTCCAGTGAGGACTCCCGTGTGGAGGTGGGTGTCAGCAGACCAGAGACAAAATCAAGCAAGTCTGCCCCCGCCACCACCACCATCTCCACCCTCCCATCTGCTCCCATCCCACATGTCCGTGGAGGCTCCCGTGTAGGGGAGCGTGTCTCCTTCATGCCAGGCACCGCACCCCTGCCTCTGTCTCCCCTGCTGCCCTGAGTGTGGAGTCTGTGGACTTGCTTAAATAGATCCATGTAGGGCAGACATCAGTGCTGAGTGTCCTCCATGCACACACGGGTCTGTTGACACAACTGGTGTCATTCATGGAGGGCATGTCATCTGGCATGTCTGCCCTACATCGAACCAATAAGTCCATGGCCTCCTCACTGACGGCAGCAGTGTCCCTCCTGCAACAGTCCCTCACCCCTCCTACCTCTGCCCCATCCACAATCCCCAGCACCCTGCCTGTCCCAAGCACACACACACACCGGCACAGGCATCCACCAGCACAGACACAAGCAGCACACAGACACACACGCCAAAATCCAGATGCACACGCACGCACAGTCAGGGGACTGATACCTCACTCACAGGGGATGGGGCCCAGGAACACACACACGCATCCACGAGCACTGCGCAGTCCTCAGATACCTCTCCCTCCAAAACCCCTTCCCTTGCCTCACCTGCAACCCCCCTCCCAGAAGCTCTTCCTCTGTGAGCTTGGCCTCTTCCCCACAGATCCATCTGACCCAACGCACAGGCGGAAGAGGCAACCACCACACACAGAGGGAGTGCCCCTCACACCCGGACACCCTCCCCCAGGCACAGGCAGACTGAGGACCCCATTCGGAAGTCCCCCGGACCAGGAAGGGCAAGACCCCACCACCACCACCACGCAGCTCCACCACACAGTCTCTCTCCTCCATCCCCCAGGCCACCACTCCACAGGTTCCCCCGCCACACCCTGCCCCAGGTTCCCCACACACCCATACCGCATCCCCAAAATGCTTAGGCCCTCCCCCTACCACTTGCTCTTCCACCCCCAAGCCAGACGCTCGGCCTGTTTGTGCCACTGGTGTGGAGACCGGGTCCCCCCTCTGTCCTGCCCACCTCATCTGCCCCCCTTCCACTCCCTTGGAGTTATGCACTGCAGTGGAGTCCACAACCACCCCGTCTGACTTGGGCACTGCAGTTGGGACCCTGTCCACTCCATCTGACCGGCCCACTGCAGTGGTGCCAGCACCCACACCATCTGACTTGTGCCCTACAGTGGTGCCGGCCCCCACTGAGTCAGACACCTCCACTGCAGTTGCCGGTGACACTCCTGCACCCACCACCCCTTCACTGCCTCCTTCTGGCATCCCCTGATCTTGTCCCTGCGGTGCCTGGCCTGCCCCTTGTATGCCCCTCCGAGGGGGATGTCCCCTGTCCGTACCAGTGCAGGCAAGCAATGGGTGACAAGTTGTCACATATCACCCTGTTAGGACTGTGTATGTGGACTGGCCATTGGCCTTAGTTTCTTTTGGACATCACATTTTTCTCAACATTTGCTGAATAAAGCCTCTTTTTGTTTCCTAGTGGTTTTTCTTTTGATGTACATGATGTAGATGAGTATCATCATGCATTTGCTGTTGTAATAGTGTTCAGATCAGGTAAATGAAGTGTTGCTGTGATGGACTCCATGTGGTCCATGGGATATGTGTCCTAATCTAGTCTGGATCCATAGCATCCTTTGCTGCAGTCTGAGGGTGTAATGTTCTGCATTTGACACAGGGATGTACGTTTTGCATTTGTAAATTGACATCTGTGGCTTACACTGATGCACATCTGGTGGGCTTACCACTGTTCAATGTTTCTATTTCCCTGACTGTGTGCCCATCTCCACTGGACATGCAGTTTAGCACATCAATGTTGAAGGACTCATCTGTGTATACAGTGCAACTTGCTTGACAAGTGTTTTGGGTATATGCAGATGACTGACGTGACACTCCCGTACCCAGGCTGATGTGAGCAGAGCCTTCAGTGTGTTGTGATTGTTGACTCACTGACCGAGTGTTTTGCTGACATGTTTGAGTGGTGCACAGACAAGGTTTGGCACAGCGGACCATCCACAGGAGTGGAGTGCCCTCATGGCAGTGTGTAATCCCGTGACATTGCCTGGGCCCGTGTTGTGTGTAAGCATGTCTGTGTGTGTTCCCTTCCCTTTTCCTACACCGGCTGTGTCCCTACGGATGTTCCTGTTTGTGATGCTTGCTGAGTTGTCCTGTGTTCATCCAGCATCTTGTACCTGGTTTCTCCGTGATGTGGGTGCATGGCAAACTAATGTTCATCAGGTTGTCATCCCTAGTTGTGTTTGTTGTCAGGGCTGGGGATGTGGGCAAACGCAGATGAGACACAGTCAGGATTTCCCTTGGCACTTGTTGGTTACACAAGTCATGTAATTTACAGTTTGTGGTAGCTTTCAGTGATTGTGACACGTTGTGTGTGTGACTGCTGCCACTCCTCAGGGTCAGAGCTGCAATGTTGGAAGTTGTCTACGTGTGTTCTTTGTGGGTGACCTTGGCTGCTTCATTGGTGTGTGACTGTGGCCGGGATCCCATTGCTTGGGGTGGAGTTCACATCATGCCCATGTACGGCATACTGTGCAGTGTGTCAGACATTCACGAGTCTTGTTGACTGGCCAGGTGTGATGGGTTTCTGCACCTTAGTTCCCACAACCACCCCTGGGATTGTCATGGGTGCATGTGCAATGTCACCTGTCCATGTGAGCTTCACTGCTGCACATTGGTGGAGATCAAGGTGTGTGGTGTTGAGTGTGTGCAAATGTGAGTTGTTGCACGGCTAGACCCCTACCTCCATATTGGCCTTGGCTGACAGGCCGTGCTGATTGATTTGTGCTTGTGTAGGTGTGATGGTAGTTTGTTGCTCAGGAGACATGGCTGTGGTTCACAGTGTGAACGACATCTACCTTTGTCATCACAGTGGGATTATCATGCAAGCTAGTGTCACCACAATGTGGGGTCCCTGGGAGTAGTGCTGTGGTGGGTCTGTCTTGCTGTGTTAGTTGCTGTTCCTACAAGCTCGTGTGACATGTGTAATTTGGGCTCCCTCTCCTCTAACAATGCCTGATTGCCCACATAGGGGAATCCGATCCATGAGTTACTTTTGTATGGCACTGTATACACATCTGTGTAATTGGAATTCAGGCCTCCTCATGTGTTGTGTGGTTGCCTGGGGACACTGGCACACCCCCCCATCACCTGTTGTGTTTGATATGCAGTGTGAGGCTGCCTGTTTGTGTTTGTGAATCTGCACCACTGCATTGGCATATCTTTGGTGTGCCATTGCCTGTATGTTGTTTGGAGGATTGCCCATGCTGTCCCTGTGACTCCTAGGTCATCAGTCAGCAGAATAATCATGGTTTGTATGTCCCATTGCTGCCATGGTATGGTATTTGTTCACCTCACATCTACAGTCTCCCCAGGATATCTACATTTGTGTGTCCATTAGTGCAGATATGTGGGTCTGCATTATGATGGTCACTTCTGGCATTGTGTAATTGATAAATGGAGACGATGTCAGTCCCCATGGGTGATGTTTGTCTGCACATGGCCAAAGGTATGTTTTATTTGCACTGCACTGTTTGCCTCACCCAATCTATGTTGCTATGGGACACAACCACTACTTTGCCACTGATGTGTTTGTTGTTCTGTGACCAGGAATCATCCATGCTGTTTGGCAGTTGCAGCTTTTTCCATGACAACACTTACCTTTTGGTCACTGTGATGATGGGGGTTTGGACCCCATTGCCACAATGTTCAAAATGTGCTTCAGCTATGGACCCCACACTTACCTTTTGGTCACTGTGATGATGGGGGTTTAGACCCCATTGCCACAAAGTTCAAAATGTGCTTCAGCTATGGACCCCACACTTACCTTTTGGTCACTGTGATGATGGGGGTTTAGACCCCATTGCCACAATGTTCAAAATGTGCTTCAGCTATGGACCCCACACTTACCTTTTGGTCACTGTGATGATGGGGGTTTAGACCCCATTGCCACAATGTTCAAAATGTGCTTCAGCTATGGACCCCACACTTACCTTTTGGTCACTGTGATGATGGGGGTTTAGACCCCATTTCCACAATGTTCAAAATGTGCTTCAGCTATGGACCCCACACTTACCTTTTGGTCACTGTGATGATGGGGGTTTAGACCCCATTGCCACATTGTTCAAAATGTGCTTCAGCTATGGACCCCACACTTACCTTTTGGTCACTGTGATGATGGAGGTTTAGACCCCATTCCCACAGTGGTCATGGTCTGCTTGCATTGTGAAGGCCACACACATTGTTGTGTGACACATGTGATAGGGGGTCACATTGTATGTTCAATGTCATGTTCAGTGTTGTAGGCATTTGACACAGACTACACACTCTTGTCATGATGTTGGGGGGATGTCTTTTGCTGACATTCCTTATGTTGGAGTATGCTGGTTGTGTCATGCATTACCCGTCCTATGAGTGGGGATGGTAGTTGTGACAGGCATCCAGCCCCCCATGAGTAGGGGTGGTGGTGGTAGTGACAGGCATCCAGCACCCCATGAGTAGGGGTGGTGGTAGTGACAGGCATCCAGCACCCCATGAGTATGGGTGGTGGTAGTGGTAGGCATCCAGGCCCCCATGAGAAGGGGTGGTGGTAGTGGTAGGCATCCAGCCCCCCCTGAGTAGGGGTGGTGGTAGTAGTAGGCATCAATTCCCCTATGAGTGGGGATGGTAGTAGTGACAGGCATCCAGCACCCCATGAGTAGGGGTGGTGGTAGTGACAGGCATCCAGCCCCCCCTGAGTAGGGGTGGTGGTAGTGACAGGCATCCAGCCCCCCCTGAGTAGGGGTGGTGGTGGGGGTAGGTATCCAGGCCCCCATGAGTAGGGGTGGTGGTAGTGGTAGGCATCCAGCCCCGTCTGAGTAGGGGTGGTGGTAATGACAGGCATCCAGCCCCCCCTGAGTAGGGGTGGTGGTGGCGGTAGGCATCCAGCCCCCCCTGAGTAGGGGTGGTGGTAGTGACAGGCATCCAGCCCCCCCTGAGTAGGGGTGGTGGTGGTGGTAGGTATCCAGGCCCCCATGAGTAGGGGTGGTGGTAATGGTAGGCATCCAGCCCCCCCTGAGTAGGGGTGGTGGTGATAGTGACAGGCATCCAGCACCCCATGAGTAGGGGTGGTGGTAGTGACAGGCATCCAGCACCCCATGAGTAGGGGTGGTGGTAGTGACAGGCATCCAGCCCCCCCTGAGTAGGGGTGGTGGTAGTGGTAGGCATCCAGCCCCCCATGAGTAGGGGTGTTGGTGGGGGTAGGTATCCAGGCCCCCATGAGTAGGGGTGGTGGTGGTGGTAGGCATCCAGGCCCCCATGAGTAGGGGTGGTGGTAGTGGTAGGCATCCAGGCCCCCATGAGTAGGGGTGGTGGTAGTGGTAGGCATCAAGCCCCCCCTGAGTAGGGGTGGTGGTAGTGGTAGGCATCCAGCCCCCCCTTTGTAAGGGTGGTGGTAGTGGTAGGCATCCAGCCCAGGGGGGGAGGCGTCATAAAGCATGAAGCTTCAAAGGATGAATAGGACAGGAAGGGAATGCTAGTTCCATCTAGCCTGATGGTAGGCTTAAGAAGGAATCTGCAGATGTTAGGGGATGGAGAGTTATGGAAATGCGCCATTCTGAGAGTTGGTTTGGTTAGCTCTTCATGCTCTGCTGAGATTTCACCAATGTTGAATTTTGGAGGAATAGTGCTTTCAAGGTGAAGATTATGCCACACTGCAGAGGAAGTGGTCATGCTATGGAGTGTTGTCTTGCACCTCATTTGACATTAGTGATCTAGTGCTTGACCCCAGAGAACACTGAATAAATATGTGAGAGGTGCAGAGCCTCTCAGATTTGCTGCTTGAAACTAAGAGAAGAACAAGGCTTGCCATGCTGGAACCTTGATTTGCACCACCAGGCCCTGCATTCTGACTGACTGCGCCTGCTGCATTATCTGGAACTACAGCCCTGTGGATGTACCTTGCTTCTGAAGGATTAAAAAGTGGACTCCCTGCAAGCTACGGGTTAGCATAGCTCACCTGGAACATCACTGTAGGAGAGTAGGATCTGCCTCTTATGGTTACCCCCACTTTTTGCTGATGCTTCACTGTATTGTGACTTTAGTCTGGCTGGGGCCCTGCTATTCAGGTCCCCAGCCTAGCTGCTTCCTCTCTAAATGGATTCCAAGTACCTTAGGTACTTCTCTGATTGGATTCTGGGGTGCCCTTATAAGTCCCTAGTATATGGTATACTATGTACCCAGGGCATAGGTACCCCAGGGGCCTACCAGGGGCTGAAGCATGTATTGTGCCACCCCTGGAAGGCCCTCCAAAATGACACCACAGGTCTGCTACTGCAGCCTGGGTAAGGTGGTGCATGCATCCCTTACAGTGGTATAGGCTACCTATACCACTACCATTGCACACACCTATAAACCTATAAGTCACTCCTATGGCAGGCCTTGACAATCCTGAAGGCAGAGTGCTTGGTTTTTATGTGAGAGGGTGCCCCTGCATGAGCAGAACCCCTCTGCAACATTCGGAGTACCTCCTCTGATGCTGTTTGTGGTGCAGCCTGACCATATACTCTTAAGTGCATTATAACCTCGCGTTAAATGCTAACTTTGGGATGGCTGCACGGAAACATGTCGTGTTTGGTGTCAAACATCTTGGAATACTACCCCCCCCACCAGTTCTGGCGGTGGGGGTAGCATTCCACCCTTCTAGAGGGAGAAACATGTGCCAACCGGCATACCCGGTATTAACCTTACAGAGCCCTGGCATCACAAAATGGATGCTGCAGCCACAGACACGAGTCTGGCCTCCTGCTGCTGACCGAAACTCCGGCAGGGGAGGCCTGGACAATAGGTTTCCTGTTGCAGGGAGGTGTAACCACCTCCCAGACAGGCTGATGTGTAGTGGGGCTGGGTGGGTGCACTCTTAGAGTGCTTTGAAGTCCAGCACTGGGGGCACATTTGGTGTCCCTGTGCATACCCCAGTTCAAACTGGTTCAGGGGCTTCCAGCCCCTGCTCTGGCGTGAAACTGGACAAAGGGAATGGGTGTAACCACCCCTCTTCCCTGACCCTCCCACAGGTGGGTCCCCAGAGAATGTCTAACCCCCTTACTTAGTATAAGTATGGGACCCCAGTCCTTAGGACTTTAGATTACCCTGGACGAAACTCTGAAGCCGAATCCTGGACCTTCGACGCTCTACTTTAAGATTAGAGGACTGAAGAATCTCCCTTGGGGTCAAGGAGTGACTCCCCTGCTTGGCAGGCACCTAAGAAGCAATTGTCCGGTCTGCATTGCTGAAGCTCCCGCCGGATGCCGAAGTCTTTGCAACACCAGAGGTGGATTTCCAGACTTCCCCGAGGCTGCCCAGAGTCCCCAGCGAAGCTGAGGCCCGTGGCTATCGTGGATAACTTGGAACCGTGACCCCTGGGCACCAAAAACGTTTGCAAGTGCATCCTCTTCCTGGTCTTCCATGAAGTTGTGCTTTGGGCTCCGAGTAGCCCCCGCCTCCAGCACCAACTGCACCGAAGGTCACTGGCCTCCACTCCACGAGTGTCCCGTGAGCCAGCTCCAAGTGCGTCCACTCGAGGCTCCTTCGCGGTCGCTAGTCCGTTGGCTAGTGGGCCCTCCCGACGGCAACTCTTCTTCTGCTTGGGCTTTCCTGGTTGCTCCAGATGTGCCCTGATTCACCCTTGCTGGGTGAGTCCCCCAGACCTTGCTGGTCTGCATCACTGTCCTTTCTCTGTTTCCACGTGACTTGCTGTTGCCAAGGCTTGTTGGGTCCAATCCGGTCGCCGACACTGCAGCAATTGACAGATGTCATGGGACAGCTCGAATCCAGCTCCAGGTTGTCGTCGACGCCTCCTGGACCTCGTGGCTGAAGAGTCAAGACGACCGTCAACCTACCTGAAGCCCCCGACATCGGTGGGCATCTGCTCATCGCCTTCCTGGTCACTGGCTAGTGACCCAGACTCTGTCCCCTCTGCTTTCAGGTTCTTCAGATCTTCGATCCACTCTTGGATCCACCCGGACACTTTCGACTTGGCCGCCAGCAGCCTGCTGCAGCAGATCGCCATTGAAAACGACGACGAAACCCGACGACAAAAGACACCTATGCACCCGGCTTCCCTGGGTGAGGTAACTCGAGTACTCCGGTGCTCCCGTGGGTATTGACTCTAGAACTGCCTAGTTCTAAAGGGATTTGCTCCAAGTCCTCCTCTAAGTGTCCTTTCCTTTTAAAATTCCAACCGCGACTTTCCCCATAGAAGTTAACGGCGATTCGCGGCTGTGCTCTCACACTGCACGCGTCCCCCGTGGGTCCCCTGTGTCACTACCTTGGGTGGTTCCTTGTGGTCCAAGCACTTCTACAGGCTCTAGGCCTTGTGTGTAGCTCAGTCGTGGTTCTTATACCACTATTTTAGTATATGGTTTGGTACGCCCCTAGGGCTCAAACGTGTATTTGTGCTATTACTGTTGATATTTGACTTGTAAAGTATGTACTTCGAACTCTAGCCTCATAAAGAGACTAGAGGGGTGTGTTTAAGACTAAATACATATATTTTATATATATACCTGATGTGGTCCTCTTTCATTTGGTCACTCAAGAGATTATAAACTGGTAAAACAAGCTGCTTTACATTCCTTCAAGACTTAGCCTGAAGGCTGCTCTCCATAGCTACCACTAGGATAGCTTTCAATAAAGGTTGTCTTTAACCTAATTCCAATTTGGGGTTGTTTGGACTGGTGCAAGGTGCCCACTATAATTAGTGGACAGCATATACCAGGCCAACTTCTCACATTGGTGTGCAGCGTGTGGGATTCCAGCTTGCTATTGTTTTACCAGATAATCTCAATTGAATTGATCAACTGAAAACCACTAAAGGTACCTTAGGTACATATAAATACAAGCTTAGTATACAGTAAGTTCTACTGAACTTAGAGTTGTGTGTTAAGGGATAGCACACCCTTTCTACAACTCAAGAGAGTTTAGTAGGCCACACTAGAGTAGGTAGTGCATACACCACACCTCACTAGTAATGTCTTCAGGGCCAGGAATCAGTAGGTCCCTGCCAGGAACCAGTGGGCTCCTGCCATCCAAATATGACAACCTCCCATTCATGGAATTGAGAGAGTTGTGCAAGATTAGGAAGCTGAAGACAGGCAAAAGTGCCAACACCCAACGTCTCATGGAGATGCTACTGCTGGATGATCTCAGAAGACCCATAGGGCCTGAAGGGGTAGGCAGAGAGGGTGGGGCAGAAGATGAGGAAGGGACCAGGGGTGACTTCACCCAGGGCCCCCCTCTGAAACTGGCCAGGAAGGTGAAAATGACCTTGACCTGGAAGACCCAGCTATTCCTGTGGATGAAGAGGAGGATCAGAATGACCTCACCTTTGTCCCACCAGGAAGAGTTGTGAGTGTGCCTAGAAGGTCTAGATCTCCTTCTCAGGAGTCTAACCACTCTGACACCTCAGTAGGGACCTCTGTTTCCTCTCATAGGAGGGAATCCTCCAGTGAGAGGGAAGAGAGACTGCTCAGATATGGAGAAGCTCAGTTGAGACTCAGAAGAGAGCAGTTGGCTATAGACAGGGAGTCCCTAGAGCTTGAAAGGCAAAGAAAAAAGTTGGGACTAGAGTCCCATGGTGGCAGCAACTTCCCTAGTGGTAGGGAAAGGTCTAATGACCATAGAAATCTGAGCAAGATTGTCCCTCCCTACCAGAGTGGGGATGACATCCACAAATGGATTTCTGCACTAGAGAGGGCCTGTAAAGTACAGAGGGTCCCTCAGGAGCAGTGGGCAGCAATCTTGTGGCTCTCCTTTGCAGACAAAGGTAGAGACAAGCTCCTCTCTGTTAGAGAAGAGGATGCTGATAATTATCCAGTCTTAAAAAGTGCATTAATTGATGGGTTTGGCCTAACAACTGAACAATACAGGTTAAAGTTCAGAGATACCCAAAAGGCACAGAATCAAGACTGGGTGGACTTTGTTGATTGTTCTGCTAAGGCTCTGGAAGGTTCGTAAGTGGGCAGTAAGGTATGTGACTTCAAAGGATTGTACAATCTTATCATGAGGTAGCAGATTCTTAATAACTGTCAAAATCAGCTGTTGCATCAGTACCTGGTGGACTCTGATCTGACCTCTCCCCAAGAATTGGGAAAGAAGGCAGACAAATGGGTCAGGACCAGGGTGAGGCAGAAGGTACAGAACCAAGGTGGTGACCCAGAGAAGCAAGATTCTAAGAACTCTGACAAGGGTGGGGAGAAGGGTAAAGACCAGAAGTCTTCACAAGGCCCCCAAAAATCTTCTTCAGGTGGGGATTCACAGTCTAACAAAGGGAAAGGCCAAAAGAAACCATGGTGCAAAGTCTGTAAGCAAAAGACACACTGGACCAGTGATTGCACCAAGTCCAAAGACTCTGTTCCAGCCCCCACCAATGCCCCTAAGGCACTTGTTCCCCCTAGTGCAGTTACAATTGGTGGTGGGAGTACACAAGCCAAGGGTTTAGTAGGGTTGACCCTGGGTAAGGAGATGAGCTCTGGCCTAGTCAGAGAACTCACTCAGGCTGTCCTAGTCTGTGATGGAGGCATGGATGTGACCTCCTCTGTGAATCCCAGTAATCTGGGCAAGTACAGACAACAGCCATTAATAAATGGAAAAGAGGCTTTTGCATTTAGGGACACAGGAGCAAGTGTCACCATGGTGACACAAGATCTTGTGGATCCTGGGCAGATTATACTTGGTGAGATGTACCAAGTGACCAATGCTAGCAATGTCAGAACAGACCATACTCTGGCAGTTGTTAACTTCTCCTGGGGAGGGGTAACTGGCCTTAAGAAGGTTGTGGTAAGTGCAGACCTACCAGTTGAATGCTTGCTTGGCAATGATCTAGAAACGTCAGCTTGGGCAGAAGTGGAGCTCAGGACCCATGCAGAAATGCTGGGCATCCCTGCAGATGTGTTTGCTGTGACCAGGTCACAGAGCAAAATGCCTAACACTGAACAGGCCTTGGATCCTGGAACAATGGACCAAGTGCCATCCAAGAGGAGGAGTAGTAGGGTAAAGGCAGTGCATTCCCCCTTGGCTCAGAAGAAAGATCAGTCTCTTCAGGGAGATGATCTCAGTCCTGAGGAAGGAACTGTCCCAGAGGAGCTTGAGCCTGATCAGGTTGAGTTCTTAGGGACAGGGGGCCCTTCCAGGGCAGATCTGAGCCAGGAGCAGCAGAGCTGCCCCTCTCTTGAACCCCTCAGACATCAAGCTGCTGCTGAGGCTGCTGGGAAAGCTAGTGGTCCACATAAAGTGTATTGGGATGATGGACTCTTGTACTCAGAGGGTAGAGACCCCAAGCCTGGTGCCACCAGGAGGTTGGTTATACCTCTGAAGTTCAGGGGCTTCCTATTGACCCTAGCCCATGATATTCCTTTAGCAGGTCACCTGGGCCAGAACAAGACTTGGGACAGAATTGTCCCTCACTTTCACTGGCCCCACATGTCTGAAGACACCAAGGAGTTTTGTCGCTCCTGTGTAACCTGCCAGGCCAGTGACAAGGCAGGTGGCACTACAAAGGCCCCCCTAATACCACTACCTGTGGTGGGGGTTCCCTTTGAAAGGGTGGGGATTGACATTGTTGGTCCCATGGATCCCCAAACAGCATCTGGGCACAGGTTTATCCTGGTGGTGGTGGATCATGCCACCAGGTACCCAGAGGCTATTCCCCTTAGGACCACTACAGCACCTATAGTGGCAAGAGCCCTCCTGGGAATTTTCTCAAGAGTGGGCTTCCCTAAGGAGGTTGTATCAGACAGGGATGCAAACTTTATGTCTGGATACTTGAAAGCAATGTGGAAGGAGTGTGGAGTGACCTACAAGTTCACCACACCCTATCACCCACAATGCAATGGTTTAGTTGAGAGATTCAACAAAACCTTGAAGGGCATGATTAAAGGGCTCCCAGAGAAGCTTAGGCGAAGATGGGACATACTCTTGCCCTGCCTTTTATTTGCATACAGGGAGGTGCCTCAAAAGGGGTTGGCTACAGCCCTTTTGAACTTTTGTTTGGTCACCCTGTCAGGGGTCCATTGTGCCTGGTAAAGGAAGGATGGGAGTTACCTCTCAAGCCCCCAAAGCAGGACATAGTGGACTATGTACTTGGTCTCCGCTCCAGGATGGCTGAGTACATGAAAAAGGCAACTAAAAACCTTGAGGCTAGCCAGGAACTCCAAAAAGCCTGGCATGACCAAAGGCTGTACTGACTGTTTACCAGCCAGGACAGAAGGTGTGGGTGTTGGAGCCAGTGGCCCCAGAAGCTCTCCAAGACAAATGGAGTGGACCCCATACCATTGTTGAACAGAAGGGTGAGGTTACCTATTTAGTAGACCTAGGAACACCCAGGAGTCCCCACAGGGTTCTCCATGTCAACAGATTGAAACCATATGTGGACAGGGCTGACATGGGCTTGCTCATGGCAACTGATGAGGGACAGGAGGAGGAGAGTGACCCTCTCCCAGACCTGCTCTCACAGAACCCTGATGATGGGTCAGTGGATGGTGTAGCCTTGGCAGGCAGCCTCACTGCCCAGCAGCAGACTGATTGCAGACAGGTGCTCAATCAGTTCAGGCATATGTTCTCTCTGACACCAAGTCAGACCACCTGGTGCACTCATGAAGTGGACACTGGGGACAGTCTGCCTATTAAAAATAAGATTTATAGGCAACCTGACCATGTCAAGGACTGTATCAGGACAGAAGTCCAGAAGATGTTGGATTTGGGAGTTATTGAGCCCTCAGATAGCCCTTGGGCTAGTCCAGTGGTCCTTGTGCCAAAACCTCACACCAGTGGTGGGAAAAGTGAGATGAGGTTTTGTGTGGACTACAGGGGTCTCAATGCAGTCACTAGGACTGATGCCCATCCAATACCCAGGGCAGATGAGCTAATAGACACTTTGGCCTCAGCCAAGTATCTAAGCACATTTGACCTAACAGCTGGCTACTGGCAGATCAGGCTAGCTGATGATGCAAAGCCAAAAACAGCATTCTCAACCCTAGTGGGCATTATCAATTTGTGGTAATGCCCTTTGGTTTGAAGAATGCACCTGCCACTTTTCAGACGTTGGTGAATACAGTCCTTACAGGTCTGGAAGCCTATAGTGCAGCATATCTAGATGATATTGCTGTCTTTAGCTCCACCTGGGAGGATCACCTGGTCCACCTCAGAAATGTTTTGCAGGCCCTGCAGAAAGCAGGCCTCACTATCAAGGCCACAAACTGCCAGATAGGGCAGAGTCAGGTTGTGTACCTGGGCCACCTTGTGGGTGGAGGCCAGGTTCAACCATTGCAGAGCAAGATCCAGACCATCATGGACTGGACTGCTCCAACTACCCAGACTCAGGTGAGAGCCTTTTAGGCCTGACTGGGTACTATAGGAGATTTGTCAAGGGGTATGGATGAATAGTGACACCCCTGAATGACTTAACTTCCAAAAAATGCCCAAAAAGGTTCAGTGGACAGTTAGCTGTCAAAAGGCATTTGATGACCTGAAGCAGGCCATGTGCACTGCTCCCATTCTACAGAGTCCTGATTACTCCAAGAAGTTCATTGTCCAAACAGATGCATCTGAATTGGGGGTAGGGGCTGTACTGTCACAATTGAATGATGAAGGTCAGGATCAGCCAGTAGCTTTCATAAGCAGAAGGCTGACCCCTAGAGAGAAACGTTGGTCAGCCATAGAGAGGGAGGCCTTTGCTGTGGTTTGGGCTCTGAAGAAGCTGAGGCCATACTTGTTTGGCACTCACTTCCTTGTTCAAACAGACCACAAGCCCCTCTTATGGCTAAAACAGATGAAGGGTGAAAACCCCAAACTTTTGAGGTGGTCCATTTCCCTACAGGGGATGGACTATACAGTGGAACATAGACCTGGGAGTAACCATGCCAATGCAGATGGACTCTCCAGATATTTCCACTTAGAACATGAAGACTCAACTGGTGTTGTAGGGATTCTGCACATACACAGAGCTATGTACAGGATAATAGGACCTCAGAGTATAGTGGTGAGCCAACCATAAACCTCAGTACCTACAACCCCAACCCGACTAGCAGTAGCGTCTCATTAGCAGCACAGCTACCAATGATTAGACAACCCAGAACACGGTCTCTCTCTCTCAGGACTCGCGGGAGCAAGGACACCCTTTCATAACTCACTCATGCCTGTCCACAACGTGCGTAATAAGAGTCACTGTATAGTTTAAAATGTTTATTTCAACTATCGTGCTCTAAGATACAGTACACGTGCTAGTACTATCAGTGAAATGAATAATGATAACATAGTAAACATTGTTACAATTCCATAAAGTACAAACGGGGATAGCATTTTATAAAGACAGTGGATATAGGGCTAAATGACCTGTCCACCCTCCCCGTGCTAATAACTAGTTTATTATAAAAACAGAAGACCTCTGGGCATTGTTAGGCAGACCCTCATACCTCAATATCTAGATGCAAGTTTTACATCATCAGACAAGCACAGCTCTTCTCTCTGGAAAGGTTTTTCTCCAAGTGCCCCTGACACTGAAATCACAATATTAAAAGCACACAAATTTCTCCAGTGCAGCTGCAATCAGTGTTATGTCTAGGTGCGAGGGGCTGACCAGATCAGCAAGAACAAGGGACATTGTTTTTCGACCTTGTACATGATGTGCAGATGCAACCCAATCTGTAAGATACCCAAAGTTAACAGGAAGAAAGGTGAAAGGCAAGCAGTTCTAAAATAGCAGAGGCTGGAAAACAAAGGCACAAAGTAACGTGCGCAAAGAGGCATCATGGCAGCCAGGCCTAAGCTAACGTAGCAAAACAGTCCATGTGTCCACAAACCACACGACAACCTCCCCTGGTCAGTTCATCAGTTAAGACATAGGACGAGGACAGAGTTCAAATAGATGGAGCAGAATGGCAAAGTCTGATGCGGAATAGGCCCCAATGAAGGACATAAACCGGGATTAAAAAAGCAAAAACACAGAACAAAAAATTCAGTGGGGCAGGACGCTGAACGTGGAGACCCCTTAATCAAAAAGAGTGTAAGTGCAGAAAAACGCCACACCTTCCAAGAGGACATCGTTGGAATCGCCAGAAAAAGAGATGCCATCCAGTTCAATAAGTCAAAACTGCATTCATGTTCCTCGCAAGAGGTAGTATCAAACAGCATTGCGGGACAACTTGCGTGATACTCAATATAACTGTGTTGTAGCAGATTCTGAGCAGCCGCCCAGATATCCCATTGTGTCAAAATTCCAAGTGCAGCCGCACGCGCCATCTAGCCAGGACCGGAACAGTCTCGTTCATGGGCCTCTAAGGGACCCACCAACTGGACAAAATCCGGGCGAGACAGAGACGTATTGGAGAGGCAATAATCCAGGGACCATGAGAAAGGACATCGGATGCAAGACATCACAGGTTGCACGCAACGTGAAATACGCAAGCGAAAAGAAAGCCTGTAAGATACACCAAGTGTCGCTAATGGCAGGACGCCGAAGCCGGCGAGGAGACGTTCACGGAGCACCCGAAGGCGTCTGTGGTCGAGGTGGGCTCCATGAGGTGCAGCCATTGCGTAGTAAACGAATTAAAAGTAGTATTCCAGCAGCTAACGCTAGGATCAACGGAAAGCCGCCAAAGACGCTGGAAAAAAATAGAATGAATAAAAGCTGGTATTACACCAAATATAGTTTGAAAGGAGGTAACAAGGCCAGAGCCCACAACTTTAAAAAAGTGCACAAGACCTTCAGTGTGAGATGCATTGAAAATGCGGTGAATTAGCTCACCAAAATGTTGTGGGAGGTTTGTGTTTAACAGGGCCTGTATTTCACTATGAGTACTCGCCACCTGGAGAACGAATGTCTCCCGGGCGGACGTGAGCATAACCTCCTGATTCAATAATAGTGCCTTTATTCTGCCCAATTTATTGAAATCTGCCTTCAAAGTCGGAATGGAAGGCCAAATGGAACTATCTACGATGCCATGCGGGGGAGGAAAAAGCACATTTTTGCAGCAGACAACTCTGTGGGAAACTGTTACAATATAGGGTATACCGGCAAGCATGCCACAACAGTCCTGATTATTTAGATGGAGATAGCTACCATTTGCAAGCACAGTGAAAGTAGGAGAGATAGAAGGAGCAGGAATGCCCTTTAGAACACAAGCAAGATTCGGAGCTGAAACGTTACAAGCTCCGTGCAATTTAATGTGTTTACAAACAAGGGAATGACCCACAGTAGAATCGAATGACTCCCCCGTGAGAAAAACTTCCTTCCCGTCCCTAAGACATTTATACATGAAAGGCAGGGACCAAAGTTCATGCAGGAAAGCACTTCCTAAAGGCTGAAAACGACCGACAGGATAATGCTTCATGCAGGAACTGAACTCAAATAAAGAAAAAGGCAAAGCTATAACCCCGTGTACTAGCCACACAGCAGAATCTAATTCCGCAATAGAGAATAGTAAGGGCTCTATTCTCCCCCACATTGGGCGCCATGTTGTTGGGATTCTGCACATACACAGAGCTATGCACAGGATAATAGGACCTCAGAGTATAGTGGTGAGCCTACCATAAACCTCAGTACCTACAACCCCAACCCGACTAGCAGTAGCGTCTCATTAGCAGTGCAGCTACCAATGATTAGACAACCCAGAACACGGTCTCTCTCTCTCAGGACTCGCGGGAGCAAGGACACCCTTTCATAACTCACTCATGCCTGTCCACACCGTGCGTAATAAGAGTCACTGTATAGTTTAAAATGTTTATTTCAACTATTGTGCTCTAAGATACAGTACACGTGCTAGTACTATCAGCAAACTGAATAATGATAACATAGTAAACATTGTTACAATTCAATATAGTACAAACGGGGATAGCATTTTATAAAGACAGTGGATATAGGGCTAAATGACCTGTCCACCCTCCCCGTGCTAATAACTAGTTTATTATAAAAACAGAAGACCTCTGGGCATTGCTAGGCAGACCCTCATACCTCAATATCTAGATGCAAGTTTTACATCATCAGACAAGCACAGCTCTTCTCTCTGGAAAGGTTTTTCTCCAAGTGCCCCTGACACTGAAATCACAATATTAAAAGCACACGAATTTCTCCAGTGCAGCTGCAATCAGTGTTATGTCTAAGTGCGAGGGGCTGACCAGATCAGCAAGAACAAGGGACATTGTTTTTCGACCTTGTACATGATGTGCAGACGCAACCCAATCTGTAAGATACCCAAAGTTAACAGGAAGAAAGGTGAAAGGCAAGCATTTCTAAAATAGCAGAGGCTGGAAAACAAAGGCACAAAGTAACGTGCGCAAAGAGGCATCATGGCAGCCAGGCCTAAGCTAACGTAGCAAAGCAGTCCATGTGTCCACAAACCACACGACACTGGTCAAGGTTAGTTTAATGTCCCTGCGCTTGGGGGGGGGTTGTGTAGGAGAGTAGGATCTGCCTCTTATGGTTACCCCCACTTTTTGCTGATGCTTCACTGTATTGTGACTTTAGTCTGGCTGGGGCCCTGCTATTCAGGTCCCCAGCCTAGCTGCTTCCTCTCTAAATGGATTCCAAGTACCTTAGGTACTTCTCTGATTGGATTCTGGGGTGCCCTTATAAGTCCCTAGTATATGGTATACTATGTACCCAGGGCATAGGTACCCCAGGGGCCTACCAGGGGCTGAAGCATGTATTGTGCCACCCCTGGAAGGCCCTCCAAAATGACACCACAGGTCTGCTACTGCAGCCTGGGTAAGGTGGTGCATGCACCCCTTACAGTGGTATAGGCTACCTATACCACTACCATTGCACACACCTATAAACCTATAAGTCACTCCTATGGCAGGCCTTGACAATCCTGAAGGCAGAGTGCTTGGTTTTTATGTGAGAGGGTGCCCCTGCATGAGCAGAACCCCTCTGCAACATTCGGAGTACCTCCTCTGATGCTGTTTGTGGTGCAGCCTGACCATATACTCTTAAGTGCATTATAACCTCGCGTTAAATGCTAACTTTGGGATGGCTGCACGGAAACATGTCGTGTTTGGTGTCAAACATCTTGGAATACTACCCCCCCACCAGTTCTGGCGGCAGGGGTAGCATTCCACCCTTCTAGAGGGAGAGACATGTGCCAACCTTACAGAGCCCTGGCATCACAAAATGGATGCTGCAGCCACAGACACGAGTCTGGCCTCCTGCTGCTGACCGAAACTCCGGCAGGGGAGGCCTGGACAATAGGTTTCCTGTTGCAGGGAGGTGTAACCACCTCCCAGACAGGCTGATGTGTATTGGGGCTGGGTGGGTGCACTCTTAGAGTGCTTTGAAGTCCAGCACTGGGGGCACATTTGGTGTCCTTGTGCATACCCCAGTTCAAACCGGTTCAGGTGCTTCCAGCCCCTGCTCTGGTGCGAAACTGGACAAAGGGAATGGGTGTAACCACCCCTCTTCCCTGACCCTCCCATAGGTGGGTCCCCAGAGAATGTCCAACCCCCTTACTTAGTATAAGTATGGGACCCCAGTCCTTAGGACTTTAGATTACCCTGGACGAAACTCTGAAGCCGAATCCTGGAACTACGATGCTCTACTTTAAGATTAGAGGACTGAAGAATCTCCCTTGGGGTCAAGGAGTGACTCCCCTGCTTGGCAGGCACCTAAGAAGCAATTGTCCAGTCTGCATTGCTGAAGCTCCCGCCGGACGCCGAAGTCTTTGCAACACCAGAGGTGGATTTCCAGATTTCCCCGAGGCTGCCCTGAGTCCACAGCGAAGCTGAGGCCCATGGCTATCATGGGTAACGTGGAACCGTGACCCCTGGGCACCAAGAACTTTTGCAAGTGCATCCTCTTCCTGGTCTTCCACGAAGTTGTGCTTTGGGCTTCAAGTAGCTCCCGCATCCAGCACCAACTGCACCAAAGGTCACTGGCCTCCACTCCACGAGTGTCCCGTGTGCCAGCTCCAAGTGTGTCCACTCGAGGCTCCTTCGCGGTTGCTAGTCCGTTGGCTAGTGGGCTCTCCCGAAGGCAACTCTTCTTCTGCTTGGGCTTTCCTGGTTGCTCCAGACATGCCCTGACTCACCCTTGCTGGGTGAGTCCCCCAGACCTTGCTGGTCTGCATCACCATCCTTTCTCTGTTTCCATGTGACTTGCCATTGCCAAGGCTTGTTGGGTCCAATTCGGTCGCCGATACCGCAGCAATCGACAGACGTTGTGGAACAGCTCGAATCCAGCTCCTGGTTGTCATCGACACCTCCTGGACCTCGTGGCTGAAGAGTCAAGACGACCATCAACCTACCTGAAGCACCCGACATCGGTGGGCATCTGCTCATCGCCTTCCTGGTCACTGGCTAGTGACCCAGACTCTGTCCCCTCTGCTTTCAGGTTCTTCAGATCTTCGATCCACTCTTGGATCCACCCGGACACTTTCGACTTGGCCGCCAGCAGCCTGCTGCAGCAGATCGCCATTGAAAACGACGTCGAAACCCGACGACAAAAGACACCTATGCACCCGGCTTCCCTGGGTGAGGTAACTCGAGTACTCCGGTGCTCCCGAGGGTATTGACTCTAGAACTGCCTAGTTCTAAAGGGATTTGCTCCAAGTCCTCCTCTAAGTGTCCTTTCCTTTTAAAATTCCAACCGCGACTTTCCCCATAGAAGTTAACGGCGATTCGCGGCTGTGCTCTCACACTGCACGCGTCCCCGTGGGTCCCCTGTGTCACTACCTTGGGTGGTTCCTTGTGGTCCAAGCACTTCTACAGGCTCTAGGCCTTGTGTGTAGCTCAGTCGTGGTTCTTATACCACTATTTTAGTATATGGTTTGGTACGCCCCTAGGGCTCAAACGTGTATTTGTGCTATTACTGTTGATATTTGACTTGTAAAGTATGTACTTCGAACTTTAGCCTCATAAAGAGACTAGAGGGGTGTGTTTAAGACTAAATACATATATTTTATATATATACCTGGTGTGGTCCTCTTTCATTTGGTCACTCAAGAGATTATAAACTGGTAAAACAAGCTGCTTTACATTCCTTCAAGACTTACCCTGAAGGCTGCTCTCCATAGCTACCACTAGGATAGCTTTCAATAAAGGTTGTCTTTAACCTAATTCCAATTTGGGGTTGTTTGGACTGGTGCAAGGTGCCCACTATAATTAGTGGACAGCATATACCAGGCCAACTTCTCACAATCACCACCAATATACCCCTGCTTGGACTGCGTCCAGTGGATTTGTAAGGGTTTTGTCCCGGTGGATAGTGGGAACAGTGGTCCCAAACTTTCAAGGACCATCTTGGATTGTGTTTTGGACCCTTTGGACCCACAAGAGGAACTTCAGGAAGAAGTTCCAGAAGTTTGGATAAGTTTGGAGCAACTTTGGAAAAAAGCTCCATAAGGTGACTGACTCAATCGTGAGAGCCAAGCCGGCCATCTTCAACCACGACCCAACCCGGATTCCAGGTTTGTCCCACTGAAGAGCTCGGAGGTCCTACTTCCAGAGTTTGACCGGTAGCTACCTGAAAGTCAAGCCGCGAACCCTCATTGAATCTGGACTGGTGAAGTGCAACGAGGGATGCCGGCGGAAAATATTCCAGAAATGTTAATAAGTCCGAAGGTAATATTTTGACCAGGGCCTCCCGCTCAGTGTATCCTCACAGGGCTCCATCGCGGTCGGCCTGAAAGTTTGACTTTGTCCCAGTCAAGCGCGACCAGATGTCCCAGATGGGCACCAGAGGATTTTAAGTGCTAGAAAGTGTTTATTCTTTAAAAATTAAAATCTCCAGTTCCCTACATTGGATTCTTGTCATTTTGGTGTCATCTTAAAAATAAAAATATTTGGGGCATGGCCTGGCAAGCCAAGATGGCGGACGTGTGCTAGGCGAGCTCCGTCCAGCCTAAACACGTATCCTTAATTTATCCTGTCCTCCGATCCTTCTACTGCATCCGGATAGTGTCCCGAGTGGGGCACGAGTGGGGGCCGCGATCTGTGCTTGTTTTGGCCCCGCATCTCAGCGTGGCGGTGGCCTGGGGTGTGGCCCGGGAGAAACGGTATTGCGCCGAGGCCTGGAGCGGTGGCTGGTGAACAGAGAGCGACGTACCTGGGGCTCCGGATGGTCTGCTGAGCCGGTGGCCGCGTGCATGCAGAGGCTGCTGGTGAGGTGAGGGTGTCGGCGGCTTCTTAGATTCAGCCGCAGGAGTCTCGTGCAAGGCCGCCCCCCTCCCCCCGATTTCCCACAGGGGTTGAGGCATAACTGTCGGCGGTCTCATCGGGCCGCGGGGGGCATCAAGCTGAGCCTTCGGCGGTCTCATCGGGCTGCGGGGGTGCTGAAAGGAAGAGGTGCCGCAGGCCGTAAGCGGCGACCGCCGTGCTGCCCTGGGGCCGACGTTGGGTCCATGCCCACTGAGTCATCGGACGCCTAGAGAGCCGCCCTCTGCCTCGATCTACATTGGCGGCGCTGCGCACTTCCTCCGGCGGCCATATCGGGTCGCGCGAGTCGGCGGCGTCGTGGGCGGCATGTGGGACTGCTGGAGTTCTCGGCGGTCCTTGGTCATTGCCGCGTATCCTGGAGGTAAGAGGTGGACATTTAAGGGGGCCCTGGGGAGAGTGTTGGTGACCCCCTGGCTCCCAGACTTGGAACCCTGTTGGCAGCGGCCATAACTATCTTTGAGACGGTGGGGGGGCCTGAATGCGGCAGTGTGGCCCCTCTGCAGTGGGCGGTTGCCCTTGACTTCCATCTGCCTGATTTTAGTTGTCCCCTGGGGCCCCCTCCGCTCGTCGCTTCTTTTCCGTAGCCTGCTGGTGTACCCGCGCTCGGCGGCCAGATTGGGTCGCGCGGACCCCGGATCTACAGCCCCGTGGCCTCTCTCCGCCTTGCTTATCCTCGCATTTGGGGGGTTGTGTCGGCCCGCTACATGCACAGGAGTGTGTCTTTCTTTCCCTTACGTGGACGGGCCTGTGGCCCTCGGATGCAGCGGCCTGGAGAGCCGGTGCCTGGTGGATTGGGAATTGGAGGGCTCAGTGGACGCCATGACGAGGGACAAGGCGAGTGGGGGCTCAGCCAAACAGAGCACACGTGACAAATATACAGGCCCTGGGGCTGCCGCTGCGGCGCCTGTAGGGGCACAGGGGGCATCGCCGGACATACCAGACAATGCTGCACTCATGGCCGCTATCACGCAGTCCAGAGATGTCCTTGATGCTAAAATCGGGGCGGTCGGCTCTAATGTCATGCTCCTCCGACAAGACCTGCGGAATGCCGTGGCCCGCATCACGGAGACTGAAACGCGGATCTGTGGAGTGGAGGATGAAGTTGCCATTCTACAGAAGCGGGTGGCCACCCTTGAGACAACCCAGCGGGACCTTGTGACTCGCGTGGAGGATGCAGAGGGACGGACCAGGCGTAACAACCTCCGCTTTGTGGGTTTCCCAGAGGGATGTAAGGGGGGGGATATGGAGCAGTTCCTTACTCAGTGGCTGGAGAGCTGGCTTCCCCCGGAGTTCCTGTCCCGCTGCTTCGTGGTTGAGCATGCCCATAGGGCTCTTGTGCAGAAGCCTCCGCCTGGAGCCCATCCGAGGCCGGTCATCGCAAAGATGCTGAACTATCACGACCGGGATGTCATTCTTAAACAGACCAGGGCCAAGGAACCTCTGCTATTTGATAATGCACACATACTGATCTTTCCTGACTACACGAAGCTGGTCCAGCAACGGAGACAGTCCTTTTTGGCGGCCAAGGATCGACTTTGTGATCTTAAACTCCCATATGCTCTGCTGTATCTGACCCGGTTGCGGGTGGTGTATCGATCCCGAACCCATTTTTTTGACTCACCAGAGGAAGTGTTTCAGTGGACAGATGAGACAGTACAGTTGCGTCCTCATACACCGCCTCGGCGGGAATCAGACTCTTCATCCAGCGAGGCAGCTCATAAGCAGCCTCAATCGAAGCTTAAAGATCGCAGACGCTCCAGATCCAGCTGTCGATCCCGCTCCTGCAGTGCATCCTCCCAAGCCGGATCGGCCTCCCGGCAGACTACATCGGCCTCCTAATTGGAAGGGGAGATCGCAGTCCTGAGTAACTTTGACATTGTTGCTTTGATCGGAGGAGTCCAAGTGAGGGCCGGCTTCTCTGTTGGATCTTTCCGACGGAGAGGGTGCCTGCTGACATTGGGCTGTAAGTTGGGGATCCATTGGTCGAGGTGTGCCGGGACTCCCCATTGGGGTCTGCGGGCAGCACCCGCCGTGACAGATGCTTCATCGTTGTTGAAGTATAGGGTGGGGGGGTTGTTGGGTTGTTTATGTTTCTGTCATCAAGTCTCACTTTGCTACAGTTTTGTTAGGCCTCTATGCACACACCACATACTTTCTTTCGCACCAGTGTATCTCATCAGGGTCTTTCATGGCCGATCCACTTAATGGCGCCCGGGTATCTCCCAAGACTTTCAAAATAGTAAGCTGGAATGTCAGGGGGGTACTAGATAAAATTAAGCGAGGGGCCATTCTCCAGCAGGCTAAGAGGGCCCAGTTCGACATACTCATGCTACAAGAAACGCATCTTATGGGCTCGAAGGCGCTCTGCCTCCAGCGTTATGGTTACGCTCAGGTGTTCCATTCGGGGTTTGTGCAGGGGTTATGGGGGGTGGCGATTTTGATTCACCACCGAGTTCTATACACACATGTCAAGACGTGGGCGGACACCCAGGGGTGATACCTGTTCCTGCAGGGCATGGTCAGGGAGGAACCAGTGGTGCTGGGCTGTGTCTATGCCCCTCCTCCGCTTTCATGGGGCCTAGTAGAGCGGCCTATGTCATTATGGGCGGATATGCCAGATGGCCTGTCCGTGGTTGGGGGCGACTGGAATGAAGTGATGGATGTGTCCTGGGATCGTTGGAGGCCCGGGGGGGGTGTGGCTGCTCGCCAAGTCACAAAACTTTCCTCGTTAGTGTCTGGGCTCGATTGGGTGGACCCCTGGTGCCGGATACACGGAAATGTTCAGGGATACACATATCTCTCCGCGGTCCACGATTCCTACTCTCGCCTCGACTATTTGTTTGTCCCCCGGGCGGCAGCTGGTAGGGTGGTGGAGGCGGATATCCTTCCGAGGGGTCTCTCTGATCATTTGCCGATTACTCTTACAGTACAGATGGGCTGGGCAAAACAGCCCTTCCGCTGGCGCCTCTTGATGTGGAACCTCCAGAAGGCAGACTACAGGGAGTGCATGGAGAGCGCGCTCAATCAATACTTGACGCTTAATGTGGGTTCGGTTTCTGGGGCCGAACCTCTGTGGGAGGCATTGAAGCCCACTTTACGGGGTGTAGATATCTCTTTTTGTGTGGCAGCCCGCAGGACTCGGAGGGAGGCTCTGCTACAAGCAGAGGCTAATATTGCAGATCTCGATCATCGCAGTAGGGGCGCTGGGGGTAACCAAATCCGGCAACAGTTGCTGGCGCAACAGAACTATGCAGCTCTTCTTATGGATGAGGCCCGCCTTACTTGGCTGGCAACGCGCAGTAGGGTGTACCAATGGGGGGATAAATCTAGCAAGATGCTTCATCGGTTGTGTATGGGGATGTTCCATTCCCAGCCCCTCCCCGGTATAGTAGGCCCGAACGGAATGCCCCTCACAGACTCCTCTGACATTGCTGAAAGCTTCTCTACATATTTTGCGGCGCTGTATGCCCCCAGAGAATGTCTCCACAAAGACGTGATAGGCCGTTTTTTGGACGACCTCCTGCCTCGGGCTCTGTCCAATGAGGCGATTACGGAGCTGGATCTCCCGCTCACGGAGGAGGAATTGGGTGCAGCCCTGGGAGACCTTAACTCGGGTAAGGCTCCAGGGCCCAACGGGTTTCCCTGTGAATTCTTTAAGAAATACTTTCTGCAGCTTGGACCCCATTACCTTAGAGTGGTGGAGGAATCCCGTGAGCGGGGTTGTCTTCCTCGGGATTGGAGACATGCGGAGGTGGTGGTGTTCCATAAACCCGGCAGACCCCCAGACCAGCACGCTTCATATCGTCCCATTTCGCTCCTAAACGCAGAAGCTAAAATATTGGCCAAGGCACTGGCCAACCGCTTGCGGTCCCACATCACTACCTTGGTACACCCAGATCAAGCTGGGTTTATGCCCCAGAGGGCGACCCGACATAATATTCGCCGGGCGCAGGTAGCTGTAGCGGCCATCCGGGTGTTAAGCGAACGGGCGGCGCTCTTGCTGGCAGATATGGACAGGGCATTTGATTCCCTTAGTTGGGTGTATCTATTCGCGCTGCTGCGTAGACTGAATCTTGGACCGCGCTTTCTGTCCTACCTGTCCCTACTCTACACTGATCTTACTGCGTCGGTACGTGTCGCTGGCTCTACCTCCACCTTTTCTCTTGGACGGGGTACCCGGCAGGGCTGCCCGCTGTCTCCCTACTTGTTTTCACTGGCGGTTAAACCTTTGGCCGCCTGGGTGCGCATGGATGCGCAGGTGACCGGCTTCGAATGGGCGCACGGATTGTCGGATCGTATTGCATTATATGCCGATGACGTTTTATTTTTTCTCACAGACGTGGATCGGACGGGGCCGCGGCTGCTCCGTATTATGCAGATTTTTGGGGAATCATCGGGTCTCTACTTGAACCCCAGCAAGTGTACCTTATGGCTTCTTGGGGACACGTCGGGTCTCGGCGCCTGGGCTTCGTCGGTTTGGGTCGTTACCGGCGGGATGAAGTATCTCGGGGTATTCTTATCAGATTCACCTACGGTGGCATGGGAAAGGAATTTGGTTCCGGTCTGGGAACGTGTGCTGGAGGATCTTAAGACATGGTCTCATATGCCGTTGTCTATATATGGTCGATCGGCCATCTTCAAGATGGTCTCGCTCCCCCATTTACTGTATCAATTGCAGAATCAACCCTACCCGATTCCCCCTAGATGGTTCAGGCAGGTTAATGCAGCCTTGGGTCAATTTCTATGGGCAGGGGGAGCGGTAAGAGTCGCCTTACGGACATGCTTCCTTTCCACGTATTGTGGAGGACTGGCGACCTCTGACTTACTCTCATATTACATGGCCTCACATTTGCTTGTCTTAAACGAGTGGTGGTATGGGGGTAGAAATGACCCTGCCTATGCTGTTGAGCGGCGTCTTATGGGGGATCTCTCCCCACACACGATTCTGTACTCCGCACCGATACTTAGATCCATGTCGTCAGCGACCCAAGTAGTTTTTCAAATTTGGCGACAGGCCTTGCGGAGGATGGGGTGGTGGAACACGCTGACACGGGAAACCCCTTTATGGAATAATGGCCGCTTGCCACAACTAGCTACTCTGTCAGGGTTTCGTGGATGGGACAACATTGGTATCTCTACCCTGGGGGACGTCATGCGGGGCCCGATCCTGAAGTCCTTTCAAGACCTACAAAAAGGTTTTCAAATGCCGAAAACCCAATTTTACAAATACCTCCAGTTTCGACACGCCCTTTCCCCTAGTCTGGAGGGCTTGGAGTCACTGGCGGAGTTCAGCCCGATAGAGGCGAAGGTATTTATGGGGGACCTTCAGGATCATAAAATATCTAAGATCTACCAGTTCCTGGTGACTCACAGCTCCCCCACACTGCAGAAGCTTAGAGGGGCCTGGGAGGGAGATGTTGGTCCACTTGATGAAGAAGACTGGACGGAGGCCCTGGCCTCCCCGCGGGGGGCAGCCATAGCGGTACGTCTGCGCCTTGTCCAGTTTAAATATCTTCATCGGGTCTACTTCACATGGGCCCGTTTGTGGAGGGTGGGACTGGTGGCCTCCCTTGTATGTCTTAGATGCGAGCGAGAGGAAGGGACCCTGTTACACACGATTTGGCACTGTCTCTCCTTGTCACGGTTCTGGAGAGGGGTTGTGACCTGCCTCTCTGAGGTATTGGGCTGGGACTTGCCCCAATCACCGAAATTGGTGCTCTTACATGTCATGGATGGGATTGGGGGCAATATCTATAAACGCCATCTTATGTTGCTAGGGTTTACTCTGGCGAAGAGAGACATTGCTAGAGCATGGAAGGCACCGGCGCCACCCTCAGTGTCGGCATGGAAGAAGGGACTGGACTTCTGTATGGGTTTGGAACTTCCTATTTTCACTGCAAGAGGGTGCCTGCAGAAGCATTTTAAAGTGTGGAAGCGGTGGGCAGACTATCGGGGCTTGCTGCTGGAGCCGGTCTCTGCAACAGGGCCCCTCCACCCAGTTTAATTTTACTCTGCTGGTGCAAGCTGTAGTTTCTTGCATTTACGTTTATGTAGCGAGTGGTTGTGGTACAAAATTCACAGCTAGGCTGTTTCCCGGATGCTGTTAGTGCGACAGGGGGGAGGGGGGTTGTTGGGTGGGGGGTTTTATATGGTCTATTTCATCTGTATTGCCCTTTATTTCTCCTTGATCTCATTACCGAAAAGTCAAAGTCATGATGCTTTATGCTTATTGTGCAGATGTCTCTGGGTTACGGAGCCCTGCTCTATATGTGTCATTTGATGAATAAAATTTGTTTAAAAAATATATATATATATTTCCTATTTTTATGAATTGGTGTTGGATTTTCATTGTGTGGTGTGTCTTAATTATTTACTGAATTGTTGTTTTTAAATGCTTTACATACCTGTCTCCTAGGTTAAGCCTGCCAAGCTACCCAGGGTTGAGCATGGGAATAATTTACTGAAACTTGTACTGAGACCTAGACTGTGTTAGTGGCCTTATTGCCAGTGGTAGATGCTCATTTCCCACTACTAATAATCCACTTTCTAACAATTAAACTATACACTGCATGCCACGAGTCGCTTGACATTGAAAAACCTTTACTAAATTAGATTGGAACTATATACTAATGATTTTATTAAAAATTGTGCTTGACCAATACGTTCTGCAATTGGTAAAATTGTTCTACATGGACCTGCTGATTAAAGTCTGATCAGGAGTGGTAACGTCTGAAAAAAGGAAGACACAAAGAGGCACCAGACAGGGCGGTCATCTGTCACCAATACTCTCAGCCATAAAGGTCATGGGAAATATGTATCGTACACTCCTCATACAGTATCTATGTATGCAGACCACGCTTTGGTGTGATTGAGCTAACCGCAGAGATCAGTTCCTGTTCTCCCACAGGTATTAGAAAACTTTGGCGCAGTGTCGGGGCTTCATATCAACAAAGACAAGACAGTGCTGTTTTCCTCAGGAAAATCAAGAGAGGTAGGTGGAAGAATATGACACTTTAGAACGCACGCGTTACAACGCGTGTCATTACAACAAATTTTTTACATCGCAAAATCCATTACAACGCATGTCGTTACAACGCATAATCCATTACAACGCAATTACTATTCTAACTCCGCCGAGGCGTTACTTTGGGGAATGCTTTGTAATGGATTATGCGATGTAATGACATGCATTGTAATGGATTTCGCATTGTAAAACATTCGTTGTAATGACACGCGTTGTAACGCGTGCGTTGTAAACGATGTTTCCCAGGTGGAAACCTACTGTGCACAGGCCTGCGATGGGAAATGGATATCTGCTAATTCTTGGGCATGCATATTGCACACTTCGAGAATAAAAAATGGAGCATATTTACAAGGGGGTTGTGCCACCATAACGTCACTTTTTTCGATGCTCTGGTGTAAATACGGTGCCTTATCACACAGTTTTCTGTGTGAAAGGGGCGTGCAATGGGTGTTGCTGTGGGCATTCCACTGCAACACCCATTGCTTTTTGATGCTGCCCCAGATTTAGAAGGATGTGTAAATTTGAGGCAGTGCCAAAAACTAACACCATGCAAAAGCAGGTGTTAAATTGGCGCAACAAGGAGGAATAGTTTTATTTCTTCTTGTTTTTGCTCATTCTATGTGTGCTGTATTCTCAAGCACACATAGAAAGAGCAAATCGCCTTTAATGATTGTTTATATGCATGATGGTGTCCCTCCTGCCCATAAACAATCATTCTCTGCAACACAGACACCCTTGCACCATCCCTGCAACACAGGCACCCTTGCACTATGGCGCAAGGGTGTCTGTGTTGGCGCTAGGCAGCTATTTTTAACACCATTGAAAGGGAAAACAAAGAGGTGCGCCATATTTCCGTGAATACGGCGTATACCTACACTTTTAAATGAAGCAGCGCAGCCCTGCAAAATTGCTGCAGCGCTGCACCATTTCCTTGTTAACATACCCCAATGTGATTACAAAATGGAGTGAGTGTTGAGAGGAATGAATGAATCAGTGCAATTCTGGAACACTATCTTCCTGTAGGTGGCAGGCAGGATTGCGGTGTCTAAGGAGCTGTTCTTTCTCGTTGTCTGTATGTTCTACAAAATACTTTAAGCCTCCTCTGCAAGACTCCTTGCAAAAAACTAGATAGCTTGATGATATCCCTCTTATGTGCAGGCAAGAAGAGTATGTCTCGGTTAGAAATCCTAACAAGAGATCAGGCAGGGGGCAGCCTCGGCTTGCCAGACTTAGAGCTATACTAACTACTTGGTGGCTCTGTTGAAGCATGCAGCAAAATGGTGCAAGGAAACAAACATCCGGGAGAAGGAGCTGGTAGGCAGTACACTGAAAGGGACTCATTACTACAGGTGCTGATGAGGGGCGAATGTTTGGGAACTGCACCAGTCTCAATTAGAGGGATCTTTAATTGATAGATTTACAGACATGCCTAATATGAGCCCTATATTCTACCAGGAATGAAGACAAAATGTGCTTTTTGCAGAAACTCCAATTCAGCTGCACTCAACCAGCCACTTAACCTTTTACAAACATGATTTCAACAAGCTGTCGTTCATGCTAATCAATGCAAAGTCCCTAAGCAAAACCAGAAACCATGTCAGCACCTAATGTAAAACTTGACCTTCTATTCATCACTGAATCCTTGCTTGGTAATTGTGCAAGCCCCATTCTACATGAGGCAGCCTCACTCCTCCTCTTCTAACTTCCAACCTCACATAATGCTGCTTTCACAGACATCATTCTGGGCTTAACATCTGATACTAATATGAATCACAAGATGCTGTATGTACCAGGGGACTTCAACATCTGGCTTAACAAACCAGCACTGCAACAAACACCCTGCCTTCTCATCCACATCAAAGCACTTAGCTTCCACCAATTGAACGTGAGTCCCAATTTTGTGGCTGGCCACACTTTGGATGGTATATTTGCATCAAAAAGCTGAAAAGGGTCATCAGAAATTGCCCCTTGATATAGAGCATTATTCACATCACCCTTTTCTCAGTCAAAATTCCCAGAGCAAACATACTTTCTACAAGCTTTAATACAACCATAGTTATCAGACCATGGAAGAAATTTGATGTAAACTAATTGCAAGAATTCCTTTGCACCTCCCCACATTCCGTCAATGAAATATCTGTAAAACAGTTCTACTAATGGTCAGCAAAGCATGACGACGCCTCTGAAAACCATTTACTTTTGACCTAAGAGAAGCAGGACCTGATGACTCAACTCTGATGAAAATCAGAATCCAGAAAACCCTGAAAAGGTTTTGAAGGAAAACACTCAGCTTTGGATAAAAAAATGAAGTAGCTCCTAAGATAATATGCAATATACTGAACCTCCATCAAAAATGATAATGGTTTCTTTATGAACAATGCTTTCAGAGGCATCTAATCCAACCAAAGAGCTTTTCAGAATTGCCAATTAATTATGTTACCTAACCAGAACTTAAAGAAATGTAAATCCCTCTCAGGGAATCTATGATACCTTAGCAGACCACTTCCTCAAGAAAGCCGCTAACCTTTAGGCTTACTTCGTCCTGAAACTGAGCAACATTCATTCAGAGCTAGACTCGCTAAATTAGCCTACTGTGAGCCATCAACCCATTCGATATGCATTCAACCTACTGAATCAAAAAAAGAGCATGTCGACCTAATAAAGGCATAAACATAGCTGGATCCTCAGCAAACCTTTGACCTCCAAACAGTTTCAGGTCAATCATACATACTGTGCTATACTTGTACCAGAGATCACCACGGCCTCCCTACAAAACTTGAATTCCCAAGTAACCTGAAGACATTGTACATTAATCCTATTATTACAAAACAGGCACTTCACCAGGCTGACCAAACCAAATACAGACCAATAGCTAAAGGACCCTTCTGAGGTAAACTCAAACAAATCAACTTTCAACCAAATATCGAACAAAACAATCTACTGTCAGATGAACAGAAAGGATCATTCCTGGAAGAAGAACAGAACTCAGAATGGGGTTGAGGCTCTACTTGCTACATGACCTACCATCAGCTTTTGACACAGTTGCCCACCAACTACTATCTCAAAAGCCTTGTGACAAAGAGAAACAGGACTCAGTACTCAACTAGATAAAATCCTTCCTTATTGGTAGTCCCCCAAATTGCCTCCCTGTCATCTTTCAATTCTTCATCTTACCTTAGCTTATTCGGGTCCCGCAGGGTTTAAACATCATGACACCTTTATTCCTCACAATGTAGCTAGCCACTCTTCAGAAACGTGTTAATGTTTTGAACCTCACCTGCTACAACTACACAATGACAAGCAGTTCATCTTACATTTTTAAGACTAAGCAAATGCCTATTAGCGATGGAACAAAGGATTGTAGAGAATCATCTCAAATTCAAGTAATTAAAAACAGAAAAACTGTACTGTGGATCATGGCAAACCCACAATCCCATATCCTCTTGGCAGCCGATGTGGGTCAGTCAGTCAACTGCCACTGACTGAAGTGATAACCTGAATGATAATGTAATCCAACTTTTCTCATCAGTCCAAAGACACCAAAGTGATGAGAGACTCATTCTATGCAATAAGCATCATTTGACAAATGTACTCCTGCCCTGGGCGCTCATATGTTTACAGCCATTTGTAGCTCTTGTTATATTCGGACTGCCCTTTGCCAATGGACTCTAAATAGATCTGAAAAAAAGGTTTGCCAAGCTAAAGCGAATATAGACCACTGCAGCTGACAATTCTGCATCCTAAACAGATGGGCAACATTGATTACCACTGACTAGGAGAATGTCCTGCAGGTCCTCACCATTAAACATCAGGAAATCCATGGGTTGGGACCTAACTCCTGCTGGGACTGAATTTCTTACAATCACAATGCAGACTATGCAATCAAAAGAGAACCCTCAGGCCAATTATGGCCCCTCTCCTTTCTCCAATAGGAAGGAGCTGCTTCTCAATACAGACATGCAAATTTTGGAATAAACCACTATGGAAAATGGGATCTATCAACAACCATTTCAAAAGAGCCATGAAGTCATGCTCTCCCCATAACTAAGACTCTTGCACCTCGAAGGCTACAGTCATAACTGGTATGTGTATGCTGCTGGTTAATCTATCCCTACACATCTTTGCTTCTTTCCAGTTGCATAAAGTGTGATCACATATCTCTGTGACAAATTTGGAACACACTCTCCAGGCAACATGCTTGACACCAATACTAACAGATGACACAGCTGCAAGCAAACTTCTCTCATCCATGCACCTTTGAACTAATACAAGTGTCCCCTGGACTGCAAAGCACTGTGAGACCTCAACGGGAGGTAGGAAAGGGCTATAGAAATTCTGCAATACAATACAGTGAATACATACAGTAATTGCATACAGTGACCGAGCTTGTCCACAGATTTACACTGGGAGAGAACATTTTCTTGCCTCAATCTTAAAGCCTCAGACATGCGCAGAGAGCCAAATATAATTAAAAGACAGCAAATAGCTAATAGGTATGGAAAACTAAATGAACTGCATCCTTGTCCATTTTGAAAAGTAATACAACTACATCTTGGTAGAAATTGAGTTTAAGTTAGAGCCACCATAGAACATATATTTGCTATCCAAATGGCCTGACCCCCAGCCTGTCTGGAACACCATATATTAAATAAGACCCACAATATGCAAATTGAATGAAGCATAGAGATGTGGATTAGAATGTGTCAAACCTAATACATTTTCCAGTATCCATTTAGGGCCGCCTTAGTTTGGAGCCTGCACATGTCCATTTGCAGCAAGTGCAAAAGTGTCCAAGGAAATGGTAACGCATGAACAATGGAGAAGATAAATGAAAGTGGTGTCCCCATGGGGCAGTATCACCTGTCTTTCTCTTATATGCTTCATTTCCAAGCTTATGTCAACAGGAGGGAAAGAGCATCAGAATTAATTTTAAAAAATTGAGATCACCTTGGTGATCGACTAGCTTGGTCTGCAGCATCCTTTCAAGACCTTTGATCATGCATCAGCACTTATAACTGGCCAAGAGGGACACTGCAAGCTCTAGATGCTATGTGAGTATGGATGCCAAAGCTTTAAAATGTGGGTGCATGACACCAAGGTGTCCATTACGATACCGGGCGGTAAAAAATCCGCCATAGCGGTAAAAATACGCCCGCCTACACCGTCTGAATACCGACCGAGCAATTACGATGCCGCGAAGCGAACACCGCCCGCGGCGGAAAAAACCCAAAAATACCGCCCGATCATGTCCGATTCTAAGTCCACCCGTCCGCCACGGACGCAAATACGCACGACAACCAAAAACCGCCCGCCCTGACGATCTAGACACCGCCCGTGAAATTAGGATCGCTCCGACATGAGCGCGGTAATTACACAAATACACCGCCCGCCATCGTAAACAACAGAGATGGAAATGGACACGGTGGAAGCCCTGGCGGTCACGTCCCTGCACAGAAACCATCCGCGGACCCAAACAAACACACACAACATGGCCAACAAGTCCCCACAGCAAGCCACGCACAAACACAGTACACATCCCTAAAACACCCCCCCCCCTGGACAAACAAATAAACTACTAATCCCAGAACACCAGCCACAACACACCTGAAAACAACAGACCATCATGACACACCCACATAGGTAAGCACAAAAGCAGCCCCTTCACAGACCACAATCCCTTGCAACACTACAAAGCCAAGAAGAGAGGAGAGAACACAGCGACACAGCAAGGACAGCAGCACACCACAGATACGCACCCATCACACCCACAACCACCAGCACCAGCACCACCAAACACCAGCACCACAAACGACCTGCACATCACACACCACACACACACACCGCACCATCACCACAAACACCAAACCACACACCATGGCAGCACACAGAATGCCAAAGTTCACTTCAACTGAGCTGACGGTCATGGTCGACGAGATCATCAAGGCGCACCCACAAATCTTTGGCAACCAGGTCCAACAGACAACAGTAGCCACCAGAAATCGGATGTGGAGCAGGATCGTAGACCAGGTCAATGCAGTAGGGAACGTGCCACGCAACCGAGGCGAAATCACCAAGAGGTCGCACGATATGAAAAGGGAGGTCAAGAAGAAGGAGGCCAAGAATCGGCAGCTGGCTGACAGGACTGGCGGAGGTAATCCCGTGCTTTTCAAGAGCTTCAAGGCGTGGGAGGAGAAGGTGCGAGGCATCATACATCGGGAGAGTCTCATCGGAATACCAGGGGGAGTGGAGGCTGGTAAGTACAAACAAATGTATACCAGCACACCGCTATGTACTCACATGCACTACCACTATGCCATAGCTCCGAGGGACAAACACCCCCATGTCCAGTACACAATACACAAGACATCACTCACACATGCAACAGACACTACCACACACTCAGCCCAAACCGACCAACTAACAAAACCATGGAGGCATGTGTACAGTCAGCCAGCACCGCAAATCCCACCAGGTCCCCTTGTACTCCAAAAGTGCCAGAAGGAGCACTCACCACACCCACACCCATGTGTCAGCCATAGCTGCAGTAACCGACAAGTAACAGGTAAGTAGCCGGAACACAAAGTCAGTGGGTGGGAGGGGGACAGCTGAAGTACAACACACACCAGGCCCCTAGTCCGACAGCGCAGCAAGGTGGAGCACACCCCACACCCATGTGTCAGCCACTGCAGTGCACACCTTCAGCCGACAGGTAGATATCTCACCCTACATGGAGGGGTTTCTGTGGGTGGTAAGCCAGCACCACAACTCACAACACCGCCCCCACTCCCACAGACCAGCAACATGGAGCACCCCTCCCTCCCATAACCATGTGGCATCCATAGCATTGCGCACTCAAAAACAACCTGTAGGTGGAAAACTGTACAGGGCGGGGTGTCTGTAGGCATGAGGACTGTATTACGACTAACACATGGGACATGTCACGTAGCAGGGGAACACGCAGCACTGCTCCCTGTCACAATCATGTCACCAATGTGCACACGGACATGTATTACAGAGTCATACCCCACATGACCCATCACAAACACAGCAACACCTAAGGAGCCACGTCTGCATGCACAAGTCCCACTGGAGCACAGACCCACACGGCGGGCACCGTGCCACTCATCACACACATCAGCAACACCATCGAAGTCTTGACCATGTAGTCCTTACTGCCTGTTACCCACACATCGTACAACAACGCCCATGTAAGTCCAACCTGCCTAGAAGTAACAGCGTGGGACCATAATAATGCACATACACACCACTGGACCCATGAAACACACAGGCACACAATGCACATTCAACATATCATCATTCTCATCTGTCAGCCCCTGTGTCATGAAAGGTATGTCATCCGAACAGCTGGCCCTCATACAGTAGTTATGCAAAGATACCTGCCCATGACAAATAATGTGCCTGCAGTGACTGAAGCGCACGTCGCACTGTGATCAACAACATACATAATATAGTCAACACCCCAAGAGCACTGCATTGCTGCACATGGCCGAGGGTAGCACGCACACCAAGGAATTGGCCCATCTGCAATACGTCGTGTGGCACACAACCATCACTCACTCACTACAATGCTTGCAGTGTAATGTCCATAAATGATAACAGTGAGCAGATATGCTGGGGATGTCAGACATACACACACCTTTGTCTCTGCACTGTCATGTAGCCAAAACACATGTCCCGTTCTGCACCCATATGTCACAGTATGTACCCCAAAACCATATTTCACCTCAAAAGCGTTGAGGGGGCTGTACCCCCTTTTCCCATCTGCGTTTCTAAGCGTTCCATTTGAACCCCAAAACCATATTTCACCTCAAAAGCGTTGAGGGGGCTGTACCCCCTTTTCCCATCTGCGTTTCTAAGCGTTCCATTTGAACCCCAAAACCATATTTCACCTCAAAAGCGTTGAGGGGGCTGTACCCCCTTTTCCCATCTGCGTTTCTAAGCATTCCATTTGAACCCCAAAATCATATTTCACCTCAACATCGTCGATGGGTCTGGAGCCCGCATACACCCGAACCACAAAATGTATAGCAACACACACCCATCGGCATTGCTAATCCGTCCCATGCCACATGTTCACATCACACAGTTCCATTGCCTTGCCCACGCATACACACATCGTACATCCACACACACGCCTCTGGGAAACCCGTGCACGACAGTGCACGAACTGTGAATGTCAGACAACCAATACATACTTTGCTAGGTGCAACACATTAACCTATCTCATTCTCCCCACAGGTGCCGAACTGCTGGACGCTGGAGAGGTAGACAGCAGCCAGCACAGCCAGTCCGCAAGCCCCCGACCCGGACTCACGGATGTAGAGGAGCTGGACACCTCCTCGGACGTGGACCACCCAGCAGGCCCATCTGGTGTGGCAGGGCACAACCGCTCCCCAGGGCCCCTCCTACCCACCAACCCATCGCCCAGGGCTGCTGACCAGTCACAGACTCCTGCTGCCACGGTCGTTGCGGCCACCACCACTGCCGCAACCACCACCACCGCCGCAACCACCACCACCACGTCATCCCTGGCCACAGCCCCAGCGCAAGGGGTGGCCCGGCCATCGGGGTCCACCCTGGGAGCCAGAACGAGGACCGTGGTGAGCAATGTGGCTAGTGGGCAGGTCGGTGGCAGCAGTACTGGTAGGAGGAGCAGGGTCAGGCCAACGCCATCTGTGCCTGGGAGCCAAGGCCAGCCGCAAATCGACAGAGTCCTTGGGGCCTATGAAGAGGCCCAAGGAGAATGGGCCAGGTCGGCTAGCGACACGCGGGAGGTCCTTGGGGTGTTGAGGGCCATGAACGCCCATATGGGCCAAATGGTGGCCCTCATGGGCCAGCTGGTGGTGGTGTCGAGGGCACAAGCAAGGCCAGCAACACCACCTCCGCCACCACCTGCTGTGGCGCAGGGTCGTGCAGCATCGCGTTCCCCTGCGTCCACAGCGAGTGAGCACTCCTCAGCCACCACCAGCAGCCCACCAACACACCCCCCTTCCAAACGTGGAAGGGGCCGTCCGAAGAGGAAACAGGTGTCCAGAGAGGACTTCGCACGCACCAAACGTCAGTGAGTCAGCCAGCCACCTTGACCACCTACCGCATTGACTTGTAATACGATCCTACCCCACACTGCCATGTGAATGGCATGTGTCTGTTGGACTGTGGACATAGGACTAAATGGGTACACCTTGAGCATCACGCAGCCATGACCGTCAACTCATAGTCACTGCACGCACCACTTTTGTCAACACCTTGCACACAATAACATGTCACCGCTGAAAATAAATACACCTTGATCACAATCTGCTGTTTGTGCCCTGTGTTTATTCAACGATGTGCAACCGCCACCATGAGCAGAAATGCATCTGCTGCGTGGTATGTCGATGGGACAGGAGAGGCTGTAGGGACCTAGGGGTGAAAAACAGAACAAGAGTACATTCAATGAGTGTGTCACACACTCATCACACAGTACTTGTCACCAACTACAAGCAATGTACACACATCTCACAGAGCAACAGGGCACAATGCAACAGCCACTGTCAGTGGCATACTAACCTGGACATGGACCATTGACACACAGCACTCAGTGAACAAAAGGCCTCCGTGACAGAGCACACATACACCTGCACAACTACAGCTACTTCAGCCGTCGTAAATGGACACTCACCGTCAAGTGAAGTAGCGGGCGATGAGCTGCTGACGCACATTCACAGCTTCCTCCTCTCCACTGTCCTCGTCACTGGACCCGTCCTGGTCTGCAGGCTGGGGCCCTGGATGATCACCGTCATCCACTATTAGGGGGATCTGCTTGCGAATAGCCAGATTGTGCAGCATGCAGCAAGCCACTACTATCTGGCACACCTTCTGTGGGGAGTACGCCAGTGCGCCCCGGTGCGGTCCAGGCATCTGAACCTGGACTTGAGGAGGCCAAAGGTCCGCTCCACCACACGTCTGGTCCTCCCATGTGCCTCATTGTAGCGGTCATCAGCTGGGGTCCGAGGATTACGTAATGGGCTGAGCAGCCAAGGCCCATTCGGATAAGCAGAGTCCCCTGGGTGTGAGGAATACCGAGATTAGTTGCAATTCCAACTGTCCCCAAGACAGCATCGCACAACAGCCACGCTACACGAGTACACATACTCACCAACAATCCAAGCACGGTCCGGTTGCAGATTGGTCATCAGACGTGGTAGGATGCTGTTGCGCATGATGTGCGAGTCATGGGCCGATCCTGGAAACTTCGCACACACGTGTGAAATGACCATGTCCGCAAGGCACACCACTTGCACATTCAGGGAGTGGGTGTGCTTCCTATTCCGATAAATGTGCTCCATGGCCTGTGGTGCTACAAGGCCAATATGGGTGCAATCGATTGCACCAACAACGTGGGGGATCCGTCCAAGGGCATAGAAATCACCCTTCACTGCCGCCAATTCACGTGCCCTGGGGAACCTGATGTACCTGTTCCTGTACAGCATCATAGCTGACAGTACATCACGAAGCACCATGCTGAACATGGGCTGGGATATCCCACTTCCACTGCCCACTGTGTGTTGGAATGACCCAGTGGCGAAGAAATGCAGTGCAGCCATCACCTTAGCCGTGGGGGTAAATGCAGTTGGATACACCCTGCGAGGACGGAGGTGGGGTTCCAACAAGGCACATAGGCGATGCAGGGTGGGTCGGTCCAGACGGAATTTCCGGATTACCTCCACATCCTCCATGTCTGACAGCAATTGGTAGGGGCGATGTATGTTTGGTATCCTCCTAGGAAAGATGGAAGTGGACACATGTGAAAGCAACACGCCACAGGGCATTTCCACATACACAAAACACAAATGACTGACCAAGCAATAGAATCACAGAACAGCTGACAAGTAGGGACAGCACAGCCACAATACACTTGCACAGGTCCCCTGCCAATTGCAATGGGCAGTGACACACACCATTGCTATGAGCATGCACATGGGGATTTAGGCCTTAATAACTTGTAATACAAAAGGGGATGATGGACTTGTAAGGCATGCTTATGGTATCAGACTGCATATTTGGCAAGCGGCAATACCACAGCAACATAACTGGCTGCTGTGCATGACACTGCTTCCGAGGCTGGGTGAGTATGGCACACACCAACAATGCTATGGACACAGGCTGAGCGGCCAAAACAAGTGGGACCTGTAGCACGAGGGGATATGAGACAGTCATTGATGTCCCTACTGCACCCTATGTACAGCACTGTACGGATCACACCTCCAGAAACATTGACAGGTGTACACATTGACAGCTCCATGCCAACACGGCTGTGTGATTGCCAATACACATCACAAGTGACATGTAACGTTGCACGTGCCAGGTGGCAGATGTACATAGTGAAAGATGGCATGTGTGTGCATATGCATATCCCATGCTCCCATGCCAATGTGTACATGATGATATGCTAACAGACATGTGGAGGCTGGGCACTGGCCGTCACTGCCTATGCACACAGCATGTTGTGGCCCTGTCCATTGTGGACCTGCTCCCACACACAAATCATGGCCACACCTGCAGATGCATTGCGCACATTATACTGTGTGGTGCACATGGCATCAGTGGACTGTACCCGCCATGGGCCAGGCCCTTGCGGCCAACTCCAATGACCCTCGCGGTTGCACCCTGCGTGTTCCACTATGGAGGTAAGCGTCCCGGGCCAGCTGGGAGCAGGCCATCGTCTGCAATTGAAGATGGCAGACATGGTACACAAATTGCAGCAGCTTGGACCCACTGAACCTGCCCCAGGGGGCTATATGAGTGTGGGAGTGTGACCGGCATTACCCCAGCTACCTGGGATTGCAGCCTGGCATCCCTCAACAACACCTGCTGCTGCCACCTGTCCACCTTCATGTCGATGACGCTGAGGATATGTCCAGGTCCACTCACCAGCGAGGAGCTGGAGATCCTGGATTCCGAGCTCCACGCACACTGCACATGGCTATTCCTTGCGAAAGTTGTGTGTGAGAGACAACTGCAGTGTGTGTGGGAGTGCATGTGGGGGACACACATGTCGTTGATCCGCAGCACTATGAGTCAGAGCCTGTGGGGTTCAAACATGCACTGCTCACCATGCTGACTGCAGGTGGCAGGGGTATGTGAGCTCTCGGGCGCTTTGACATGTCTGTCCCTCCCGAGTGGTGGTACATGGCAACTTCATGTCAGACATCCAGTGACACAGACAATTGGCAATGCAGGTCTCAGTGCACTTTTTGCTCGTGTGAATGTCAGGCTGGGGCCATGCTGCCCTTCTCAGTCCCAGCAGGCCTGGCCTGCACATTGACTGCACAATGCCAGTAGGTGACATCACAGACTGCCTAGTGGGTTACATGTGTCTCCTGTTCAGGACCCTCCGGATAAGCGCAAACTCAGCCCTGTCGATTGGACACACCATGCCTCGTGATAGGGATGTGTGTGAGTTAGTGGCACTGAATGTGACCTCCGTTGCGGGGTGGGGCATGCACAGGGCGAGTACGTTGATTGTTGCGCAGTGTTGGTCACAGTGGGTACACCCACACAGATGTGTTGTCTTGTGATATTTTGCTAGGTCCGCCTGACAATGGACAGTAGATGTGGGCAGACTACACATTGCACGATGTGCTGTCTATATGCATGTGCCTTCACACCAGGCACAGCTGCCCCTGCACATGTGACCCCTGCTGCCCTCAGTGCTGGGTCTGTTGAGCTGATGCGCCATCTGTGCGTGGGGCAGACAGCTCTCCTCACTTCCGTCATTGCCCATGACATCACTTTGCCGCAGGTGACATGTATCATGGAGGGCCCACATGTACGCGTGGGTGCACTACACAAGACTGTCCGATGGTTGTCACACCCAGTCAGTGCTACGAATGGGAAGGATGTGGTGCTGGTACTCATTTATATGTGTCGAGTGTGCGGGTCTAGGTGCGGGGCTACATGCAAGACATGGGAAGTTCATCAGCTTATCTAGTACTTGCAATACACACGAGACACGTCTTTTTATGACCACATCAGGGTCATTCCTTAAACTAACTGGAAGTCAGACAGTCATATGATACCCTGTACTCATGGCCTCCCCTCGCTCACCCAAATATGCGTTTGCACCTGAGAAGCCAGCGCATGCACAAGCAGCTCCAAGCTCGCCCCAGAGAGGCCAAGGAGTGTATGTGTGGGGCCAGTTGAACAAGTGGTCTGTCTCGCGGTATAATAAGTGGCGGGACGCCGTACACCTGCGTGGTGCCCCGAGTCGAGACCCGGGCAACATTGACAATGCATGACAGGCTCCGCAGTCTGGATACACCACCTGCAACACACAGAGGCTGTAGCTGCCCTAGCGGCCCAGGCCGCGTCCAACTGGAGCTCATGGACCCACACATTCACTCTTTGGCCTCTCTGGGGCGAGCTTGGAGCTGCTTGTGCACGCGCTGGCTTCTCTGTTGCAATGGCATGTAACGTGTGTGGGAATATAGGCAATGAGTGAGATGGTGTGAGCCACCTTCCGTGACATCACTCCTGCTCGTGATGTGTGCGTCACCCCACTACTTCCATTTGACTTGTGCCATACTACATATTGAGGATGTGTTGCCTGCGTGATGTGACCAGGATGAGCGCGCCATGACCTGTCACCCACCATGCTCCACTGCCATCCCGTGCCCTGGATTGCCTGTGCAGGTGTACAATGTTGGGGATACACCTGGTCGACAGGGGATGTGAGTGCCTTGGCAAGGGCCTGGCGGACGCACAGCAGTATCCAGCATGTCCACAGAGGGTGGGCTGACGTCTACACCTGATGCAGCATTGATCGTGTGCCCGCATGTTGTGCACACACGAGTTCACATTCATCCCCAGACAGGTGGTCTTTACAAATTCCCAGGAGAGCGGTGATGTACTGCTCCGGAATCCTCCCAACACAGCGTGTTTCAACATTGCATGTGCGCACCTACCCGTCACACCCACCCACCTGAGCCAAGCGTAACTCCCGCTTCACATGACACATGTGTGTCTTCCACAGTTGTGCTACTCATTTGCGTTGACATCCAATGACAGTGGACTACATGGTCATCTCACGACTGCCGTGTACTTCACACACTCTCATCCTCTCTCATTCGTACTCGTGGAATGAATAAGCAGAGACACATATTTACTTCAAGCCATGTATTAGGACTTATGTCCTCTGTGATGCAGTATAGTGGACACTACTGGCAGCGAAATGCATGTGGAGGATATACTCAGCATGATTACACATAGCATAGGGTGTAGGGGTACATGTGATTAGTTGTTGACTGTGGGATGTGGGCTTCAGAGTTACAACTGCTTAGCCGTTGCTGTGCTAATGTGCATTTGCTAATTACTGTGGGGCTGCTGACTTTGACACAGACAGTATACATTTTGCCTACCAGACCGCTTGACATCATGGGCACAGTACATCTCAGTTCCATGTTACAGGTTTGCTGCTATAGTTACTCATAGACACGTGCGTGAGGGGTGTCATCAGGGCATGGGCCTACGTGCATGCAACGGCGTCCCACTTGTTGTTGCAATGTGGTGGCTACTGGACATCACACAGTCACTGGGGTCATGTTGTAGGGGGATGCACTTGTTGTCCATGCAAAAGTCCTGGCACGGAAGTTCAGAGGGAGGTGAGGTGACAGCTCTCACATACTACAGCCGACCGATTACTGTCCACTGACCGGTGCATATGTTCATGGGCGCAGGATACATATTATGGCATAGTTGTACGTGCAGTGTTGTCCATGTGGTTGCCATTCACAAATCCCATGCCTCTGCCTCCCCCTGTTCATGCAGAGTTACTGGATGTGATGAGGAACAGAGTGCATGTCCCGAAATTATCCGATATCATGGCAGTGTTGTTAATGGTGTGGTGTTAGTTGCAGGTTGTATGGTATAGTTGTTGTACTGGTAACTGCTCAGTCCGTGCGGAGCCAAGCATAGGTACGGTGTAGGACATCATTGTTCAATTGGGGGTATTGCGTCGGGGTCCGGCGAATTGACAGGTTGTCAGGTATGCGATACCTTCCAGCAGGGCTTCCATGGCATTGGTGGTATACATGGACGCCATCCAATGAAGCGGATGGTGGCTGTCAAGGTGTTGCTCGTAAGTTGTCCCTTGTAGGAGCCTGATGGGACATGTTGGATGACATTCGATGAAACTGTGATCCAGAATACGTCGTGTGGAGGCACAGTGGTCTCATTGCAGTGTGGGTCCGATTGCAGCCACATACGCCATGCCCCCATAGGCTGAACAGATCCTGTCGTGGACGTCCAGGGGGTTGAACAGTTGTACCAGGTCCGCCATTGGACATGCCGGGTTGGAGAGACATAAATCCACAGGACAGTGGAAGGGACACCTCCGACAGTAGAAGACGGGGATGACGCAGCTGAACAATGCGATGCGGTAAGTTAGTCGGTAAGTTACGTTCAGCAGAGCCAGATTTTCACATCCCAATATCTGTATCAGGTTATGTTTGTACACCTTCATCTGTCCGGCGTAGTTGGGTAGGTGTGGTGCAAGTGCCATTTTGCTGCAGGGCGATGTGATGGCGTGCTCCGGCTGTCTGTGCAGTCTGCAGAGTGCAACCTCCGACGTTGCTGGGAATTCTGTAATGGTCGTAGGGAGGCAGGACTTGGGTTATAGTAGCTTGTGCGGAGGACACGGGCCCTCATCCCACTTGCTTCTATGAATGGTCAAGGTCAGTGGTGTCTGACTCCTTCCAGATAACTTGCATGTGAACCACATGGGGGAGTGTTATTATTTCTTTTTCCGTTCGAAATGTTCTTTCGTGTTATGCGCTATCTGCCCAGTGGACGGTTCCCTCTGCATGCCTGTGTTGGGCTTTTTTGGGGATAATGACTGTATTGTCCTGCTTGAATGGTTGAGCTGTGGTTTCGGTGTGGGTATGGAAGGCCATTCAGTGCTATCTCCTCTCCCGTGTGTGGGCGGCACGCTGCGTTTCCGCTATACGTTGGGCCTTGTGTGTGGGTGTTATAATTGGAGCCACCTGTTGTCGGTCCCCGGGATCTTTGATGTTACGTATTGCATGTCTTGGTATTGGGTGCAGGGTGGTATCGGTGTTTCTGTGTGGTACTGGCGTACCTTTTGCCGACGGGGTCCATATTCTGCTGGGTGATATTTCCGCCGCTGTGTCCTTCGCCATGTTTTGCACACAGGGGTGTGTCCTAATTTGGCGTGACATCACTGACATGTTCGGGTCAGTTGTGTGACGTCAGGTTGGCAACAGTGAATTACCGGTTGGGGACATGACTGTGGCAGGTCTGTCACGTGACATGTGCGTTCAGGGTGGGGCTGGTGTGTGGTGTTTGTTGTGCCCTGTGTTGTTTGTGTGCGGTGCATACATGGCGCTGTCGTTGGGCTCTGCGTTGTGCGCATGTGTGGCTGCGTCTTCGCCGCTGTGCTGCGGGGCCGTGACAGGGACGTTAGTTCCTGGTCCCAGGTAGTGTGTGCCCGGTTGTTACGAGTTGTTTCAATTTGCCCGGTGTGACATTTGTGGGTGCAGTGGTGGATGTGTCGTGTACACGCAGGGGTGTCTGGGGGGGGCCATGTACAGTTCTTCCGCCCTTGCACTGTGTGCGGTGTTTGCGTGCCCTTGTTGTGTGTCTGCCTACCTGCGTCTCCGCGGTGCGTTGACTCCTAGGTTCTGCATCAAGTAGAGCATGGGGAGGGCCTGCAGTGCTGGATTCATGCTCGGGGGTCCGCCTCTTTGGTGTCCGTACTCAGCGATCGAGTTTCCGCCTTGGTTTCTCGTGCGGTGTCTCTTAGCCGTGGGAGCTGTTTGTTTGCGGCATCGTAATTTGTACGCCGGGCGGTACGTGATTTCGTCGGACGATGTGTGTCCATTGGGCCGCGCCGCTACGTGAACGGGCGCACTTTGATGGCGGACGGCGTCGCTGGCTTACGGGCGGTGTTTGGCTGACTTTTCACATCCTAATTGGGCGGGCGTGTGGGCCGCGGCGGGCGGACGGTAACTGGTGGTTTTTACATCCGACAGCACGGCGGTGGTGCTACCGCCCGGCATCCTAATGGGCCCCCAAGAGAGCAGACCCTTGCTGCTGCCAGATGACACAAGAGGTTGTGGCAGAGCGGAGCGGTGCGGCACAGGGTGATGCTCTGAGTCAACTCTATGCGACTCTGCACTGCTGCTGCAAAACCATACTGTGTTCATGCTTTCTCTAAATTGTTTTTTTAAACTGTTTAACCTATTTTAAAAATGAGCCCTGTTAGACATGAAAAGCTGGCCACGAGTCACCATACGAACCCTCCCTCGAGAAAAAGGGTCAGGCTGCAGAAGCACATGGAGAAAAAAGGAAAGACGGGTGTAGCCCAACACTTTTAGGAAGGGACACGGAGTTTGAGACAGGCATTTTGGGTGTTGGATGAGTTGCATACATTGCGTTTAGGTCTTGGGATTACCCATAATCCATGCCTGCTCAAGTTGGAGACACACCCTTTGTGCTGGATCCTATTATAGCCAACAGTATTCCCTAAATCCCTCATCCTTCCCAGGCTGATGATGAGGTTCATCAGATGTGCAACCCATTCCTGAAAATCTAAAATGCTTTCAGTGCACATACAGGACTGGTGAAACAGTCCTGGGATTCCTGCAGTCTGCAGTGTTCCAAACAATTGCACCCATGATGTGCAGTGAATAAACACTAGGAGGCATCCATGTGCAACCCCAAGAATGACGCTGTCGCCTCATCCTTTAAAGTGTATCTATAAAAGTCCTCAGTCTAGGTCAAAATTACAATCCTTAAGGCGATAGACCCTAAGGGGCCTATTTATGAGGCTGTTTGCATCATTCTTGCACCACGCAACGTAGTGCAAGAGCAATGCAAACCTTAAGACAGATTTTTGAAGCTTTGGGTGACTCTGAGTGGCTCCACAAATCTGGAGTAATGCAACGCAGTGCAAATCACTACGTTGCATTACTCTGCCCTCGGAAGGCGTTCCATGGGCGTTGCACGAGTGTTCTCATGCAATTCCCATGGTTTTTGGCGCATTCCCAGATTTACAAGAAGGCATTCTACAGCACACATAGAAAGAGGAATATGACTCCCAGGATTGTTTTTGTGCAGGAAGGTGACCCTTCCTACACAAAAACAATCTTGCATGCAACGCAGGCCCCCTTGCACCATGGTGCAAGGGTACCTGTGTTGGCACTAGGCTGCCAAAAAGGGCACCATGGCAGAGGAAATAACAGATATGCACCGTATTGCCTTAAATACGGTGCGTTCCAGCGCTTTCCCTGTCACACAGTGCAGCGCAGCGAGGTGACTTGCTGCACTGCACTGCATGACTTCCCCATAAATAGGACCCTATATGTCCGTTCACTCAGATCTACAATTCCATGGAGTTTGTGTTTTAGAAAAAAATGCCCTGAATGTCAGAAAGTTTACTTTAGTGAGCAATGCGCGCAATACATGTATAACTTGCCTGAAATATTAGAATACCCTTTTAGATCCTTGTCTACATAGACCTCTGAAACCCTGGTTAATCTTTTCCCTTGGTGGGTTTTCTGGACGTTTTGCAGTCTCTTTCTAAAATCCTGAATCTAACTTTCAGTGCAGTGATTGCCTCCTGATGTATTCTTTGGCTGTGCATTTGTTGACAAATTTGCCAGTGCCACATGAGTGCTCTGCAAAGAACAACACAGGAGACACCTACCTCAGAGCAGGGCTCATAGAGGTATTTCACATCTGCTGGAGGCACAGTCTAGTGCTGAACTGGGGGAAGGTTGAAAGACCCCAGGGCTGGTTTCTGAGCTACACCGAGTTGTACTTATCTCTGATTTTTCTCCATTGTATTTGACACAGCTCCCCTCCTCTTGCAACTTATTCTGTATTTTTCCCATTGTGAATCCCAGTATCCCTCAAACCATAAAAAGACGTCAGAAATATGAATATCTAGTGGTTTCTCTTCCAACATGGTGCCACAACATCATTTTTATTATACATGAGTTTGGCTCATTTTATTATATTTTCCTCATCACATCTGTAAATTACATTTTTTGCACACAACTCTTTGTTTTCCAACCAGCAACGGTGCAAACATTTCCTATTTTGAGCCGGAAAAACCATTGCGGTGAAAACTGTTAAAATAAACTTTGTAAACTAAGAGCCATATTTATGACCTGGTTTGCATCGCTCTTGCACCACCCAACGTGAATCATAAGCAATGCAAACCTTAGGTCATATTTTTGAAGCCACACAAAGCCACTGGCATGGCTTTGGGTAGCTCTAAAAATATGGAGTAACGCAGGATAGCGCAAATCGCTCTGTTGCTTTACTCTGCCCTGGGTAGGCATTGCATGGGTGTTCCCATTCAACTCTCATGGTTTTTGAGGCATTCCCAGATTTACAAGACCTTGTAAACCTGGGAATGTGCCAAAAAGATATGCCTCCCCAAGGAGAAATATCTTTATTTCTCTTTGTTTTTTCTCTGTATGTGCAGCATTCTGCAGCACACATAGAAAGAGGAAAAAGCCTCTCAGGATTGTCTTTGTGCAGGAAGTTCTCCACCCTGCACAAAAACAACACAACACAGGCACCCTTGCCAGGCACAGCAGCCAACCCACCCACATGCTGCCAATCCCACGCTGCACACATCCTTCGGCCACGTGCAACGGGGGTTGACTGCAAGACCTAGCTTGCAAGTGAGGCCCTGCAGCCAACCCCCGCCTGCGGCCAGGTCCTGCGGCCAACCCCCCACATGCTGCCAATCCCATGCGGCACACAGCCTTCGGCCATGCACAGCGGGGGTTTACCGCAGGGCCTAGCTTGCAGCCAGACCCTGCAGCCAGCCCCTGCATGTATCCAGCCCCACACAGCACATGGCTTGTGTGTCTGAGTGGGTCTGTGTGTAGACGCCTGGGTGTGTGGGTGAGTGGGTGCATGAGGCTCTGAGCAGGATTGTGAGTGGGTTCGTGAGTGTCTGAGTGGGTCTGTGAGTGGGTGTGTGAGTGTGTGAAAGCTGTTTTGGTGTGTGAGTGGTTTTGAGGGTTTGTGAGTGGGTGTGTGTGTGCTTGTGTGAGTGTTGTGTGGGTGTGTGAGTGGGTGTGTGAAAGCTGTGGACGTATGTGAGTGGGTGCGTGCATGGTTTTGAGGGTCTGTGAGTGGGTGCTGAGAAGAAGTTCACTTTTGTTCTGAGGCCCTCAGGAGGCAAGGGGACGTCATCCCCCACCAGCAGTGTGCCGAGAGGCACATTTGCAGAGTGGTGGAGAAAGGGGGCGTAACCTCCAACCACGTCTCAGCAATGCCACCCTGTAGGGCTTACTGGAGCTAACAGGAGGTCTTGTTGGCCCCTAAGGACCCTGAGCAGCCAAGGGGACTTCATCCCTGAACCAGCAGCGTGCCTGGAGGCGCGTTTGAAGAGTGAAGGAGAAAGGGTTCAGAGCCTCAGGCGAGTTGCCGGCCTTTCTTTTTCTTTTTCTTTTTCTAAAGAAAGATGGGCTGCATAGCCCCTCTTCCCTGGGCCTATTTCGACCCCGGGCACTTTATCCCCTGGGGCCAGGCATTTTAAGAATGGGGAGGGGGCCGATTGTCTCCCCTCCCTGGGACAGTTTTGGCCCTGGGGACCCCATTCCCCAGAGTACTGCTTTTCTTTTTATTTTTTTTTAAATAAATGCTGTAGGGGGGCATCCCGAGGCCGATTTTGGCCCCGGGGACCCCATCCCCTGGGGCCTGACCTCAGTACTGGGTGCCCTGGTCCCACCCAGGGCACCCAGTTTTTTCACGTTGGGGACCGTGGAGGGAGCCTGAAGGCCCCAGCGCTCCCTGCCGGCTCCACGCCTCCTGCGGGAGTCGGCATTGCTTTTGGACAGAGGGAGCTGCTAACATGCAGCTCCCTTTGTCCAAAAGCAATTCTGCTCCGCTTTCAGCAAGCAAGAGCATTTTACCTGCTCTCGCTTTCCGAAACTGGAGCAGTGTTTGCAATGGCTTTCGAGCCATAGCAAACAGCAATGTCCCTGGAGTGGGCACCCCAGGACATGGCAGGAGCCATCCCTGGATGGTGGCGGTCTCCAGGGCCATCTAGGGCTCCATATGGGGGGGGCTGCGTGTCCCCCTCCAATGTTAATTCAGCCCTGGGGAGGTTGTGGTCCCTGGGACTATGGTGTCCGAGCAGCCCCCGTATTTAATTTTAAAGAGTTGACCCGGAGAGGTAGTGGTCCCTGGGGCTGCGGGGGGGCTGCACGGGCCCCCAGCATCATTAAAATATTTAGTTTGCCCTGGGGAGGTGGTGGTCCCCAGGGCGCGGGGTTGCCGCAAGGGCAATCCCTGCATAAATAATGAAACATGCCCCGGGGAGGATGCGGTCACCGGGCCTTAGGGTTTCTAGGAGGGGGGCCCTGTGAACTCCCCTCCTACATATTTACAAATGCCCCCAGGACCTGATCCACCCGGGGGCCAATAAGAAACAAAGCGTGGGAAGCCGCACTTCATTTTGTTTTTATTTCGGGGGGAGTCGCGGATCCAGCGTGACTCCTGCTAAATTTCTTTTAAAAAAATGCTATTTTGGTGGCACCACCTCCCCCAAGAGGCCTAGGGGGTCAGGGGGTTTCTACTCTGCCCCCTATTCTTTTCTTTAAATCTTTTATTGTGACTCGGTTCTACCGAGTCACAAGATGGCTGCCAACACTTCCTGGTTTGAAGTGTTGGCAGCCAATCAGATCTCAGCACGAGATCGGGAGGGGTCTAAGATCCACTGCTTCCCTATATATGTAACTGAGAATTTCTTTAAATATCTCCGCAACTACTGTACGGATTTACACCAGATCACAAAAAGGCACATCCCTGAACCAACCTCTATCTTCTTGCCAAATTTGGTGTAATTCCGGCCAGCAGTTCAGGTTGTAGTCGTGTCTAAAAGTCCTATGGGAATTAACATGGGGAAAACGCACTTTTAAGCACCGCCTTGTTCTCGGCCTCCACTTGACAGGTCCCCCCGAAACTTTCAAGATAGCAGCTGAAGTGAGCGTCGTATTAGTTTTGAAAATTTCATGAAGATTCATCAAATGGCGCCAAAGTTATTGGCAAAAACAACAAAAGCTTTTCCTATGGAAACTAGGTCCTAACTATATATATATTCACTGAAAAAACCATAGGTTTTAGGGACAGTTATAGTTAGTTGGACATTTCACTCGTACAAAACCATAGAAATTCCCCCGTTATAGTTAGTTCAGCTAACTATAACTCGCGCCCGCAATGCACTGCTGATGACGTCACATATTACATCACTCATGACATGGTCAGTGACATCACTGATGACATCACTGATGACATCTCAAATGACATCACTGATGACATCACTGATGACATCATCCAGTGACTGTGTGTTTCTGTAAAGTTTAAATATGTTTAATATATATAGGGAAAGGCGT